>CAJHZI010000793.1:0-229632 GCA_905160935.1 Enchytraeus crypticus
TAATTGATCAGCTACCAGTTTTGACCAGATAAGTCAAGAAAAGTCAGCAGGTATAATACTGCAATTATTTGATTTTTAAAGTAACAATTTACGCGCAAACAGGAAACTGTCTATCGACACAAAGTCATGCTCAGGTTGCATTTAAATCAAAATTAATCGGTGAGCGGCTTAAGACAGTGAACTAAGCCAGTCAACTCGTCAAAGCTGAAAGATGCAGGGGTTACACGTTAGCTTCTGTATTATTTTTAAGGACGCCATCTTTGTACGTCAAATTTCATTCACTTGCATCTCTTATTCCTTGTATTGAATAATTTAATTTGCATAAGGTTGGGAACGGAAAGTTTCGTGTTCTAACTTTGTTATCTCTATTCTTAATCAAGTCTCTACAGGTATCTGGTACAAATATTATTCAAGACTAATTTTCATATGGTAAATATCTACCAGATGCTAGTGAGAAATCGGGTACTCGAAATTAAACTCTGATTTCATTAGGAGCAAAGCCTATAAACTTTAATAACGTTTTGTGACAACAAATAAACTTGAACATAATCGGTGTTTCGTTTTATTTCATTTTTATCTCCTAAATAGTCAGACGATTGAGAAACTGACGCGTAAAGAGATTCTGGAAAAAATGAAAATTGGAAAGACAGGAAGAACAAGCCACTGACGTCACCCGAGGTTCACTGAGAGGTGAAACCAGATGTCTGGGTAAACCTACCCCTCCCCACTTAGCTTAGCATGTTAAATGAGTTTCTAAATCTATAATTAAAAATAAAGTTGAATCATGCATGTCTTTCGATGCTTATCGGAAAAAAATATTTGATCTCTCTCTCTCTCTCTCTCTCTCTCTCTCTCTCTCTCTCTCTCTCTCTCTCTCTCTCTCTAGTGTTCTGTCAAATGGTCCAGGATACAAATAAAAAATGGAATTGATATAAATACTCAGAGTCTGCTTTCACGCTTCATAAAGAGCACTATATAGAGCACTATATACACACACAACAAGTTATTACTTAATATTAGGGGACGGGATTTAGAACAATTGGTTTAGGTGCGCGTCAAAAAACGAAGTCAGGCTAAGTTAAACCCGAATATTACTTGGACGGGAGACCACATTGGAAAACCGTGTATTGACAGCGTTGACTGAAACAGCGTTGACGTCCTTAGAGTGTTGGAAGGTTATTCTTTAATCCACGCCGGCTGCTATCAACGGCTGCAATCTAAATCAAAGACAACGATTACTATCAAAATTTGCAGTATAATCGTTAATTAAACACACATTAGAGCGAACGTGGATAACATTCAGGACTATATCAAGCACTTTTTCGACTGTTTCTAAATCGTTAGACAATTTATTGACAATGACTAATGGTAATAAGGGCAATTTATTTTAAAAAATAAATTGCCCATATTACCAGTCCTGTGAATGTACAACATATTACTCGATGCGAGCTGGATAAGAAATTGAGCCTAAGGCCTCCACAACAGTCACAAACTCATGAAAATATCAGATGCTCTACATACGGGGCTATTTACACAAACCATTATTTTAGAAATATGGGCCTACATTTTTGTGAGTTTTTAGACATTCTATGATTTACATACGTTTAATTTACTTTTGTAACTTCAAGAGAGTAAAAGTAATACATCATGAGTTTTTATTCATATTAAAAATTTATTTATGTCGGTAAGATATTCGACCGCGGATCAGCATGTTCGGGGTTCAAATCCCAGGCTCGCCCGTCACCGACATCGCTTTCGAGTGATGAACCTGACGTTAACATTAGTTTTTTTACTATACTAAAGAAATAAAACGTCAAATCATTACTTTTAAAAATATTTCTTCTCCTAAAAATAGATTATAGGCCTGATTGTATCATATACATATAGATTACTCAACCTTGAAAGCAATCACAGTTTCTCAAATTTATAGGCTATCACTTCTAATGCATAATATATATATATATATATATATAATTCTTCACTCTTATAATTTTATTTGCTTTTTTCAATTTCCACCAAATAAATGCACGAGTATATTTTATAAGATTTTTTTAATTTTTGTCCCTATCACCTAACGGTTTTTATAAATATTAATTTTACGCAATTCTATAATTTTGCATTTCGTTTGTTGGGTTACTTGGTTCACTTTAGAAATACATTTTATTTTTCTGGAACTTTGATCACTTTCATCACGATCTAATGCAACATTCGTAATTACCTCTAATTTTTACACAGGGTTGTTTCGTATATAAACGCAGAATTCTGCACATCATCATCAAGCAGCTGTTTCACTCATCATAACCTTACTCAAGGTAAGAATTAGTACTACATTGCTAATCGGCCTAGAGATGGCTAATGTATGATACAGTGCCATTGATATAGGTCGACTAATGTATTATACAGTACCACTAATAGAGATCCACTAATGTATGATACAGTATCACTGATAGAGATGGGCTAATGTATGATACAGTACCACTGATAGAGATCGACTAATGTATGATACAGTACCACTGAGAGAGATCGACTAATGTATGATACAGTATCACTGATAGAGATGGACTAATGTATGATACAGTACCACTGAAAGGGGTCGACTAATGTATGATACAGTACCACTGATAGAGATCGACTAATATATGATACAGTACCACTGAGATAGATGGACTAACGTATGATACAGTATCACTGATAGAGATGAACCATTGTATGATACAGTACCACTAATTGAGGTCGACTAATGTATGATACAGTATCACTGATAGAGATCGACTAATGTATGATACAGTGTCACTGATAGAGATCGACTAGTGTATGATACAGTATCACTGATAGAGCTCGAATAATGTATGATACAGTATCACTGATAGAGATCGACTAATGTATGATACAGTACCACTGATAGAGATCGACTTATGTATGATACAGTACCACTGATAGAGATTGACTAATGCATGATACTTTACCACTGAGATAGATGGACTAATGTATGATACAGTACTACTGAAAGAGGTCGACTAATGTATGATACAGTATCCCTGATACAGATCGACTAATGTATGATACAGTACTACTGATAGAGGTGGACTTACGTCGATCCATTTACGACAATTTTAAGAATAGACCAACCGTAATCTACATTTGTCGTAAGAGGCGACTGAGTATGAAATGAGGAAGGCAACTTCACTTCAAAATGGAAGACAAATTCACTTCAGTAGCCATATTTCCCAAGATATAGTCTACTGTAAGGTGTGGATAAGGCATAGCCTTCGGTAAATGGCTTAAATACATTTATCGATGAAGTGCTGTAATAAGGAGCGTGAAAGCAGCATGTGAGTAGGAATAAGTACCTTAGACCTGCCACTTGCAGAGCATTAGTGAGTGAGTGAGAAAGACAGACAGACAGAGAGAGAGAGAGAGAGAGTAATTTAATTTTAAATAATAAATCAGCATAATCAAAATTAAAATTAATTAAAATGCCTTATATTTGTTTCACACTGTACTTAGCTGATTCTGACATCGTATTTCAATTGCGAAATCCAAGAAAACAAACAGCAATGGCTCTTCAATTGGTCGTGCTAATCTCTGTGCTGCTGAGCGCAACGGTGACTAACGCTCGCCGTAACTCCCATGAGAGTGAGGATTACCTCGAAGAATTTCCCATGAGAGGCTTGGAAATAAAATTGGATCCAAAAGGTAATCTCTCCCTCTCTCTCCTCTCTATCTGTCTATCTCTCTCTCTCTCTCTCTCTCTCTCTCTCTCTCTCTCTCTCTATATATATATATATATATATATATATATATATATATATATCGGGGCATATTGTTTATATATGGCGCTAATGCACATATTTACACATATAGACTGCCATCAAGTATCAGAAAAATCTCTCCACAGATTAATAAGTGAATTCTTGCACAACTCCAGTTATTTCTTTAGCATTTAGAAATATTTTTGTCTTTGTTGTATTTCCTCTTAATCTTTTCGTCTCATTTATAGTCGCCACTTGCAGCCCTAGTAGTCTATGACATTTGTCTGTTTCTTCAGCGAAGTCGACAAATCAACGGAACCAGGTGGAATATAGAACGTAAGCTGCACGTGTTAGAGTAGTTACTACCAGTTATTGCCAAGATTTATATCAAATTAGACATCAATGTCGAAGTATTATATGAGCACACACCGAACGTAAACACACACACATAATTATTATATACCAAATTACTGCTACATTCATGCGTATACACATGTATAAATGCATATACTGTGCATGTATACTTGTAGATTTCTCCTCAGCACATTTCTTTTGCAGTTTGGTTTGGGTGAATTGATCTGCAGTGATATGTGCTGTGGGGACATCCCTGACATCATCCTTGGATGAAGAAACTGACCTTTATTATTTTTAGTAATATTATTATTGTACATTTTTACTATGTACATAAATGTATACGGCTATATATTATATTATATTAGATTATATATATATATATATATATATATATATATATATATATATATATATATATATAATGTATTTAGAGTATGTACATGTACAAATATATGCACTTTATATACATGTAAATATGCATATATACATGTATATAAATATAGTATAAACATATAAAATATACGTAATGTAGTAATATGTTATATATATATACATATATATACATATATGTATATATCGACTTGCTCAGAAGCTATCAGATTGGCATGATTGTATTATATACCTTTCACGTTTCTGTTGCATTACTTAAAGATCTTATAAAGAAGCTGGAGGTTCTGGCACAGAATTTGCTCGAAGTGTTTCCTGAGTACGAACAAAATGTTAACCAGTTTAATTACTTCGTCCACAGTAAGTAATCAATCACTTTTCATAGTTATTCTAAACGCGATAACCAAGTATTGATGTCATGTAGGGCGAATATATCCATTCAATTTGCTCTGAGTGGATATATTACTGATAAATAAT
This sequence comes from Enchytraeus crypticus, assembly GCA_905160935.1. Classification (NCBI taxonomy): domain Eukaryota; kingdom Metazoa; phylum Annelida; class Clitellata; order Enchytraeida; family Enchytraeidae; genus Enchytraeus; species Enchytraeus crypticus. The sequence continues at coordinate 4,971 of CAJHZI010000793.1, forward strand.
GCATCTACATGTATTAAAGAAAAATTACATCAATAAAACTTATAGCAGTAGTCTAATAGTGATGTTACAGTATATAGGCCTCCAGTATATTAATATCGTTTGATATTTGTGACAATAATACAATCAATTCTCTTGATAGTTGCGAACTTGCTTAAATTTATTATATTTAAAAATTAGAGTAAGTAAAATGATTTCGTAAAATAAATAATTGCAGACATGTCTTCTCTCATTCTCTCACTCAATCACTTTCTGTTTTGTCTGTTTCTCCCACCCCACCCCCCCCCCCACTACCTTCTCATTTGCTATAAATTTCTTTCAATCTCCCAATTGACAATTTATTTGTTCTGAAAACACTAAATTACAGTTTGTAGATATTTTTAAGTTGTTAAGGTTATGATAATTTTTACATAAATGCCATTACTTCTTGGAGCGTATAGAAGTAGAAAAGTAATTTTCAAAATTTGGGTTCCGCTTGCATGAAATTAGTAACCAATAATTCCGTCGAGGCATTTGGGTTTCTGTCTTTCGATAACCATTATTAATAAACATGTCATTTATTGCAAAATTGTCTTCAATTTAAGTGGGATATTAAAAAACGTCAAGGGCATTCGATTGGTAGCACCTAGGCTCGAGAAATTGGTACAATTTTTCTCAAACGAATGGAAGAGATAAATTACAGGAGAATGACTGAGTATATGATATGGTACAGAGAAGAGTGGAGAAGGTCTATTTGTATCCTGACCCTAGTTAAACTGGGATTAAAGGGAAGATTATAATGATGAAGTGGTATATTAAAAATTCCTATACTTTGGATTATTAAGAAATGTAATGGAGCTTTTTGTTAGTGATTCATTATACTCGATTTGTTGTCTACTTGAATTTGCTGTTGCCACACTGCATAGATCCTGAACAAATTCTGACTGCGCTGCAGCCATACGTGGATAAGTTGGCAAAGTCCAATCCAGAATTGACACCGCACATTGCGAATGGATTGGCCACTCTAAAGGGTAAGTTTGACTTAATTGTTGTTAGAAGAGCATATTCGGTCCTAATCCAAGACCACTCTAAAGAATCGATAGAATAATAAGAATATAATAATAACAGTACTTTATCAGAAAACACTAACACGCTTGTTTTTAAGACACATTTAGCCTGCACTTTTGGCTGGAGCTGGTGGCGATGTCGGAAGATATCCGACCGATTAGAGAAACCTAGGCCTATAACTGTTAGCCTTAGGCTAAGGCCTATAACTGCTTTTGTCATGAAACATTCATCACTCGGTCATTCGTAATTTTAAATATTCATAAATAGGCTTAATTATTCATTAATAGGCTTAGATATAATCAATAATTCAGATTGCATTTTACAAATTATAAAATCAAATTAATAATGACAATTTATGCTATAAATTTTAGATGTCTTGCAACAATTCAAGTCTGTTACAACACGTCAATCAGGTAGGCCAGTTCCAGATCGCTATTTTAATGATGATTAACAGAATTTTCATTCTTCTGTCAAAATTGTAATTCTGCCAAAACATCATAGATAAAATTTAATCATTCCTAAATCTGGTATTGGCCAAGATACTAGAAGTTAAAATTCTCTTAATTTACGAGTCATCTAACGGTATCTCTACTATAAAAAATAGACTACCCTAAAGTAAAGCGACATAAATATCGAATATATATATACATGTATATATATATATATATATATATATATACATGTATATATATATATATATATATATATATATATATATATATACATGTATACATGTATGTATATATATATATCTTAGTGCACTGCCTACTGGCAGGCCCATGGTATATAATTAGTGCCTCCACTCATTTCTATCTTCCGGTTTCCTCTTCAAGTACACATACGAGTAGGGAATTAAAATCATCTAGCTCTAACGTTCTTTTTGATATACCATTACTCTTGGAGGATTCTGCTTATGACGAAGTGGGCCCCATATGCCTTCCTCAACATCGACTAACATTTTCTGGTAATTAATAAGTTTAACTTTATATGTATTATGAACTGTGAACTAATACTAGCTTTATTAAGAACTGTAAGTAGTATAATTATCATGGTAGTCAGCTAGATAAGATACTCTGTATCTTCACTGACGACCAATTTTTCTAGCGCTATGTATTTTGTGTCTTTGCTGAAAAATAAACACATTATCTACTCTATTCTATTCTGGTCGGGCAGACATTCCCTGACAAAATAATCATTATATATATATATATATATATATATATATATAATATTATATATATATACATGTAGTGTACTTATAAATGCAAGAATACTATGCATGTCTGTTGTAGCATACGACTATGCTGAGGACTCTTATGATAGCAACAATTTCGAGGTATAAACTCTACATGTGTTTTAACAGTTGAATATACCCATACATTATTTTGGGCTTCTTTTTCTTAGTGAATGTCGCACTCATTCAGCCATAGTTTAGTAACTTCATCAACTGCGTTTAGAAGAGCCAAACCACCATCGAGGTTTGACACAGGGCACTCTTCCAAAATTTTGGGTAACAACGGAAACAATGGCAACACTTTCGGCTCGAGCACCCTAAAAGCATGGTTTTAGAGTTTGAGGCGATCGTGCTGATATATATTCAAATAGGAATTTAAAACCTAACGAAAATAGGCCAAGGCCTTCACTTTCACGATTTGAAAGGGAAATGTTCTCTTATACGAATTTACTTATCTAAATTACGAGAAACACTATATTTATTTATAGGTATTCAGTTTTTAAAGTATTGCTTTTTCAAACATGTACGTATATCGCTGATGCATGACTGCAAACGTTTCTTATGATCTCCTATAGTTATGTTTAGTGATTGAGCTAAGAGACGTTGAGGCGCATAAATATTCAAATCAGTTTATAACCTAATGGCTAATTCATTAACTATCTTGCGCAATATTTACCTTTCATCGGCGAGTAAATTAAGATTACAAAAAATAGTGACTGACATCCTACAGTTATCTAAGTAATATAACAATCTAAATACCAGAGTCGTTACAATTGCTGTAAAAGAGCATGTCTAGATGTCCATAGATATCCAGACATACTCCCATGTTGCGAAAGCTCGACTTTTACAAAAATCAACTCATTTCTATATAAATTTCTGAAATATTTCGCAATTTTTATAAGTTTTATAATTCATAGTCTTGACATCTAATTAGACTTCTTGATTTTCGGAAAACTTCTTATGATACTCTCTCTCTCTCTCTCTCTCTTTCTCTCTTTGTCTGTTTGTCTGTCTGTCTATCTCTCCCTCTCTCCCTGTCTCTCTATATATCTATCTCTCTTTGTCTTTCTCTTGAAAAAAATAATGGAGTTAAATATTTAGATCTAACTTTCAGCTCTAACTCCGTATTGTGCCCGGACCTCCACAGAATAGGCCTGCCGTTACGATATGATAAACGAAATAAATAAAATAAATATAATATGATAACTAACAGCAGATCCGAGAAAGCAGACAGTGAGTGGAAGAAACTGTGAAATCCTAACTCACTGAGAAATATATGGAACACAGTATAGGAGTAGAGACTGACTGCTGGAAATCATTTTGCCAAAATTTGAACGAATTGAAAATGATAAATTATGGATATATGTAAACATTGATACATTTTAAACCATTCATTCGCTTGAACCATTTCTTTAGTTTTGGCTTATCAATTTTAAAGCCTATATACTCAATATCCTAACATTTTAGTATTGTCATATTATATATTATCCTTCTCCGGTTTACTTTGAGTTCTCAGGGCTTATTTCACTAGATTTGCATTGTCATCTATTAACGGTTAGGCCCATTTTTGCGCTTTTATCGTATTTCCTGTGAATTGCTTCGATTGCTGATGGAGCAGGTTTTTATTGCAAAGTTAACTGCATTAGTAATCGGTTACTGTTTGGTTACAGGGGGATTATGATTCTGAAGAAAGAAAGTGAAAAGTGAAATTGTAAACTGAACTGAAGTCAGCTGAACTGTCTAGAATTCACTAAACGGATTACTTCGCTAAAACATAATGGAATATCGTATAATATTTTAATAAATACGAGCTTTTAATAAATTCACTAGTCACCTGTAGTCCAAAGGCGATAGATTATTTACACATGCAAACTATTTACTGGCTTTAGTCATTTTATTAATACTAATTGAAAAGTAATAATTGGATTAATAATTCAACTAAGTATTAATTAAATCAATTAGTAATTAAATGAATAAAAATGCATATCAGAAATATTTAAATTGCTTTCTGTTTTATCGCTTTAATATAGCACAAACAGCCAAAATGAAAAAAAATCGCAAGTGCCTAAATTTATATTTTCTACTATGTCTAGGTCCATTTAAATCCTCCTACACTGTAGGCCTATATTCGAATAACTTTATGTATCTATCTCTCAATCACTCTTAGTGCACCGCCTACCGGCAGGTCCATGTCATACAACTCATCCACACATTTCTATCCTCTGCTTTTCTCTTCATATTACATTTCCTTTTATCTTTGAACTGTTTTTCTGGATTTTGGAATTTGCATCGTTTTTGCACAATCTTTTTGCTTGCCGGCTTGATTTTGTCTCAGTAGTACTCGGTGTTGTCATTCATGACTGTAGCACTCTAACTGTTCTTGCTATATTATTAGAAAATGATCAACATATGAAAATGCTTTAGGCGAATTTAAAGGCGAATATGTAGGCCTACACAATTTAATTCGGTTTCTCAAGAAGTACATTATGCAATTAAACAGAAGTGCATAAACCAGTGCCATTACACCAAGTTGCAAAACTTTAAATGAACAACCACTGAACACGCCATTATTAAAAATTCTAATGATTTAAGAAGAACTATGCACCATATAATGTTCAGTTAATTAATTTTAATTAACATCAATTAACTAGTCAATTAATTATAATTAACAGTAATATTATTAACTAGTCAGTTAATTATAACTAACATTAATTAACTAGTCAGTTAATTAATTATAATTAACATTAATTAACTAGTCAGTTAATTAATTATAATTTACATTAATTAGCTAGCAAGTTAATTAATTATAATTTACATTAATTAGCTAGTCAGTTAATTAATTATAATTATCATTAATTAACTAGTCAGTTAATTAATTATAATTAACATTAATTAACTAGTCAGGAGTCAACCAGTAGAGATACTCTTGCAAATAAGTTACAGTAGCATTATAGATATTGCATGAAGATTTCAACAAAGTTATACCTTGGTTAAAAGTTAAAACCATGCATGCATATTAAACTTTATTTCCCCATCATCCATAAGGAACACTTAGTCGATATAAAGTTAAGTTTACTACAAAAGCTTGAGCCTTGTTCTCACCAGAGTGTATAGCCTATAGTTTAGGAAATTTAGGGCTTTTGAGGTGGTGACCCTTACCTTTCTCAGTTCTGGCTCGATCGCCTCTGACGACCTGTTCAGTAAAGGTTGGTCTATTCTTCACTGGCCTGGAGGTAGCCCAGAAGCGGTAAACGATTTTGAAATGATACAATATCTACCCCTAAAATTACTCAGTACTTTAAAGGATGATTACCAACATTGCTAATCATTTCAGAGTAGTTTGAGTAAAACTTACAATTTTTGAAGGACAAAATGTATACTTGTATTTGACACATTTGGAATACAATTAGCCTACGTGACGTTTGAAATTAGCCAATATAAATTTTTATGTTCTAAAAATGAATACGGAAATTGGAAATATTCTGTCCACGCACAATCAGATTGAAGGCAATTTAAAAATTAATGAGTTAGCAGACGTAAATGGTTGAGCTTACAAAAATGTCAGAAGGTACTATAGTTAGGCTATTTAAATTTTTAACCTTAGAATGTCTTTCATAATTCTCAGTTTCAGGATAGGCTATACGCAGAAAGCCCATATATGTCAGTAACTACCGGAATCTTAAAATAGGAGAAGGTTGCTTAAATTGGACTGTCTCCTAAAATAGATTTGTATAGCAAAATGTATTTAGTAAATGCTAGATTTCGAGTCAATATAAAAACAATGTAAGCCTCCAACAAAGATGGCAATACTACGGTATATGTCCACAAAACGTCCATTTCTTATTCTCACAGTCCAATTTAGAGTACTATTATATACTTAGGGCCTAATATAAAATTGGACTATTCAGGTTGTAAAATATAAAAATTAGATTTAGAAAATATTCCTTGACGAATTACATGAAATATCTCTGCCTCGAATCTCAATTCGTTGGTAGAAATTTGCTAGGGACGTTTTTTCTGAACAGTTTATATGCGCCGATCCAACTAAGTGGCCAATCACTCTACTCGCTCAATTCACAAAACGAAAGTTGAAAGATGGTCTGCTTCTGGTCCAATTCTTTGCAATAGTACCAACGAAGGTCAATATGAAACTTACAAAAAAAAAAAAAAAAGGCTAGGCCTACATTATAGTTAGTAACTTTTTGAAAACAGTTAGTAAATATTTAACAAGCCCCATTAACTAAAAATCAGTTAAACTTTTCCTTACGTGTAACTGTACAAGCAATTTCATGTCACTAAAAACCGGCTAAACGTTTAGTTAATAACATTAATTTTTGCTAATCTCTATTTTTTATGGGCTACATTAAATTGCTATGAAGTGTTTTCAACATGTCTTACTTTGCAGTATAGCAAAATAAAGTTATTACATACTTAACAAAATCAACACAAATGTAATTTGGTTATCGACGAATATATCCTATTTCCGTGAAAACTTTTTTCAAAATCTGCAAAAAGCGCAGCAAATTTAGTCTTCACTATATTTTAGTTCTGTTGCATCAAATCAGATGTCAAAACTATACCTATGCAAAGTATGCATGTAATAACTTAAAAACTAAAATGTATATTCATCACATTCATATTCTTACACCCTTAAACTTGATTATCGGATACTTACCTCTAAATCAATCACCATGCCTGAATATATTAACCGTCAATTTAAATGCATAATGAATTACACTATAGCCTTCACTCATAAAAAAATTAAATTTATTCTCAATTTATTGTAAAATAACTTACATGTAGAAATTATATTGCAGGAATTTTACTACATCAAATTATGTTACATTAAACTATTATGTATATTAAATTTGTATAGGCTACTTAGACTACTGCAGATTAAACACAATAAACTACTGCAGATAAAACATAATAAACTACTGTAGATAAAACATAATAAACTACTGTAGATAAAACACAATAAACTACTGCAGATAAAACACAATAAACTACTGCAGATAAAACACAATAAACTACTGCAAATAAAACACAATAAACTACTGCAAATAAAACACAATAAACTACTGCAGATAAAACATAATAAACTACTGTAGATAAAACACAATAAACTACTGCAGATAAAATACAATAAACTACTGCAGATAAAACACAATAAACTACTGCAGAAAAAGCACAATAAACTAGCTTATAAAACACAATAAACTACTGCAGATTAAACACAATAAACTACTGCGGATAAAACACAATTAACTACTGCGGATAAAACACAATAAACTACTGAAGATAAAACACAATAACGCACAATTCAAGGAGCAGTATCTATTGCTGCAAAAGTGTCTCATTAATACTGACGATTTTGAAGCAGGAAAAATTGAACAGCTACACGTATGCAAATTCATGCACGGGAGCCTATTTGCCTAATGATGCCTACACAACATGAATGGTCAACATTAAACTCATTATTTACGCATGTAGGCGTATAAGCATGCACTACCAAAAACTGTACAATATATTTTATTTTTATTTTTTTGTAACGTAAAATGTTCAGTAATATTGAAGACATATTTCAATTGTGAAATCAAAAAGAACGAATAGCAATGTCTCTTCAACTAATCGGGCTACTCTCGGTGCTGATATGCATCAATTTAGCTGGAGCATCTTCGAGCGAGAGCGAAAGTGAAGAGTATTTGGACACGAGACAATTTGCAGTGAGACAGGTTGAAATAAGAGGTAATCTCTCTCTCTCTGTCTCTCTCTCTCTCTGTCTCTCTCTCTCTCTGCTTTTTTTCTCTCTCTCTGTCTCTGTCTCTCTCTCGCTCTCTGTCTCTGTCTCTCTATCTCTCTGTGTCTCTGTATGTTTTTCTCTCTCTTTCTCACCCTCTCTTTCAATTCAAAATACCAAAATAAACAATTAAAGGAGATAAATCGAATACATTTCAAAATGCTAAATATTATCACCTCATTACTGGAAGCTCATTTTCTTTTTCAATTCCTGCTTTCTGGAGGTCTCGATTCCTCATCTTCGCACACTATATCGACTTTCTGTAGTAAGTTGAAGACACGCTATTCCCGCAATAAACATATATCATCTCATATACGAGCATATACAGCCAGGCGTGTTCGTAATATAGCTCTACTTTACATAATTGAAACTTAACCATACTGACTTGAAAATGACTTGAAGATATTTGAAACTACTTAGGCCTACTTGTCCCAATTTCGCACCATTTATTATAATTTTGACTTCACCTCCATTCTGGGACACTCCTATCACTTATGCCTTTTTTGATTTTAATCTTCATTCCTTACTTCAATGCCGTACCATTCAGTCTATCCAGTATCTTCTACAGTCCACTCTCGCTGCTAGCAACCATTCCAGGGTCATCTGCAAATCTAACATCTTATAACTATTTTCTTCCTACTTTCATTCCTTCTTCTTTCATTCCTTCTTTTATATCTTCCACGGCTTCCTCCATAATTGCATCGACGTAAATATTATTTTACATTGCCCCTATATGTATATATATATATATATATATATATATATATATATATAGGGGCAATGTAAAATTATTATTATTTTAATATGGGGGCAATGTAAAATTATTATTATTTTACATTGACCCTATATATATATATATATATATATATATATATATATATATATATATATATATATATAGGGGCAATGTAAAATAATACTGTGTATATATATATATATATATATATATAGTATATGCATGTATATATATATATATATATATATATATATATCTTAGTGCACTACCTACTGGCAGGTTCATGGTATATAACGCCTCCACTCTTCTCTGTCTTCCGCCTTCCTCTTCATTTCCACATATGAGTGGGTCCCTAAATCATCCAACATATAGGCTATAGCCTATATATACAGTATATATATATATATATATATGTGTGTGTGTGTGTATATATATATATATATTATATATATATATATATATATATATATACATGAATACCCATATAATTATCTAGTCGAACTGTCAATTAATTTTTTATGCTAATTATTAATCCTTAAATCATCCAATATACCTAATCTCGGCCTGCCCCTGCCTCTTTTTCCTTCCATTCTACCTTCTATGACCTCTTTTAATAGACCTTCCCCCTTAGAATGTGTCCTGTCCAACTCTTCTTCCTATTTCTTAATACATTTATCAACTGTCTATCTGTGCCAACTCTCTCTAGAACTTCCTCATTTGTAGCCTTTTGAGTCCAACTAATCCTTTCCATTCTTCTCCAATCCACATTTTCAATGCATCCAATTTCCTAATATCTTCCTTCCTTAAGGTCCATGTTTCACAACCATATAATAGCGTGGTCCAAACCAAAGTTTTCACTATCTTTATCTTTGTATCTTTCTTCAGACTTTTTATTAATAGTTCTTTTCTATTGCCAAAGGCCGCTTTTGCTTGTGCAATCCTGCTGCATATTTCAGTCTCACATTTCCCGTCATCGGTTATAGTATGACCCAAATATTTAAAGCTCCTTACCTGTTCTAATTTCGTACCATTTATTATATATATCATTTATATATATATATATATATTTATATATATATATGCAATAATAATTATAATATATAATTATACACGTATGTATGTGTATATATATTTATATATATATATACATATAGGCTATAGCCTATATATATATATATATATATATATATATATATATATATATATATACGTGTATATAAATACATATATATATTTATTATATATATACATGAATACCCATATAATTATCTAGTCGAACTGTCAATTAATTTTTTAAGCTAATTATTTTAATATTTGTCTAATTTATAACACAGCTGATAGGAACAAACCTCTGCCTCTTGCATCCATTCTCCGTAAAAATTTTCCGCTTCTCTACGTGTTCTTCATGAATATAGCCCGCGCAATAGTAGACAGTCCAAATTGTGAGTAACACATTATATATATTCCTTATCAATCTTAATATGCCGACCATAGAGACCTTTTATAATATGCAGTGGCAGCTCTAATAACACACATTATAGTGAAATGATCAACTACGTTGATATCTATCACTTTTAATTCTACATGTTAAATCCGCTAGGTAATTTGGTCAATTTTCGGTGTAGCCACTCCAGTGAATGTCCGAGTTTTTACTCTAAGATCAGCGCGTCTGGGATTCGAACCCACGGGGGTTCAATTCACCTCAGGATTTCATGACGTTATCTACACCATTGCGCTATTGAGACACTCATAGACTCTGCATAGATAATAAACAAAGCCCAGTGGGGGCAGTGGTGTGGAGTGGGGAGGGGTGTGTGTTTATATCGACGGCGGGCTTTAATCACTATTTACGCAAGTATTTATTATGTACTTCTTCATTTATTAACAGAATGACACTAAATAAATTAGATAAGAAATTATATTTAAATTACTTATCAAATGATTATAAAATTATGTCGTAATTTAAATTTAACATATGTCTTATATATTGTTACATCACTACCTCGTGTTGTGTCCGGGTTGTTTGAAGAATTGAATAACCGCTGACTGCACGTGTCGTAGAAGGCAACTAAAGCATTAAGATCCATACTAACGTCAGATAGGGCATTCGCATTCGGTTGGTGAGCGCCTAGGCTCTAGAAACTGCTAAAAAAATTTAAACGAATGGTATTATTATTATTTTTTTACCCCGGTGTAAAGAACCTGGGGTTTGATAAAAACGATTCAATGAATACGTGCTGAATCGCCGCCCGGCTACTCGAGGTCATCAATCGGCTTAAAAGAATTGTTGAAGCAGACTGCATGAAATCTTTGCAAAGTCATGGAAAGCCTTTTGCCAAAGAAAAGATGTCTTTCGCTTATCGCCGGTTTGCTGTGTGATAAGTCTGCCTATGCCATTGATAAAGTCAACTCCTTCGGGATTCATCGGGCCCATGGTTTCAATGGCAACCGGAACAACTTCATATCCTGAGGACAGATCTCGGTATTTATTATTATTATTATTATTATTATTATTATCATCATCATCATAATCATCATCATCATCAACATCATTATCATCATCCTCATCATCGACGCTATTATTATATAGGCTTACATATGCGGATAAGCCATTTTGTAGCTGGTTAGCGTACATTGGCCTAGTTACGTCTCATGGGCTTAGCTTGATCCAAACAATCTCCAATAAGTCCAGCGGTAAATGAAATTTTACATAATATTTCGTAATTACTTGTATTATTACCTTGTAGTGCTAAACCATTTACCTGATTTATGTATTTATTTACTATTGAAATGCTACGTAGACATCCCAAAGTCTCATAGAGAACTTAAACTTCTACAATCTGAACTAGAAAAGCAGTTTCCGGAGTACAAACCGATCAGTCGTTTAATATTTAAAGAGACAGAGGGTAAGTGACAATATTAATTATTGCTAAGCGAACGCGCTAATCTACGATCAAATTCTTAGACCGATATAAAAGAACTAATAGCGCAACTGATAAAATAGCTGATGTTGGATGATTAGATGACCACTGTCGATACGAAGAGAAAGGCAGAGGATAGAAATATGTGAAGGACTTATATGCCATGGACCTGCAAATAGACAGTGCACTAAGAGAGAGAGAGAGAGAGAGAGAGAGAGTAAGTAAATATACATGTAGGCCTAAGTGCACATTTAGGCTGCATTGTTGGTCTAGTTAAATTCAAATCTAGACAGACCTTTACATTATAAACTGTATTTTACACTGGATGTTTTTGCAGAATTTATCATTCTCTGTTGTAAAGTTATTAAATATTGGATTATTATAAATAATCTTTGTAATTCTTTTATAAAGTTCATCATTTATCTCAAATTAATTATTTTTTATTTTTTATTTATGAAATTAATAATTTCAGAGTACGTGACAGGAAGGAAGCAAGGCTGAGGCCATTTTGCAAGACCTTCACGTAAAGTGCCAAAACAACCACGGTCTGGTAAGTGGGGCCTAATTATATTTAGATTTGTCTTTCTTCTGTCGTAATATTGATTCTACCTGAATTATTTAAATCCGTGTCAAAATTTAATCTATATCTAATTTAACTAATCTAATATTGTTGGAGATACTAGAAGATAAGGATCTCTTTAACTGTGACTCGCTTAATCATTACTGTAAAAAATATTTGCAAAAAGGTCCTTTAGGCGGAGGAATCGATATCAAAGAATTCTATTAGGTATTTATATAGCAGGGGATTTAGCGCGCTCAGTTAAGCTGCGCGTCAATTGAACGAAGTAAAGCCACGTTGCACGCGGTTAGTAAATTGTGGGCTACCACTTTGGAAGCCCGAGTGTCGACAGCTTGGAATGTAAATAATCCCCAGGGTGTTGAATGTTATAAATAAATCCGCGCCGGCTGCTATTGGAGCTCCAACAAAAGGCAACGATTACTAATAACCATGGAGAGGAAAGGAGGAAATAACGAAAACAACAAAAACATGAACCTAGAAAGGAAACGATGTAGCACGTGAGGTATGTCATGTATACGGAATAATAATAAAAAATTCAAGATCGGTTTGCATTGTCAGTTGTCACTAGATATATGGGACGGAAGCACATGTACCAGATATGAAGTTTTTGTTGTTGTTGTCGTCACTTTAATTTTACAGTCTACATGTATAATCTAGTTTGTTAAGGCCACTGTAAATGGTAGGCCTACTTAAATACGAAGGATATATAAATGTTTAATTAATACCTCGTATTTTAGCTCATCACTGGTAATTCGCGATCGATTCTTAATGAAGATGTACTGCAGACAGGGGCGGATCCAGGAATTTTTTAAGGGGGGGCCCAAATTTTTTTCTGGAGAGTATACACATTTTTTGCTTACGCACCGCCTTCTCCGGGACATGTGATTTAACCCGAAAAAATGCTGTATGAGGGTGGGGGGCACAAAATGTTTCATCATACTGCGCTCGGCTCATAGAGTGAGTGTATCCCCGTATCTTACCTTTCCCCCCCCCACTCATACCCGTACTAAAGTGAGAGGAAAACCTAAAATCCTACATTTGTTTAGGAAAAAAGTAGGTTAATTTTTTCACCTCTGAATAAACTCAGCGGATCTGGACCAATTGCAAAGGGACCTTATTTGGCAAAAGGTGGGGGTTAAGCCCCTCGATCCCAGCCAAGGCTGTTTGCACCACTGATCCGGGATAGAGTTCACATTTCTTACTTACACCCTTTTTTTCTCTTATACATGGGTTAAAGTGAAAATTTAGAGCTAGTGGAACGGTCAACATTTTTCGGGCCCCCTTCCATAATATGAACAAATTCCAGCTAGTCGGACTGTTCGAGTTTCCTCTCGCCTCTCGTACCCCCCCCCCCCCCCCCCCCTAACGCCCCTAACGCCCTTAAAACATATTTGCACCACGAAATTGCCATAGAAACAATGAAAATATAGGTTAACAATTTTTATCGTCGGGCCTAAGGGGGGGGCCCGGGACCCCTGGCCCCCCTTGATCCGCCACTGACTGCAAAATAGCAACATTAGATATTATTGAAATAAAGTCAGTATTATTTTATACTTTTCAATTTCTAATGATTTCTAAGCTTCCAGTTTGATATGTTTTCTGAGTATCTGTCCAGCCTCAGTAGTCTAGTAATTTTCTCGTTCAAAACCACCTTTATTTACCAGCTCTCTGGGATGTGCCCGGGACATTGAAGAATATATCAAACATTGACTGCACGTGTCGTAAGAGGTGACTAAGCAAAAACTGAGGACGGCAACAGTAAATCACTTCAGACTCCATACTTTTTCTAATTTATTTCATAAATTACAGTCTGCAAAAGGTATGGATACGGTCTAGCATGTTAAGGGATTTCAGCTTGTTGGTCTATGCCGTATTTTTAGTGGAGCTTGAAAGCAGACTCTGAGTATGAATATATACCCTTGAGTCTGCTACTTGACAGTGCACTAAAGAGAGAGATACATGTAGGTATATCTGCAGATCTGGTGCAAATTCTTTTTACCTTCGTCTACCCCTATCTCTGATCAAGCATTTTTCATTTCATCCATAATATACCTCCTTATATTCATCTTCTTCAAACGTCTCTATAACGTTCTCTTTTATCTTTTTATGCCGACTCTTCGAATTTAGCTGTAGGCCTATATATCCGCTTTTAATTTATTTCTCTCTTATCCCTCCCTCAAGTGTTTTTCTTCCACCAATGAGAAGTTTCCATGCAGTCACTCGTAGTATATAAGCTTCTAAAGAAAATCTGTCTAAAATCTTTCATTCTTGTGTAGTTTCCTTTCAGTTTTCCATCCGTTAAGCTTTGAAAACCCTATAAAACTTAGCGTTTGTTTCAGGAACTAGAGCCTATAGGAACTTAAATAGGCCTGCTGTGTACAGTTAGGAGAAAACGTACTGCTACTTTAAACAGACAGTTAAATTGCTTGCGTGTAAACGTCCCTGACATTGCCTTATGGCGAGGAACCGGACGTTAGACTCTTATTGAATGATTGATTGATTGATTGGTTGGTTGGTTGGTTGGTTGGTTGGTTGATTGATTGATTAATTGATTGATTGATTCATTCATTCATTCATTCATTCATTTATTCATTGATTCATTGATTCATTGATTCATTCATTGATTGATTCATTGATTGATTGATTAAGCATATTTAGGCTCGTCTGAGGAGGGTTCTTATGAGAGACATTTGGAAGAATCACGAGATATCGAGGTACGTAATATAGCTTGAATAACCATATAGTGTGCCCATAAATTAATAACAATTAGCTACATATGGACCATAGCCTATTTTAAGATGTTACCCGGGGTTAATTACCCCTCTTCCCCCCTATTCGGAGAAATCCCCGGCAACGAGGTATGTACCTCCCCAGAGATTTTCCACAGCTGCCAGCAAGTTAACTCTTCTGGAAGTGCCCAAACTGTAATAATAATAATAACAATAATAATAATAAATGTTTAACGTCCGTTTCGTCATACAAGGATGATGTCAGGGACGTCAAGGACGTCTCTGCACACAACTGTGCCTGGAGAACGTGTAGCAACTAGGTTCAGTTTCATCATAATCTTTTCCGATATACTGCTAAAGTCCAATTTACCACCCAAATCATCAAGATACCAGCTACAGATTAAATTAGCCCTATTTCTTCAGATACATACTCTATTTGATTTCATATGGGTGTGATTCTATACTAGACTTTTTGTAATAGGCCCTAATACGTCCCTGACATAATCCTTGTATGAGGAAACGGACTTTAAACCTTTATTATTATTATTATTATTTTGTATTTTTATTTTTATTTTTTTTAATTTTTACCCCGGTGTAAAGAACCTGGGGTTAGATAAAAACGATTCAAGCAATACGTGCTGAATCGCCGCCAGGCTACTCGAGGTCATCAATCGGCTTAAAAGAATTATTGAAGCAGACTGCATTAAATCTTTGCAAAGTCATGGAAAGCCTTTTGCCAAAGAAAAGATGTCTCTCGCTTATCGCCGGTTTGCTCTGCAATAAGTCTGCCTATGTCATTAATAAAGTCAGCTCCTTCGGGATTCATCGGGCCCATGGTTTCAATGGCCACCGGAACAACTTCATATCCTAAGGACAGATCACGGTATTTATCCAACTTCCTAGAGGCTGCATGAACAGCAGCTCCACCGGCTGTGACTGAAGTCGTATTCAGGTAGGAGTTTGCCATAGTGTCAATGACCGTGACGTCCCATACGGCACCTTTACCGTTGCACCAGGGCACTAAAGTCAAGCCGTCCGGACGCCTGCCGTCTGATCTGGACAACCCACTTGGTTCCTTAGAGGAAGGGATTATTATTATTATTATTTTTATTTTTTTTATTTTTTTATTTTTTTTTAATTTTTACCCCGGTGTAAAGAACCTGGGGTTTGATAAAAACGATTCGAGCAATACGTGCTGAATCGCCGCCCGGCTACTCGAGGTCATCAATCGGCTTAAAAGAATTGTTGAAGCAGACTGCATTAAATCTTTGCAAAGTCATGGAAAGCCTTTGCCACAGAAAAGATGTCTCTCGCTTATCGCCGGTTTGCTCTGCAATAAGTCTGCCTATGCCATTAATAAAGTCAACTCCTTCGGGATTCATCGGGCCCATGGTTTCAATAGTCACCGGAACAACTTCATATCCTAAGGACAGATCACGGTATTTATCCAACTTCCTAGAGGCGGCATGAACAGCAGCACCACGGGCTGTGACTGAAGTCGTATTCAGGTAGGAGTTTGCCATAGTGTCAATGACCGTGACGTCCCAAACGGCACATTTACCGTTTATTATTATTATTATTATTGTTGTTATTATTGTTATTTTTTAAATATTATTATTAGTATATGTTTTGTTGATCTTTCAGGCGGAGCTGGCGGCCATTGATTCTGAAGAAGAGAGCGACGAAATATTGGATAAAAAATGAAAATCTGAACTGAAATTCAACATTTTAACTTACAATCTGGAATTGGAATCACCCAAATTTCTAAGATCATCTCTCTCTCTCTCTCTCTTAGTGTACAGCCCACTGGCAGGTCAATAGTATAATTATAGCGCCTTCACTCTTCTCTGTCTTCCGCATTCCTCTTCATGTCCATATATGAATGGGTTTTTAAATCATCTAACATACCTAATCTCGGCCTGCCCCTGCTTCTTTTTCCTTCCAGAAAAAGAAAATCATAACATATTAAATAACTATTTATATGGTGGACTGCAACTATGCTAGTGATAATGTTCAAATTAGAAACCTTTCATTAAATTTTCGTTGACATGCGGCTTTGCTCGTCGGCTTGGATTTGGCAGAATGGTTTTCAAATAGCCTAGTTTTCGTTGTTGCTGTCATTTTCTGAAAGATTTCTAACGAAATCTTATAGGTTCTACTAGTAGCAGCACTAAACATACCAAAAGGACTAGCAAATAATTTAATTACATAGAGGCCTGTTGAGATGAAATTATCTAACCAAGCAATATTAAGTATTAATACTCTCTATACAAATCTTTCAATAGTAAATTCAATTCAATATTGATCTACCTGTCTACCAATCATTTACAAATTAATAAAATATTGAACCAACATTCGCGTAAGGGCTACACGAGTCTCTTAATACGTTTGTTATAATTTAAAGTATATAATTTCGTCTTAAAATAAGGACTTGAAACTGGGTACGTACAACAACAGAGTGATACTGTCGACTATAATCAAACATCGTCAATAGGCAACATCGAACATTACTGAGGCAAATACAAGCTGATGAAAAAGAAGGTCCAAAACGGGGCAAATTCTAATAATTCACTTGTTCGTCTTTATGTCGAAATAGCGAATGTCTAAATAGCGTAGGGGTAACGTCATGAAATTTTAAATGACAAAGCCTGAGGTGAATTGAACCCTCGTGGGTTCGAATCTCAGCCGCGCTGATCTGAGAGTAAAATCTCGGATATTCACTGGACTGGTTATACGGAAAATGGTCTAAATTGCCTACCGGATTAAACTTGTGGTTTTAAAAAGTGATAGATATCAACATAGTTGATTATTCACTATAATGCGCGTTTACTTTTTACGTAATTTGTTGCAAATGGGTTCTAAAGTTTCAAAGGTCGTTAACCATGCATGATCTGACAACACTGCAATGTTTATTTTTGTTCCTGAGTGATAATAGAGGATGGTGATTTTTGGGACGGATGAATTATAAGTTATTAACTTAATTAACTTAACAATAATTATACTGGTTAAGACTTGTAACAACAGTTTTAGACGTAATTCTATACCTTAATACATAGAGACGTAAAGGAAAAAGATACAAACC
Source organism: Enchytraeus crypticus (assembly GCA_905160935.1). Classification (NCBI taxonomy): domain Eukaryota; kingdom Metazoa; phylum Annelida; class Clitellata; order Enchytraeida; family Enchytraeidae; genus Enchytraeus; species Enchytraeus crypticus. The sequence continues at coordinate 23,097 of CAJHZI010000793.1, forward strand.
TTGACAAGCTGATAGACTTCAAAAAGAAGAACATAAGAAAAACTAAACACTCACCAACATACCACACACACAAGTATCTCACATATAAACTTAAACACAAATATACAACCATGCACAAACACACATACATACATGCACCCATGTATGCACACATACATGCACACATACATGCATACACTCACACACATATGCACATACACATATACATACACTCAAAATTCAAGTATATACATATACATGCATACATAAATACATACCCTATATACATATATATACACACATACACACACACATGCACACACATACACACGTATACATACATACACATGTACGTACATATATACATACGTACACACATACATATATACACATAAACAAAATATACACAGATATATACTCATACAAACACATATGCACATATACATATATACACACACATACATATGTATATATATATATATATATATATATATATATACATATATATATATATATATATATATACATATATATATATAAACACACCCACACACACACACAAAATACACCCACCTGTACATACACACATCAATCTACATACAGACAAAAAGTATGCATGCATGCATTTAACTACATTCTAGGCAAATCAATCATCTGCAAAATATAGGCCTACATTACAATACATACACACATACATTCACAAACATACATAGACATACACACATATGTACACACATACACACACCAACGCACACATATACATATAAGCCTTACCCACACACATGAATACCTAGAAACAAAATACCTTCATATGGTATGAGACTAATCATCCTGCCTATCTACACAAAACAAACAAACAATTTATTAATTTAATGTATTTCTTTCCAATACTTATCTAGCCTATTCTTAAAAGCATTCATTGACTCTGCCTCTACTACATACTGAGGTAACACATTCCATATATTGACAACTCTCTGACTGAAAAATTTCTTCTAATCTCTAATCTGGATCTAACTTTTATTATTTTGAATCTATGCCTTCTAGTTCTAGCATAATCAGATAATTTGAAAATTCTTTACATTCGATATTGTCAAAACCTTTAATTATTTTAAACACTTGAATTAAAGTAGTGTATAAAATGTAGCTTTTGCTACATTTTATACACTACTATAATATACATTTACATTTTTCTTTTGCACCATTTTTGGACCTTCTTTTTGCTCGCCGGCTTGATTTTGTCTCAGTAGTGCTCGATGTTGTCATTGATGACTGTAGCACTCTAATTGTTGTTATTATTATTATTATTATTAGCTGAAATCTGAACACAATGTTAGGGTTAGTGTTCTTCAAAATATCTAAATTTTGTGGCATGTAATGGAAATAATGCTTTTCTAAAAGTATATGTAAAAATATTTTCATTGATTTATTTTAGCTTGGTAATTTTATTAAAGTAAAGTTTAATTCATAGTTCAATGTCGTTTAAAATATGAAAATTAACATCTAATTTTAAAAGTAAAATTACTACAAATATTTTGAAATTTTTATGCTAGCATTTTACATCTGGTTTGGAAAATAGTCTCATCTTTCTCTTGAACACATACTTTTGTAAATTACTTTGAACGAATCAGTTTGTAAAGAATTCTAAAGATATGCTTTCTGATTTATTCTTGATGTCTTCCTTGGACGAGGAAAATTGTATATATTAGCCTTTACAATATTGTTAATATTGTATATGACTAAAATTTAAAACTTTCTTAAACATTTGAATCGCTACTTTTCTAGATCAGCTAGTTTGAAAAAGTCATGAAACTTGGCAAAAGCATGCTGTATATTATTGCAAAATTGTAGAAAGTATAGAGCTAAAGGAAAGCTTCATAACAGTCATGTATTTTCTCAGGTATAAGTTCCTTAATAAAATATGCTCCACCAGGACTAGTAATGACTATTCTCTGAAAACAATTGTTGCAACCTTAAATCAATTAATTACTTATTGGGCCTATTATTATGCAGTTTATTTCATCTGAAGCCCTGTTCGTGTTTGCTTTCAGTAATAATAGGTTGTTTTGAAATATTCATTTGACTTTTAGATTCAGACGTATTTTTGCTTTTTTTTTCTGTATGGTTTTAGAATTAGTTTCCTAAATATTGATAAGTGATCCAATTACTATAAAATGTTTTACGAAAGAGTTCTTTCTCACTTTCCTCTGGAGCGTTTACGTCTGGTGGCAGCGTATGGTTCTGGTGTATTTCAACAATTCAATACGGCGGATGTCTCTAAGAATATGGTTGACTTTATCTTCGTAGTTGACAACTCCCTGGATTGGCATCGTGAGAATCTCCTCAGAAATAAAGATCACTATTCTTCATTGCGATTAATTGGACCGAAATATCTGGCGACATTTCAGGATCGTTTCGGGGCCAGAGTTTACTACAATACATTGATTAAATGTGAGGGGAGATTAATAAAATATGGAACCATCGAACGATCGTCACTAATAAACGACCTACTCGACTGGGAAACACTCTATATCAGCGGCCGATTGCATAAACCGGTAAACATAATACATCAGGATAAATCTGATAGTGATGTAATAAGAGCCATGGACTCAAATCTTCGAAGTGCTGTTCACGCCTCGCTGCTACTTCTGCCTGAGCAGTTCACGGAAGAGCAGCTGTTCACGACAATAACGGGTCTTTCATATCACGGTGATTTACGTATGACGGTGGGCGGGGAAAACCGTAATAAAGTGAGAAACATCGTGCGTTCAAACGTGGAACTATTTCGAAAGCTCTACGAGGGAATTCTACTGACAAGTTCCAAGTATCTTCATTGGAATCAATCTTTCGGGCGACTGGAGCAATCGGGCTGTGCAGCGTCTCGATATCATCATCTTAATCTGCTGCCGAAGTGGCTCATGTTTGCGATTGTTAATCAGCGTAATTGCGATGGAAAGCATCGCGATACTGAAGAGGTTCTGCTCAGTCTGTCGCACGACAGCGAATGTGTTAGCGTTGTGCAGAGTGCTCTGAGCGGGATTGTTAAGTACTCTAGTCTGGCGCAGACCCTAAAGGGTATACTAACTGCCGGAGTTATAAAATCTATTAAATATAGCGCTAGCAAAGTTAAGAAAGCTCAGAGCTGATATATCTGCAGTTGATATATGTTCTATATATTTTTATTGCTATTGCAATTGTTAATAAGGTTGTGTGGAATATAAGTAGTAAATTTGAAGTTTTATGTAAACAAAGTTCTGTGAAAATATGGGAAATAAATGTACTTTCTACAGTCTATATCTCTCTCTCTTTCTCTCTCTCATAGCACATCCTACTGGCAGGTCCATGGAGTATGAGGTCTCCACTGTTTTTTCTGTTTCCCATTTTCCCCTTCATGTCGACTTACGAGTGAAACTCTAAATCATCAATCCATATAGTGCTATAAATGATTAATTAGTTAACAGTTTCTTCAGCTCTGAGTAGCCATCACTCAAAATCCTAATCCTAGATTCTTAGGCATGATGCAACTGATGACAGAAAATAGCAAGAATATGTTTGAATGACTTTTAACATTCAGCAACAATTAGTGACTGAGAAAATAGCAATTACTATATTACATGTAGCACTGCATTAGCAACACTAGTAAGATAATTATATTAGTTATTTACAATAACCGCAAACTACAAAATGAAACATATAATATATATTTTCTAGGAAAATGAAAGTGTTTTGCCTTTTTTATTGTTTTTTCATTGTCTTAAAACATTTGTTATTTTAAATAGTTTGTTTTAAATTCAAATTCACATCACTATTTATAATACTTTGGAATATTTCAGGGGCAGATCCAGAAATTTGTTTAGGGTTATCTCAAAATTTTGTGGACAGTGTCCATATTTTTTACTTATGCCCACGCCTTCTCCGGAACGGAGATCTAATTTTTTAATTACACAATTTTTGTACTCTTATAAAAATCAAAATATCTTAATATGTAAAGGGTAGAAACTGATCTCTGGTGAAATTGTGTAATAAGACAGAGACTTCTGGTTCCTGTCTCAACTTGATTCATCTCTTACAGCATCTAACGGGACAGATAAAGACTCATAACTTTTAATCTATACGGAAATACATGCAAGTTGAACTAAGCTTCAATCAGCTACTGAATTTTAATGTAATAGTTATACGTAAAATATCCATATACATGCATGACATTTATGGATTTGGCAGTGCTTTGTATTTCTGCTTTACAAAATTAAACTTGCTTTAAAATTAATGTTTATTTGCTATCATGAGTTGGAGATTATTAATTATATGTCAAGTGTTTTCTCTATTTGTAAACAAGTTCACTGATTCCAAATTGTCTATCGTACATTGGAAAAATTGATGAAATATAGGAATGATATGAACCAACGGCTTTCACTCTTTAGAGTGTCTGTATCAGTTAGATGGTTGATTTATTATATTATAATACTTCTCAGACTAACAGGGGGTCACTGGTTTGAATCTCTGCTACACTGTCTTATGAAATCCCTGCAGAAACGGAAGCACACATAAAACTAAGCTTTTAAAGTCGGGCTATTTCCAGATCCTGTGTCCATCAACAACATTGCGCAATATTGAAAAAAAGTGTGTGTTGTATAATTAGCCGTGTTGGTCACTTAGCCACATTTAACATTTTTCTTATGTAACTAGTTACACTAATAAACATAGAACAGTTTAGTTCAGTTGTATTACTAGATAACGGGAAGATTGTTCAAGAAAGTTTGTAATACTTTAATAATGTATAATATGTATAATCATAATCCTCAACTCTAGCCCATTAGCAATGAGCCCATATTGAGCAAAGCTGTGATGTGGCCTATCCACAAGACTACTGTGCCACTTCTACATGCCCGTTGATGCTAATTTAACTATTAGTCTGATGGAACTTTTTTAGCCGTATTAATATGTATACCTGTATCATTATGTATACCTGTATCATTATGTATACCTGTATCATTATGTATACCTGTATCATTATGTATACCTGTATACATAATGATACATGTAGACATTGTATAAGTTGAGTGATAAATCTGAGTGAATTTACTGTGATTAACTGTGTTACCCAAAAATGTTTGTAACTGGCTTACCAGTAACTTACTATTACATTAATCTTTGTGTCGAGTCGTCTAGAAGAGAAGCCTTGTGCTTTTGAACTTTGACGTTAAACATACTACAACCTACCACCTACCTATAGATGGATAACGCTTTACATTGTATAACGCTTTGTCACATTCTTTCTCTCATACATGTAACTCAACGTTGTAAGATTATAAACGTTCGTCATTTATGTTTATTAACAGTTGCGCCAATATTCTCATAGTAATTAACAAAGAAAATGTCATCTAAGTTATGAAGTTAAGTGGGCTTTACGTTCGTTTCCACATACTAAGACGACATCCGAAAACAAAATACATTCTGAAAAAAATTCTACAAATTAAATAAATACAAACAATTCCAGATCGCGCATTAAGACATTAAGTAGTTCGCAAATAAAGCAAGAGATCAGGATTAAAATTCTTTCTATATCGACTGCGGTGAACGACGAAATCATAAATTATGCGGTTCTTGTGCTATATATAGACCCTAATCAATTCTTGAGTTTTCTTCACAACACGGCATCAGCAAAGACCTTGCGCTAACTTTGAATCAACACAGATAGAATCAATCAATAATGTTGAGGCAACTCTTAATCAATAAACGAGCCAATAACTCGATTTTCTATTAATTATAATTAAAATCAAGTTAATAATAATTATAATCAATTAGAAATAATACTATTACAATTAGAATTATCAAATTTTCGTCACGTTCACATACGAAATGGTACAAATGGCTAAGCTTTGTGGTACATCGATTAAGATCGATCACTGCGGCGATCCAATCGATCACTGCGGCGATCATATCGATCACTGCGGCGATTCTATCGATCACTGCGGCGATCCTATCGATCACTGCGGCGATCCTATCGATCACTGCGGCGATCCTGTCGATCACTGCGGCGATCCTATGGATCACTGCGGCGATCCTGTCGATCACTGCGGCGATCCTATGGATCACTGCAGCGATCCTATGGATCACTGCAGCGATCCTATGGATCACTGAGGCGATCCTATCGATCACTGCGGTGATCCTGTCGATCACTGCGGCGATCCTATCGATCACTGCGGCGATACAATCGATCACTGCTGCGATCCTGACACGAGACGAGCTCCTGAACGCCATCGAGGTTATCTACGGGTGACAATGTGGACGTGAAACTCCGTTCTAACCAATTATTGCAATCCAGCCTTCGTTGCAGAGGCTTGGACACTATGACAACAAGTTGAGAAGATCCGTTACCTCCAGGAAAAACGACGTTAAAACTTGATTGACAGTCAATTGAAAAGTAAGACAAGTGACAGTAGCCTGTAAAGAAGATTAATGCCAAACTACAGAAAAAAAGTTTTCAAAATTGAATTTAAAATGTAGTGTTGTATTTATAATGAGCCAGTTCTGTCCGTCTGTCTGTCTATCTGAAGTAACGTTGTGATTACAGCGTCAGGGCCTGGCAAGTATAAATAAATAAATTACAGCATCACTGGCTACTTTTAACGAGTGTGAGTCACTGAACTAACTGTATCTATAATACACTGGAGCGTAAGACAGCAGTGAAGAGAGAGAGAGAGAGAGAGAGAGAGAGAGAGACATAAAGAGAGAGAAAGAGAGAGAGAAAGATTGGTCGCCTTACTGACTGTATTACGTCATGTTATTGCTATATAAATAAAATCCTAAAAACATGTACAATTCCACGGTTGACAATTTAAATCAAGCAGATCAACGTATCTTTATTTCTTCATTGAGTAATTAGTCTGACAATGCAAATTACTTTAATCATTGCAAATATTAATTTACTAGGTGTATTCATTTCTGCACACAAGTGCATCTAGTATTTTAACATTCTGCATATATATATATATATATATATATATATATATATATATATAATATATATATTATATATATATATAATATATATATATATATATATAATATATATATAATATATATATATTATATATAATATATATATATATACAGTATATATATATATATAAATTCCAATTCTTGTGAAATGAGAAAAGAGTCAAATATGATCTACTACCCAACACTTTAAATACAATGTCAGTGAGACACAAGACAGGCAACGAGATTCACTAGAGAATGTTAAGGGTCCATATCTACTTTGCTTACTTTTCATCACACTCGAACTATTTGAACCAGCAATGCACTACAAACTGAGATTCATTTCAAAGATTTCCTCCCTTCGAGATTACTTTGTCCATCGACGTCCCTGACATCTTCCGTGTATGAGGAAACGAACGTTAAACCTTTATTATTAGTATTATTATTAATATTACTACTACTATTACTAATAGTATTACTATTACTATTATTATCACAATTATTATTTTATTTTATTTCATATTCCCTATTTCATTTTCTCCCACAGACTTCACTCAATTCTCGTTATGAAATTTATTCTCTCTATTACAGATTTGCCTCTGAGTTTCAAATTAACTTCAAGATACTAAAATTCGCACTCTGTGAGATAAATGTTTACTTCTTTTATTGATTCGTATTTGTCATAGGGGTCCAAGTTTCTCTCTTGAAAATTTCACAGTACAGACCTACATACCAAGTAGTCGACAACTAACTTTAAAACAAATTTATTAAAAAACCAAAATAAAATGTAGCGTCAGCTTACGGTCGTACTACAAGGGTACTGTTCGAGATTTTCATGGGGGTTCAAACCTGTGGCCTATTGCTTATATTCGCCATCAGCCCACAGAATCATACCAAAGTCCTAAAATGAATAAGGATACTATGTTGGTAAATGCTTGCTAATTAGCACTAAATCGTCGCTAATTACACTCATAATCGCAACCCAGGCGCGACCTAAGCCTAATTAATCTTCAAGAACGTGATCAACAACAACGAGTAACAGAAAACAACGGTAAGTTATTTCGGCCTGCAGTAGAACTCCGAACTATCGCATCGAATGACTATCATACATAAAGAACAGTTGGAATATCTGAGGTACAATCAGTAGATGACAGTGCTCGATTCGCCGGCAAGCAATGTCGAAATCCTTAAAGAAATTAACGGGATCAGAGAAATGAGAGGATAGGTTAGAGGTGAGACTCTCTTCTTCAAATCGTATAAATTTGAAACAAAACCCTGTAGAACTGATTCAGTTACAAAATTAGGCTATTATATTATAAGTATAGTTTCAACTTTAACAATATCTAGAAAGCATCTATATCTTCAGATACACATTTTAGTAATTGTCGGGATATAAAAATCAAGAGTTGATACATCGGACATAAATGATTTTCCGCGCTGGACAAGATTTCCCCCGTTTAAAAAAAGAATTCTACCAGCTAAGATGACCCCCAGGGTGGAAAAGGATTCTTCCCATAGAATTAGGAACAGCCAGCAAGTCGAGCACTGATAGAGAGATACACGCATTGGCAAACAAAGTAAACACACAAGTGAGACACTTAGAGACACGCACACATACACGCACACAGACGCACACGCACTAGCAGCAGGGAACGTTGTTGCGCTGCAGTATCTAGTCCATCCTATTCTCTTGGCATCCTAACATTCGAGTTAATAAAAACTTCTCACTTTCTTATTCGTTCGTACTACCAAGTGTCTCTGTATAAACTAACCCACTGTTAGTCTTATATATAGAGCATTCCTTGGCATTACTTAGATGTCGACCTTGTCGCCTGACTAATAAAATAGTCTCTTCTTAGACTATTCGGTCGTATTTCGTGATTTCTCGGATTGCGTTGTCGTGGGTTCCTGTTCCGCAGAAGGTCCCCTACTGGGGGATTGTCTGGCAGCGGCGGAACGATGAAATTTTCCGTAGTCATTGTTGACGAATGAGAATCCGTCGAACTCTTCTTGATTGATTGATTTTATTACTGATGAGTCCACGGGCGTCAGCGTCGGCTCTTCGCTCGTAAAGTCTTTATCGAAGTTGCCTGTGTCCAGTCGATTTTTCTAAAGTACAAAAATAGTATTATGATTAATTACAAATTTACAAATTAATGGTTAAGTTTAACGTCAGTTTCCAGCTCGACTAGCATGTTAGTGACAGGATAGTACTGGATATAAACCCTGCACCTACTGATCCGCTATCCACCAACTTGCCAACAAGCTTGTTAAATTTTATTTATAATTACTGACTGCCTGACTGATCTCTTACTGATTGACTGCCTGATTACTTTCATGACTGCCTGACTGATCCCTGACTGATTACTTTCATGACTGCCTGACTGATCCCTGACTGATTACTTTCATGACTGCCTGATTGATCCCTGACTGATTGACTGCCTGATTACTTGCATGACTGCCTGACTGATCCCTGACTGATTGACTGCCTGATTACAAATGACCGCTACTGACCAAAACACTTAATAAAAAGCTACGGCATAGTCACAATTTAATATGGTCTATAACGTGGAAAATATTTGACTTTTGAGATGATTTCCCATTGCCTTCCTCAGTACTTGCTTAATCGCTTCTTACGACAAGTGCAGTATACGGTAGGCTGTACTTCAGAGTCCCCCACACAACAAGGGAACATCACCTAGCATCATATATAACATAAATGAGCTAACTGACACACAGTCTCATTGTCTGATTGATTGACAGCCTGACGAACTGAATACTTACAATTTTTGGCTTGAAGGGGGGTTTGACCCGCCCCTCCTCAAGGGCCTCCCAGTCGACCTTGTCGAGAAAGAAGGGGTGAGTGAGTACGGCCCTCTCCCCGTGCGTCTTAGTACACCCCAAGCGTTTGTTAGGACTCTTCGTCATAAACTGTAACACAAAGCCAAGTATCATCTGTCAATAGAAAATGGACGTTAAATCTAGTGACACATCATCTGTTTATACATAAGAGAAGTTAAATCCAGTGACACATCTTCGGTTTATGCATAAGAGACGTTACAACTAGTTACACATCATCTGTTCATACAAAAAGGACGTCAAATCTAGTTAAACATCATCTGTTCATATATAAGAGACGTTAAATCTAGTTAAACATCATCTGTTCATACAAAAAGGACGTCAAATCTAGTTATACATCTGTTTATACTTAAAGGTATTATCTAGCCGCAATAGGTAAAAGATGCTGACGACCGCTACCAATGTACTTCATCCAAACACTGAAAGGCAACATTTCGGCACCATAGATATACACGGACCAACAGTGATATCAGTGACCCGTCTCAGCAATACATACCTGACTGATATAAAGAAATGTTTAAAAATAAGCTTTGGCAAAGTACTAAATATTACGTATATTTACGGGAAAAGAAGATCTGAAAAGGAGCTTGTCAGGTAATCTAAATACAGACCTTGTCAGGCAATCAAAATACAGACAGACATACAGACAGACAGAGAGACTGACTGACAGACAGACTAGCAGACAGACTGACAGACAGACAGGCAGGCATAATGGCAGACAGGCAGACAGGCAGTCAGACAGACAAACAAGTATACAGACAGACATAGAGACAGACAAGCAGACAGACACACAAGCAGACAGCCAGACAAGCAGAGAAGCAATACCCCTTTGAGAATGGCCACGGCCTCCTTGCTCAGCCACACAGGGTAGAGCACATCGTCATGGAGGATGGACTCAAACAGGTCATCCTCGTTGTCTGCCTCAAATGGAGGCTGACCAGCCATCATCTCGTACATCAGGACTCCCAGAGCCCACCAGTCCACCGAGGCATCGTATTCCAGCTCTTGGAGAATCTGCAGAATACCAGTCAATTAATCAATTAAATTAGTCGGCTGGAGCCAGAGGCGATGTCGGTAAGATATTCGACCGCGGATTATTATGTGCGGGATTCAAATCCTGGGCTCGCCCGTCACTGAAATCTTTTTCGAGTGAGAAAACTGGCGATAACATTATCGCCAGTTTCTATTACATTATTATTACTAGCTTTACCAGCTTTATGCCAATAAAGAGGGCCCTTTATCGAGAATCAACTAATCTACTAAGTTCTAACCTTGTAACATGTGGAATTACGTGAGCAGAAGAGTCTTATAGAAATGGAATCTATCGGTTTATTCAGGCATTCAATTTTTCATTCGTAATAATCTACTTATACTAAGCCCATAAGAATCTTTTTTTCGTTCATATGAATCTACGATATATATTCACTGGACTGGTTACACGGAAAATGGAATAAATTGCCTAACGGTTTAAACATGTGGTATTAAAAAGTGATAGATATCAACATAGTTGATCATTTCACTATAATGCGTTTTTACTTTTTACGATAGCAGTTCTATTCTAATAAACGAAAAATCAAGTGGTTTGAGAATACAAAGCAGGAGACCTATTGAAGATTCCGGTCACATTGAATCCAACTCCTAGTCGTGTTAGCTTCAAGACGGATCCAAAATAGCCAGATCTTATTACCCAAAATACTTAAAATATCCAGCTCTTAATACCAAAAATACTCAAAATACCCAGCTCTTAATACCCAAAATACTCAAAATACCCAGCTCTTAATACCCAAAATACTCAAAATACCCAGCACTTTGTACCAAAATACCCAGCTCTTAATACCCAAAATACACAAAATACCCAGCACTTAATACCCAAAATACTCAAAATACCCAGCACTTTGTACCCAAAATACCCAGCTCTTAATACCCAAAATACTCAAAATACCCAGCACTTTGTACACAAATCACTCAAAATACCCAGCTCCGAATACCCAAAATACTCAAAATACCCAGCACTTAATACCCAAAATACTCAAAATACCCAGCTCTGAATACCCAATATACTCAAAATACCTAGCTCTTAATACCCAAAATACTCAAAATACCCAGCACTTAATACCCAAAATACTCAAAATACCCAGCACTTAATACCCAAAATACTCAAAATACCCAGCACTTAATACCCAAAATACTCAAAATACCCAGCACTTAATACCCAAAATACTCAAAATACCCAGCTCTTAATACCCAAAATACTCAAAATACCCAGCACTTAATACCTAAAATACTCAAAATACCCAGCACTTAATACCCAAATCGCTCAAAATACCCAGCACTTAATACCCAAATCACTCAAAATAACCAGCTCTTAATTCCCAAAATACTCAAAATACCCAGTACTTTGTACCCAAATCACTCAAAATACCCAACACTTAATACCCAAAATACTCAAAATACCCAGCACTTAATACCCAATATACTCAAAATACCTAGCACTTAATACCCAAAATACTCAAAATACCCAGCTCTTAATACCCAAAATACTCAAAATACCCAGCACTTAATACCCAATATACTCAAAATACCCAGCTCTTAATACCCAAAATACCCAGCACTTTGTACCCAAAATACCCAGCTCTTAATACCCAAAATACTCAAAATACCCAACACTTTGTACCCAAATCACTCAAAATACCCAGCTCTGAATACCCAATATACTCAAAATACCTAGCTCTTAATACCCAAAATACTAAAAATACCCAGCACTTAATACCCAAAATACTCAAAATACCCAGCACTTAATACCCAAAATACTCAAAATACCCAGCTCTTAATACCCAAAATACTCAAAATACCCAGCACTTTGTACCAAAATACCCAGCTCTTAATACCCAAAATACTCAAAATACCCAGCACTTCATACCCAAATCACTCAAAATAACCAGCTCTTAATACCCAAAATACTCAAAATACCCAGCACTTTGTACCCAAATCACTCAAAATACCCAACACTTCATGCCCAAAATACTCAAAATACCCAGCACTTAATACCAAAAATACTCAAAATACCCAGCACTTAATACCCAAATCACTCAAAATATTCAGCACTTAATACCAAAAATACTCAAAATACCCAGCTCTTAATACCAAAAATACTCAAAATACCCAGCTCTTAATACCAAAAATACTCAAAATACCCAGCACTTAATACCCAAATCACTCAAAATACCCAGCTCTTAATAACAAAAATACTCAAAATACCCAGCTCTTACTACTATAAATGCTCAAAGTACCCAGTCAAATACTGAGTAATCTATTGTCTAGTAATCGAATCTCGTTGTAAAGGCTGTCTCATCCTACCATTAATTAAAGCAGTCATAGCAAAGCAGTTTGTAAGCTGTAGATAGGCTATAAGCAAATTTATTTTATTTTTAAAAATGAACTTCAGAAAAGTTCCGCTAATATTAAAGACATAAAAGTTAAGATGTGGGGATGAAACACGGATAAAATGCTCTGTTGAAAAACTTTAATAAAACTTTAAGAGACAGAGTAAATAAAAGTGACGATAAAGTATAAATCGCATTATGACAGTAATAATACAATGATTACCTCAGGTGCGATGTAATCTGGAGTACCACAGAAAGTATGAGTTGTTTTTCCAGGGAACATGGCCTCTTTACACATACCGAAGTCCGCAATCTTACAATGACCTTCTGAGTCCAACAGAATATTGTCCAGCTTCAGATCTCTGCAAAAATTTAATTATTTTCTAAATAGCACAAAAAGTTAATGTCATCGGAGGCCTTTGAGTACATACCATTACAAAATGAACATATTTAAAAGAGTTTAGAAATTCTATTCGTCTGTAAACCGAGCAAGTATCACAATTAATCACTGTGAAACTGTGCATAACCTGTGAATAATCTACGTGTAACTTTGTATAACCTTTGATAGCTACCTTTGCAACCTTTGATGGGTAGCGATGCTCTATGGATAATCTATGTTTAGCCTTGTGAAACCTATGGGTAACGAATAGTGTAACCTATGGGTAACGATGTGTAACCTAAAGTTAACGATGTGTAACTTATGGGTAACGATGTGTAACCTATGGGCAACGATGTGTAACCTATGGGTAACGATGTGTAACCTATGAGTAACGATGTGTAACGATGTGTAACCTATAAGTAATGATGCGTAACCTGTAGATAATGATGTGTAACCTATGGATAACGATGTGTAACCTATGGGTAACAATGTGTAAAATATGGGTAACAATGTGTAACCTATAGGTAACGATGTGTAACCTAAGGGCAACGATGTGTAACCTGTAGATGATGCCATGTCGATGGAGGAACATTAGGGCTAGCGTAACCTCTGCGGAATAGAACCTAGCTCTTGGCTCGTCGAACTTACGAACCCGCTGGATTTGAAACATCAGATCTCCGCCGTTCACGTACTCCATAACAAAGAATAATCGATCCTTAAAAAAATCAATCAATAAGAAATAAACTTCGTGTTCCTCTTTATAAGGCAATGTCAGGGACGTCTCAAGCAGAATCACCGCTAACAAACGCCAAGGCACCGCATGACGACAACTGAGCATACAAAGATCAAAGAGAAAGCGAGATCAAAACAGTGCAAGTCCAAGATCTGAGGTAAAAAAGCATTAACTAGTAATACATACATGTATATATGTATACATGTATATATATGCATATATATGCATATATATATATATACATGTATATATATATATATATATATATATATATATATATGTGTGTGTGTGTGTGTGTGTGTGTGTGTGTGTGTGTATGTATATATGCAATGGTACAGTTTTTGAGGTAAGTAGTATCACTAGTAATTGATTGTGATTAAGTGTTATTTACTAGTACGAAACTGGTAACTAATTGTATCATGTGCAAACAATGTCCAACTAATGACCGAGTAACCGCTTATGCCTGAACCCTATTACGAGTATAATATATTGTGGTCGTCTGGTTGGCACACTTGACAACCGCATGTGTTTACAAAGTTTCCTATAAAATATATTGAATGTCTCAATAGCGCAATGGTTAGAGATCTAGATAACGTCATGAATTTTTAAATGACAGATCCTGGGGTGAATTGAACTCTCGTGGGTTCGATTCCCGGCCGCGATGATCTGAGAATAATACCTCGGACATTCACTGGACTGATTACACGGTAAATGGAATAAATTGCCTAACGCATTTAACATGTGGTACTAAACGTGATAGACATCAACGATCAATTATTAATTAATTATAATTATGTTTAATTAATTATTAATTAAACTTCAATTACTTCAACTTCAATTGATGATAATTAATCAATTATCATCAATTATTCATCAACTAGCATTATAGTGAGATGATAGCTGATAACTTCACTACAGTATGTGTTTACTTTAAAAAGCATGTATGAAATATTAATAATAATAATAATAACACATATTATAGTGAAATGATCAACTATGGTGATATCTATCACTTTTTAATACCACATGTTAAATCCGTTAGGAAATTTTGTCCATTTTCCGTATAACCAGTCCAGTGAATGTCCGAGATTTTACTCTCAGATCAGAAATAGTAATAGAATACTACAAACCTACAAAATTACAAAACTACAGATATATCGTAGAAACCTTTGTCTGGAAACAAGAATGAAGTGCAGTGAGGAATGGATGCTTGGCAGACAAGGACAGTATTCTCTTCTCCGTCATCGTGCACTCCACGTCATCCTCCTGAATGATAGCCTCCTTCTTCAACACCTTTATGGCGTACACTTCCTCTGTGCCTTTCAGTTCAGCCAGCAGAACCTGATTTACATCAACATACATTTCATATTTCTGTTGTTCACTGAGAGAGAAGAGAGATAGAAACAGCGAGAGATATGGAGATAGACAGAGAGATAGATAGAGAGTGAGAGATAGTGCGATAGTGAGAACTCAACCATTGACTACTTACAAGATATTCTAGCTCAGTCTGCGAGATGGATTCACTAGTGGTGACATTGTAACCCACAATAGATTTGTGCTTTTCGTACAACTGTCCAATAGCCAATAGTTCCGTGCGTACAGCGTCCCAAAAGCTCCGTGCGTAGAGTGCCCCAATAGCTTCGAGCGTTCAGCGTCCCAATAGTTTCGAGAGTAGAGAGTCCCAATAGCTCCGCGCGTAGTGCATCCCAATAGCTTCCAGCTTACAGCGTCCCAATAGTTTCGAGAGTATAGTGTCCCAATAGCTCCGTGTGTACAGTGTTCCAATAGCTCCGCAAGATTGAACTTATAACGTAATCGTTTCCATTTGGCATTCGAGTTCATCTCCTTTTTATGAAATTTAACCAGTTTCGTGGACCAAAAACAAAAAACTGTTACATAAAAAAATTAGAAAGAAACATTCTTGCTCATTCTTTGGTTCAGTGAGTATGTGCTAAATATAAAAAAACTATGAAAAATGATTTACTTCTCTAACAAGTCCACCATACAACTGTGAAACAACCTACCAAGTATGATTAACAACATCTCAATGCGGATATGACACCAAGTTAGGAAACCAATTAACTGGAATGAGTAAATAATAATGAATAATAATAATAATAATAATAATAATAATAATAATAGCTATTATTAGTTTGTCTGCTTCAGCAATTCTTTTAAGCCGATTGATGACCTCGAGTAGCCGGACGGCGTTTCAGCACGTATTGCTTGAATCGTTTTATCAAACCTCAGGTTCTTTACACCGGGGTAAAAAAATAATACAAAAATAATTATAATAATAATAATCATAATCATAATAATAATAAATAATAATAGCGCAAATAATGGTATACCTTGCCGAAGCTTCCCTTTCCCAGAACTCTGATAAGATTGAAGTCGGAGAGAGAGTAGCGGGCAGAATCCTTACTTTCGGAGTTGTTGACGCAATTGTTGTAGGGGGGCTCCCCACCCGAGGCCTGACCACTGGCGCCCCCCTGGCTGTCCCCTTCCGCTGAACCTGGTTAAATATTGAAATTGTGTAAACGGGAAAGTTATTGGATCAGTGGTACCGACAGAGATAAGGAATGTTAGATTATTTGAAGACCGTACGTGGACATGAAGAGAAAAAAGGAAGACAGAGAAGAGTGGAGGCGTGGACCTGCCAGTAGGCAGTGTACTAAGAGAGAGAGAGACAGAGAGAGATGTCATAAATGGTGTGGGGTTGTACAACAAGTAAGTAATCAAGGGTTTTTCACTTACTTCCTCCATGTCCCAGTCTGTCCCCTTGCTCACGACCAATTATTATGCTAGGATCACATATAGCCGACTGCAACGCACAAAAGCAAACAAATTGCGTAATATTACATTATAATATTAAAATTATATTAATATTATATCATAATATTCAGTCAACTAACAAGCGACACAAAATACAACTATGAAATGACCTTAAATCACTTAATATTAAATCACACTGAGTACTTTGTCGACATTTACGACACATGCGGTCCATGTTTGGCCTGTTCTTCAGCAACTCAGACACAACACGGGTTATAAATATTATATTTATATTATATTGCATATAATTGTATACAATTTTTATATTATACATATATAATTGATGTATACTATTATACTCAATAATTAACAGTTTTTGTTTATTGTCAACAGCGGCAGAACTGAATGATTTAATCGTTGACAAAATTGCAATTAATTTAAGCGAAACTTAGGATTGTATAGCATAAAATAAAGCCAAAATAAATAAATATTATAAAATAAAGTTCAATAATGATGCATAAATCAAGAGAAAAGGTTCGTCACTCTATTACTAAAATATGTTTAACACGGTCTCACACAGTGACAAGCTAAATCCACAAATATTTCGAACCACATACGCTACTCTAATGCTGCAAATTTCTACGCATACAGCCTGTTTCTGTACTCTGCTCTATCCGAGAAGATTTGACCGGGTTTCGAACCCGCGTCCTGCTGCTTGAAAGCGAATACCTCATGCAATCCGACCAATCAACCGGTACTTGGAGTGAGCTACAACAATATGCGCAAATATACCTTTTTTCTCTTGGATGCTCCGAGCTTGTCTCCAGAAATGCCTAATTCCTGCATGACCTTGGCAAAGTCCTTTGTGTTTATGCCGCAGTTATTGGCTACATTCTTCTCACATCTCTTGTGTATGTTGAACTTACACACTACAGCAAAAAATCAATCAATCTATTAGTCAGCAAAGTAATCAATCAATAAAATAAAACATGATTAAATAATAGGGCACCCGAGCTGATTGTAAAATGTTATAAATAAATCTACCGACATCTGATCGTGTTTGTAAGAGACGAGTAAAGAGGCAGCGATATGATTCCTGGCCATTCAGCAATAACAACTGTGTTGTAGTTTAATTAATTTCTAAAAGTTTATTATTAAAAAGCTTATTATTTTTAGTAAACGTCTATAGCCCGCAATTATTGCCATGTATCAAAGCAGAGCACAAAGAATAGAATGTGTCCAAGACAACAACGATCAGTACGTAGCTTCAGAAAAATAAAAAGGAAATACGAATAATAAATAAGAAGCTAAGCAAAATAATTTATGTGTTCTACAGTTCAACAAATATGTAACCATTATCAATGCATGTCTTACGAGCTACCTCTACATTTGTATGTTTAGCGTTACAGCTACATTATTCATAGAAACATACAGTCCGATTGATTCATTATTAATTGATTGAATGAATGAATGAATGAATTATGAATGAATGATTGATTGATTGATTGATGGATCGATCGATCGATCCGTCGGTCGCTCGATCGATCGATTAATTTATTTATTGATTTATAGGATCATAGGCTGATCTACGCATTGATTGATTGATACCGGTGCACTTGAGGCCCTGGCTGATGATGCCGTACAGAAGAGATCCGCAGTGATCACAGTACGTGAAGGTCTTGTAGGTGTGCTCCTGGAACCTGTGCGGCACGTTGATGTTGAATCGTGTGCCGCTGCTCAACTGTAAGAGAAATATAACAACTTCACACTAAACAGAGCATCCAATCAATCAATCAATAAGAATTTAACGTCCGGTTCTCCGCCATAAAGCAATGTCATGGGTGTCGTCTTGAGAAATCTGCACAAACAGGCGCTAAAGCACCAGACGATGACGACTGAGTACACAGAGACCACAAGAGAAAGCGAGATCAAAACAGTGCAAGTCCAAGATAAGCAAGCGGGTCAAAATTTAGATCTATGGCGGAAAGAGATATCATCCCTGATGATATCTAGCACTATGATAGTCTAGAGCTGTGCTCGTGGAACCTGAGAAATAGAATAACTTTAGAATAAACGAACTATATTGTTGAGCACGTCCATAATGATATGCATCGATCTGAACATTAAGAGCTAAACTATGGAAGTGGGTGAAGTTTAAAAGAGTTTAATTATAATCGAGTGACTGAGCAATCATTAATGTAGAAACGTGATTGATTGACCGTTCACTCAATAGATCGATGCTAGATTGATTGAATGATTGATTGATTGATTTATTGATTTATTGATTGATTGAATGATTGATTGACTGACTGACTGACTGACTGACTGACTGACTAACTGACCGTCTGACTGACTGACTTACTGATTGATTGATTGATTGATTATGTAATACGTACAGCAGCCTCTTCGGACAAAGGCTCTTTGAGTCCCGGACACTTGGTTACAACCTGCTGATGACAGCGTTTGTGCACAACACACGTACATACTACAACACACAATCATGATACAAGTGCAGTGCACTATACAAGGAAATAATGATAATTACTGTTTAGCGTCCACTTCCTCGTTTCAGTTATAATTCGGAGCAGTCCAATGAGGATTATCATGCTCAAAACACTGGCTTTACTCGCTTATTTAAAAGAATAAGAGAGATTTAAACAAGTAGAATTAATTAGTCTTAAATTTCATTTGTAGAAGTTCAAAATTAATACAGTCTAGAAGATCCAATTGAAAGACTTAATTGAGGCCATATACGTTTACGTGTTCATTCTATTTAAAGTCTATTTGTTTCAGCTTCAACTGAGCATCTTTGTGTTTCAAACTTATTAATACCATAATTTATATACAGTATATATATATATATATATATATATATATATATATATATATATATATATATATATATACAGTATATAACTACATAATCAGCATTGCTACTGATCGAAAGAACACTGTACACATAGAGACGCGAGTAGAATAAAAATAGAGTAAAATAGAATCATCTACATACCTTGACACTGATAACCCTGCGGTGATACAACACCCCTGAAATAACAATCATACGCTTATACGTAGAGGTCTCAAATTTATTAATTTAAAATAAACTTTAAATTTAAATTTAAAATTAGAAATAAACCTTGTGAAGGTAGATTTATAGAACTGACTGATAAGAGATAAAGTAGAGCCAAATAGGACATTTTCTTAGAGGGAACGGTTAACTAAAGGATAATAATAAAATGAAAGGAAAGGAATTACAGGAAAGTAAAGAATGAAGTGGAAAAAAGCAGGAATATGCACGATGGACATAGGATTTAGTAGAACACTACAGAGAGAGAGAGAGAGAGAGAGAGAGAGAGAGACAGACAGACAGACAGACAAACAGGCAGATAGTCAGACAGGCTGACTGACTGACTCAGCGAAAGACAGACAGATACAGAAAAATATGGTTATGGCTACTACTACACTAGCTGTGACCGTTTACTATAAAAGTCCCTGATCATATATTCAATTTTTATTGTAGCATCTGGAACAAAATTAACATTATACATTGAACGATGAGTCATAAAGGCTGTATTGGGAGGGCAAAGCTGTTTGTAGTTGTTTGTTGATTTAATTGATTGATTGATTGATTGATTGACGGCCGACGGATCGATTAATCGACTGATTGATTGTTATCGCTTACCAGATAAATTCTCGACAGATGGAGCAGAAGGTAAACTGTTTGAAGTAGGTGGCCATGAACTTGTGCCCATTCACCTGGTGAATGCGACGTCTCAATGCATTCCGTCTCTTGTGCATGGCGCCCTCCTTTTCTTTAAACGTTCGGTCGCTGGGCCGTTCCGCTACTAACAACACACATAGTCGATGTTACAATTTTGGCGTCTGATAATTTGAATAGAAAATTTAAGTATATATTTCATGTAAGCATTCGAAGTAGATCACTTCAGTTGAACAATTATTAACAGGGAATTATTACAATTCGTCTATTCGTTTCCCGTCCCCATTTAAACTGGGATTTAAGGGAAGATGATGATGATGACGATGATGATGATGATGATGATGATGATGATGATGAATTACTACGATGGAATACCTAATATGTGTAAGAATATCTCATTCCTATATAGATTTCAGGATATTTCTAAATATCGGTCGATGTCTAAGCTTCTAACAAATATAAATTACACTATATATCAATTGTCCAGTACTTCAGTGCAAAGTCATAATCCGAGTCCGCAGGATTCCAATCGGAGTCCACGTCATAGTTTGGGAATAATATGGCTTCTGAGGTGGATTTTCGTTGCATTCCTCAGTTCTATAATGGATTAACTGCCATTTAATCCTGAGGGAAAATTCATGATGAGATGGATCCACTCTGCCTTTTCTCAGCTCCTATCTTAGTCGCCTCTTACGTGCACGCGCCAGCTTGTTAACGGTTGCCCTATTATGCAGTGGTCCTAACCACACCCGGGCACAACACGGGGTAAGTAAGTCAAGATAGTATAAGTAGTGCAGGGAAAGAAAATATATTTAAATTCATACTAAAATTGTCCAAAATTATGGTACATTTCATTGTAAATCCTAGTTAACAAATATTATTCTCTTGCATGATTTCAAATATCACTTCAATAAAGCTGGAAAATAAACAATACAGATAAAATATATAATCCAAGTCAAACTAACTGATCTAAATATTAATTGTATGACTAACTTACCTTCGACTTTTTCCATAGGAGTAAGTTCCGCAATAATATGCACTTTGCCGTGTGGCTCTAAATCGACCTAAAACAATGTTAAAAAGCTTCAATTAATCCGTAGAAGGAACATGTCCATACAAATTTCAATTGATATGTAAACTAATACATACAAACTCAGGTGAGAACTTCACTCTGTCTGTCAGTCACAATCACGACGCCAAGACGCCACTCAAGAGAGGGCGCACCATGTCTGCCCTCCAACGTCAGCGGCGGGGTAAAAATAGATTTGAACTCTCTGTCTATTGATCAACAGTCGGACTACTTAACAACTTGCTATCGGCTAAGTTCACCATCGGCTAAATGAAAGTCTACAGTAGAGAAAATAGATTTCAAAAGATAAAGAGAGAGAGAAAAGATAAAATGGTAAAGATTGAGAAAAGATAAGAGATAAAAGATAAATGAATACACTCAACTACGCACCCACAGGTCAGTCCCCTTCCTTATCGGAATATCGTCTAACGACAGGGAGCAATTGGCAACGAATTCGTCTGGCGGAATGGCGGCATCGTGGAATATGGTCAGCCCGAGCTGGGTACCCTGAATTTCGTTGACGAACTCTTCGTTCCAGACCGGGTGAGTGGTCTTCGGCTTGGTCTGGGTGCGGGCAATGGGCATATCGTCGATGTCTATGACCAGGTAGGTGTCGACGAAGGACCGTGTGGTGGCAAGCACCCCCAGGTGACGAGTGGCGCAGTCAGTGGGTCGAAGCTCGTCAGCCTCGATCACGGTCAACTTCAGTGTACCCACAAATGAGTCCATCTCTCTGCGGTGTACTCTCTGTGAGTCAATCAGTAAATATATCAATCAATAAATCAAATCGATATGTCAATTAAAGTAAACGAAGTAAAAGTAAATTCGCATTTTGGTGAAATGACCAATTATGTTGACATCTATCACTTTTAATACCACATGTTTAAACCGTTAGGCAATTTACGTATAACCAGTCCAGTGAATGTCCGAGATTTTACTCTCAGGTCAGCGCGGCTGGGATTCAAACCCACGAGGGTTCAAATCACCTCAGGATCTGTCATTTAACTTCGTACGTTACCTCTACGCTGTTAAGAAATTCTCTGTGAGTCAATCAGTAAATAGATCATTATTTTTAATTAAATTATTAATAAATTATTTATTATTATTATTATTCAATTATTTTTAATTTTAAATGACAGATCATAAGGTGAATTGAACCCTCGTGGGTTCGATTTCCGATCGCGCTGATCTGAGAGTAAAATCTCGGACATTCACTGGACTGGTTACACGGTAAATGGGATAAATTGCCTAAGGGATTTAGCATGTGGTACTAAACGTGATAGATATCAACGTGGTTGATCATTTCACTATAATGCGTTTAATTATGTGTTATGATCAATAGATCAATCAATAAATCAAATCGATAAGTCAATTAATTAAGCAATCATTCAATCAACTAGTTGATTAATTAAACAATAAAGCCCTGACGAAAGTTGATTTGAATGAATTCAATTAAACTTTTTAATTAAGCATGTATTCAACAGAAAATTAGAGAATAAAGTTACACTGAACAAAGATCATAGCTTCTACATGAAGCCTTTGTCATACTCATTACGGAGTGGTTTATTGTGTTTCAAGATTAGATTACGTTGCAAATCTCAAAGCGAAACACAAAATAACAAACATATAAACATATAGCCTCAGTCAGAAATAATACAATGATAAAGATTTAGAGTCAGTTTCTCTGGGACAAATATTGACGGTTATTTATTTATCTAGTTAATAGAAGTAGAACTTAGGGGATAATATGCTCTACACGAAAGTTTAACATATACATGTATAGTCTAAAGGAAAGCACAAAACACATTAATCAGCAAAATATATACATGTATATATATATATATATATATATATATATATATATAACATGTAATGAATATGATATATATATATAACATATAATGAATACGATATATATATATAAATATATATATATAATATATATATATATATATATATAAATATTATATATATAATATATATATATATATAAATATTATATATATAATATATATATATATATATAAATATTATATATATATATATATATATATATATATATATATATATATATATATATATATATGACTAAGGTTATATATATATATGTAAACTTAACTAGGAGAATTAAGTTTAGGCCTACATAAAAATAAACCTAAGAAAGAAAGAAGAGAGAAATGTCGTTAGCTTAAATGTCATTAAGTTCTAAGTCTGCTTGATTTCATAACATTCGTTTGCTAATCAGTTATGCGCATCTGAGTCAGTCTTCGTTAGCCAAGAAATCTGCACCTAACATTTAGCAAGGTAGATCGAGAAAGAGAGAGAAAGAGAGAGAGAGCGAGAAAAAGAGAAATTGGCAGTTGTCATATTGCCACGCTTAATCAGTAAGCTTTTAAGTACATTATTTAAGCATGTTATTAATTAACGAGTGCTTATTTGTAAATGTAGAAAATCTACATCTCAGCTTCACGCTATCTTGTGGAAAGCTTTTTCATCTACACGATTACTACAATCAATCAATCGATCTATCTATCAACCGTCAATCAATCGATCAACCGACAATCAATCAATCAACCGTCTATCAATCAATAAATTAATCAATCAACCGTCTATTAATCAATAAATCGATCAATCAACCGTCTATCAATCAATCAACCGTCTATGAGATGAACATTGTCAATTAATCGAATGAAATCGGTATAATTTGTCAACTCCAAATACGAAATAATTGCTATTGAATTACATTAGCATTTTACATGTTATTTGCTCTTATTCACAGGATAACTTAGTAATTTTGTCTTGTATATTTGTCTACCATTGAATTGGTGATTAACATTAAATTAAATGAAAATACAAAATCATTAAATATTAAAGTGAAAGGTTACCAGGCTTGTATAATTAACAGAGTCCATTGAACATGCACAAAAAGGCACGCTAGGAAATTCATTAAAAACAATAAAGCCTATTTAACAAATTGAGCATTAAGCAAACCACTCTATCACTCTCTCTCTCTCTCTCTCTCTCTCTCTCTCTCTCTCTCTCTCTAGTGTTCTGCCAGGTAGCAGGTTCTAAAATACATATTCGTACTCAGAGTCTTTTATCACGCTCCCTAAAGAGCACACCACAGGCAAAAAACCAGTTAATCCTGTCAGAAAATGCTATTTTATGTAGCGTATTGCTTTGAAAATATGGTTGCTGAGGTGATTTTTCATTGCCTTAATCAGTGTTTGCTTTGTCGCCGCTTACGGCAGGTGTAATTGACAGTTGGTCCGTTATGCACTTTCCCGGACACAACACGGGAAACAAGGACACAACATTTAGGCCTACATAAATTTCATGCCTAGAGAAATAGTTAATAAATGAAGGCTTACTTATATTGCTAAAATAGTCTCGCACAATTATCAAATATATCAGTATACTGCTTATTAATCAAATTAAATTATAAATTGATTAGAAAATTAATTATAATTTGTTCTAAAGTTCGCTTAACGTCCGTTTTCTTGTTCTATGATAAGATCTGAAATGTTACGATACATATTGTTCGACTGACTAATAATATACCATTGTAATTTTTCTGAATTCTAAGCGCAATCTTGAAACATTTTCTTTCCCAGATTTAACGAACATATATTTAGTAAACAGAATCGATTGAATGGTCAAGTAGATAGTAGACTTGCTTAATAAGCGACAGGCTAACAATTCTAAGCTTACTCAACTCCTATATCATTGTGGCACCAAAATATATAGAATTATAGCGCTTTATATACAACTCGACAAAACAGACGTTTTATCGATTTAGTTACATTTTTCTCTAATGAAACAGGTTTATCACAAGCGACTGAACCGGAGCAGCATCCATGTCAGGAATTAAGGAATGGCACGGTATAGAACTCATAGCCTACTGGTTAGGAGGCCTGCATTCTATCGTCTAGATACTCCATTGAGTTTACAGTTAAAATCTACCATTCTTCAGTTATACAATGGTATGCAATTACAAACATACATATCTTATAGGCAGCATATCTACATATTACAGCATATCTTATAGGCAGCATATCTACATATTACAGCATATCTTATAGGCAGCATATCTACATGTTACAACATATCTTATAGGCAACATATCTACATATTACAGCATATCTTATAGGCAGCATATCTACATATTACAGCATATCTTCTAGGCAGCATATCTACATATTACAGCATATCTTATAGGCAGCATATCTACATATTACAGCATATCTTCTAGGCAGCATATCTACATATTACAGCATATCTTATAGGCAGCATATCTACATATTACAGCATATCTTCTAGGCAGCATATCTATATATTACAGCATATCTTCTAGGCAGCATATCTACATATTACAACATATCTTATAGGCAACATATCTACATATTACAGCATATCTTATAGGCAGCATATCTACATATTACAGCATATCTTATAGGCAGCATATCTACATATTACAGCATATCTTATAGGCAGCTTTTACTACAGTATCCAATCTCTGATCGCAACCGTTCAACTAACAAATCGACCAAGCAATTATAGGAAAAAGCTCGTAAGTGGTGACTTCTGCAATTATTGAATACACTGATGACTTGTTAATCTATGTTGTAGCCAAACTACGACTCTACTTAAAGACATGACTTCAACTATCTCAACCTCGCAATGAGATTTTTTTAAATTTATCGATTCTGCGATCATGTAAGAGGAATCAGAGCGACTGTCAGCAGGAATATTTGCCTTGACCCTGACATTTACGAAGAATGGTTAAATTTTGCCTGCCGTCGGTAAAGAGACACGTTTGAATAGTGCATAGATTTGCACTGGAACATCAATAGGCTGCTATATTACCATCACACACATGAGCTTAACTCATTTAGCAATAAATTTGTCTCATCCCACTAAATTGATGCGGGCATAAAAACCAACAGCACGAACTAACTGGATTAATCACATACAGATCTGTCATAATATAAACACTCGATATCCGCTACTTTGTTGAAATGACCATTACAGGATCGTTGCACGGACATCTTCAGCTAGCAACTAATTATAATTTTAATATTATAATCAGCACGTCCAATGCCAGACACGTTAATCTACGGCAGACATAAAACAGGTTTCGCTGATCTCACCTTTATAGCTATGATAATCCTAAATAGTAGATTCCGGACGCGACGAGTTGTGCTCAGGTCAGGATTGGTTGAGAAAAATGGTTAGAAATACAGTTGGTGACATCATACGCGACGACCTGTATATTTTCTGAAAGCGACACTAGATTTCTACGCTACATCTAATCAACATAACCGTTTAGCAGCTCAGCTAATTCCCTAACGGCTTAAAATTGACCCTACGAATAATCCTACGGCAAGATTGGGTGACTTAGTCCCCTAGCGTGTCAAAATTGCGATGTAAAGAGTACAATAAGGGCCACCATCAACCGGTGCTCCTTAATTTCTGTTGATATTTCACGACTTCACAGCTGCATGTTGCTGCTGCAGTAATAGCCAGAAGCTTCACTCTGGCTCACAGCTGCTCACAGCTGCTCACAGCTTAACCCAGCAGCTGGGCGAAGCTATATATCGTGACAGAACTGCTTGTAGAACATGCGCTAAACTAGCAACCTATTTGCTAAGTGTTCGGGAAATAAATACGGCAGGTCCATGGCATAATGCTTATAAAAGCAGGCATCTTACTACCCAGCAGGGGAAATTGCTATTAAATTTAAATCTAAAACAATCGGTCACGTCAAAAGGATTATTTTACATTATATTTTTCTTTTCGTTTTGACTATAAATTTATTCCATTGAATTACTTCGACCAACTTCAGTTCTATTAGTGAATTGATCTATTTTAAAGTTAATTTTTCGTGACCCAAATATTTCTGAAAATAAACATCGTAAATTGGTGTTACAAGTAGATCTACCATTCTGATATAAAAATGAAACTATAGGTCGAAAATTATATGTATGTTTCGATAAAGATAATTAAAATTATTAAATCACTTCAATAATCTGAGAGTTCTAAGAAGAAAGCCACACTGTAGTCCCGATGCTAAACTTACTTTAGCTAGCTAGCTTGGAATTCTACTTTAAATAGGCATATAGCTTTTAAGATAATTAAATAATTATTTAAAACACTGCATCACACACGAAATCATGTCGATTTTGAAATGAAATGCCTCATTGTACCACTGTGTCACTGTGCCACTATGTCACTGTGCCACTATGTCACCTTATCACAGTGTCACCGTGGCACTGTGCCACTGTGAAACTGTGTCACTGTGCCACCGTGCTACTTTACTGCTGTCCTGCTGTCCTACTGTCCCACTGTGTCACTATGACACTGTGACGCTGTGTCACTGTGCTACCGTGCTACTGTGCTGCTGTGCTAGTGTCCCAGTGTGCCACTGTGTCACTATGACACTGTGACGCTGTGTCACCGTGCTACCGTGCTACTGTGCTGCTGTGCTAGTGTCCCAGTGTGCCACTGTGACGGTATTTAGAAATTTGATCACTCATCCGCAGCCAAAAACTCCTGCAAACACTTTTTTGAAAAAATTAAATAAAAGTGATGTGTAAATAAATATCACAATAGTGTTTATACAGTGTTTAAATGTAATAATAACATAATAACTTTATGAATGGAAAATTTTTAGATCAATTATAAATGCCAAAAAATATTTAAAAATTATCTAACGGAATATAATTATAACTTTCATTAAACCTAGCTTTGTTTTTGTTTTACTATTCGTAGCATTAACCTACATTGAGAATACGGGTGGTAAATGAATTATGCTGTTCTAAATCTAGCAGCTTATATTATAAATACAGCTGCTAGTCATTAGCTGCGCAGCTGCGGCTGCAACGAACTCAGCTGGCCAGCACTTCTAAGTAAGCTGCATGAAAGCAATGAGACTGCAGTCGCTGAGATTACATGCTGCATCCATGGATGCTTTGAAGCCCTTTCACCCAGGCTTCCGTTAATAAAATTACTCTTCCCGAAGCCACAAATGTCCAAAAGACAGGATTTTGAATTAATTAAAGTCAAAATGCTTGGCTCAATTTACAGGCACTCAGACAAAGTTTATCATTCTGTAGTCAATGTATTATTCAGTTATTGATAACCCAGATTAGTGATCTTAGCTTGGCGATCGAAAATATCCAGTCCAATATCTAGAGAACTGGACACAATTAATGTATCCAAAGGTGTATATATTTCAAATATTTGCCATACTTGTATATTCCATGCAATCTATTAATTAACAGCATTTCAAGTTTATACAGCAGTTTAGAAAGATTAATAGAATAAATCGCTAACTAATACAATTTTAAACGCTTAATGAATTTAATTTCCCTGACTGAGCTGCACGTCACTACTAGCCTCACGGATATTAACTATAGGCTTCCGGACAATTAGGAAAGAACTATATAGGTTAGAATAATAAGATTAAAGTGCCAAGTGTAATGATTAAGACTTGGAGAGAAAACCATTAGAAGCTCACAGTATGTCGACAGGGAAGGGATGAATTTATTAAGTTAACATCAATGGAGAAGGCTTTAAAAATCATCTTTTAGCAAAAAATTGATTTTTAAACATTCTTCCAGAGCGAAGTCAGTGTACTTACTATGCAATAATGCACGGACGTCTCATTTATCAGACCAAACATAGGCTATATATAGCTGCTTTGCTTCCTTTCAGAAGTATTAAGAATTTTTTTCTTTTTTCTCTTTAATCTTTCCCATCCACGCCATATGCATGAACTGGAACAACACATACGACTCTATTCCGCTAGTTCCCTACCTTGAACTGAACACCCGAATTTTTTTATTAGCGCCATTTGTGGCCGA
The DNA here is from genome assembly GCA_905160935.1 of Enchytraeus crypticus. NCBI lineage: Eukaryota > Metazoa > Annelida > Clitellata > Enchytraeida > Enchytraeidae > Enchytraeus > Enchytraeus crypticus. Next base: position 52,835 of record CAJHZI010000793.1, read on the forward strand.
TGTTGTCATGGACAACATTAACACTCTAATATTGTTGTTGCTGTTACTGACAAAAAAGATGCTAAAGCTGCGGATTAATACCGTACGAAGGAAAGTCCTCTTAAGGGAAGCCAAGAATGTTGTGCGGCAGCTGCTGCAGCTACTGAGCAGCTTCGCATCCTATTAACATATTATATATCACAGCTGGGTACAGCTGGGAACAGTTGTGTAACTAAGCACTTGCCGGAAACATGTTAACAAGACGGTATACCGTATGTGAGTTCAGAATAAACCCAAGTGCAAACACGCCTTCATATTGTCAGCAACACTAATTAAGAAAACAAATAGAATTAGTTTTCTTCGAGCCACAGAACTTGACGTTAAACCCAAACAAATCAAATAAATCTATCCGGTATTTAAACACGCCTGAAAGTGGCTATCTGTGATTAGCCAATATCCATGAATTCTGACCAAATCTCTTTTACTTTAATTCGGTGTCTTTGGACTGGTTTTCTGAACGTTGCACCGATTTTTGCCTTTTTTGCTCCTCGGATTGTATTTGGCTCAACATACATCTAGTGTTCCACGAAGTCATTGACGACAGTAGAACACTGATTGAAGTTGTCGTTATTGTGTTAACATATTTGTACTTGAATATTGGATATCTACTGATGAAGTATATCTGATGTATTGTAGCTAACTACGTGAAATGAAAATGTATACATACAGGACATTATATCTTACGCTTTATATATATATATATATATATATATATATATATATATATATATATATATATATATATATATATATATACACACACACACACACTATTTCTTCTACCTTACCAATTACTACAGGTGTCCCTCAAGGCTCTATTCTTGGGCCGCTCCTCTTCTTAATTTATATTAACGATATCCAATACGCTTGCAATATGTTAATTTGAAGTTATTTGCGGATGACACTAACATATTTGTTAGTGAAAGTAATTTAATGGATTTATTTAATTCAAGTAATTATATCTGTGATAAGTTATTCCATTGGTTTAGATGTAATCGTTTAACAATTAATATCTCTAAATCTGCGTATATCATTTTTTTCCCTAGTGCTGCTGATAATCAATTCATTGACGATCATAATCTTAAGATTAATTTGAATAATGTCGAGCTCAACAAAGTTAACTCAATCAAATTCCTAGGTATATGGATTGAAGATAATCTAAATTTCAAGCAACATATTATATATATATCTAAAAAAATCAATAATCTAAACTCTATGCTATATGCTCGAAAACAATTTCTACCTGCTTACTGTCGTGAAATGATTTTTCATACTCTTATATACTCATATGTTACGTATGGAGTTGAAGTTTACGGTAATACAACTGAGTCTGCTCTTCATCCATTACATGTTTCTATTAATAAAGTCTTGAGGAATCTACAAAATAATAATCGTTTCTACAATGTTAAGCAACTTTATATGAATTATGATATCCTTCCAATTGCCCTTTTACATAAATTCTCAATTGCTAAACTTATATATAAGCATTTACACTTTCCCAATAATTTGTCTACTGCTATTAGTGATCTTTTTATTCATAGTAAAACCTCGCACAACTACATAACCAGATTATCATTAACTGACCATCTATACTTGCAATCTAACCGTGCATTCTTCTCTTCGACGCTATTCAGCAGCTACAAAATTTGGAATAGTCTACCAGACCATATGAGATCCATCCAATACCGTAATAGATTCCAAAAGCTTCTTAAAAATCATCTACATGCTAGTTGGTCATCATAATTATTCATGTTTCTCAAGTGTCGATTTGTTATTTAATCTGCTATATTCTTACTAACTTAATTTTTAGTCTGGATCGATATGATAGCCTAATTATGCTACACTTCGAAAGTCTAATAACTTAAATTTAACTTATTAACTTAAATAATTTAATAGCACGTAAATTTACGTGTTTATATGTTTTATCGGTGGCCAGCAAGATAGGGGTATGCCCTCACTGGTGGCCGATATGCTAGTAGCTATTTGATTGCTATGTCTTGAGCACATCTGCACACCTGTGTTTATTTTAACTGCACTTTTTATAGTTTTGTGTTATTATGACCTACACTATGTTGAATCTGTGTTTGTAATCTGTAATTGTCAATGGATTGGTTGGTGTTGGGTGTATATATTATATATATATCTATATATATATATATTTATATTATACTGTATAGTATATATATATATATGTATATAATATATATATTGATATATATATATATTATCTATATATATATATATATATATATATAAGTAGCCATCCGCATAAATCTAACCATTAATTAAACTTTATCAGTTGTAACTGACCAAATTAATTAATTAATTTAATAATTTATTTAATTGAAAATTATTTAATTGGTTAAAGTGTCACAACCGTTGCTTCCAATGCCGTACAAAATTTAACTTTAACATAATAGACTACCAAAACCTGCAATACGCACAATATGGCCAATGCAGGCACAGAGGAAGCCTACATTAAAACATTTACTTTATCTGCTTGACAACTGTAAAGCTTAAGTACCACAAAGCCTAAGCAAGTAAGTACTAAGTAAATACCAAGTAAGTACTAAGTAAATACTAAGTAAGTAGTAAGCAAGCCGAGTTAAGTCAGCCTGGTATGATAGATGAAAAACATCAAAAATTCTATTTTTTAAATCTATATACATTTATTTCAATAGATATATTTAATTGTGGTATTGATAGATAAGTTTAAATGTTCTAATTATATAATTGTTCACAAATTAACCAATGAACCAAATTTACAGAATAACACTTCTAAGGTTAACATTGAACATCAGGAAGTGTCAGACGAACAATCTTTCGGAAGCTGTTGCTGTAACTTGTCTTCTTTTATACGGCGAGTATAGCCCAGCTATAGCAATACAATATGCAAACAGCTGTAAATACATCATAACAGCAACAATACGGCATGCAAACAGCTGTAAATGACGACAACAATACAATACGCAAACAGCTGTGAATACATCATAACAGCAACAATACAATACAAACACTGCTGTGTTACATCACAAAAGCAACAATACAATAAGCAAACAGCTGTGAATCCATCATATCAGCAACAACACAATATACACACGGCTGTGGATACATCATAACAGCACTACAATATACACACGGCTGTGGATACATCATAACAGCAACAACACAATATACACACGGCTGTGGATACATCATAACAGCACTACAATACAATATGAATAAAGATGTGATTACATCAATCAAATAACCTCACTAAATCTAAGATACAACAGTAGAATACAATGGTTTTGAACTCTGCGGCTACTGATAGGCTGTCGAAAAACTTGCCAATGTTCCACAGGCTCAGCCTGATATTTATAGGCACTGTAAATGAACATGTATGAATATTGCATTATGAAATAAATAGCAAGAAAAATATAATAGAATAATAAATCATTCGTTTACACACCGTTCGACTATTAAGAAACGTTTTTCCAAATTCTTCTACTGGAATTTTTCCTACAAAATGAAAGATATGCATGCATTACTTATAGATAACACTAGGGTTCAATAAATAAAATACATGTAAAAGCCCAAATTATAACAAGTTCTAGACAGTTTCCATCTTATATAGAACTCAATTGCAGAATTTTAGTTAAATATTATTATATTCAGAATAAAGAATGTGAAAGACAAGCAACTCTAGTTAGTAGTGAATAAACTAGAAGCAAAAAAGTCAACGGGAAATAACCTCAAAAACTACAAATTCATTTGTGCAATGCACTTCAGCTTAATGGTAATAGGAGATTTCTTGGGCAAATCCGTCATTACCGAGAGATACGCAGTTAAATTTTGCAATAAATTTGAGTAATAGACCAATTTACAACATCAGCAACTCCCAACTTAATAAATTATGATTCTGCATCAAAGCCATCGGCCATTCAAATGCAGACTAACTTAACGTGACGAAGTTATTTTATCAACTATAACACTTACTGAACTATAATTTATTACTGAAGTTTGAAAGTTATTTGCAGCAATCTACCATTTTTACTCAAATTGTTATGTATCATGTAAACTTTGCTAACCAAATATCGGTATCTAGCTATACAGTACATGTACTCTGTGAATTTAAAAAATAACCAAATAGTTAGCTATTTCATCGACAATGAAAACACTGCTAATATTCTTGCATAAAATATTCTTGTTGCATGGCCGAATGGATAATAATAATAATAATAATAGTAACTTCTGATAATGATAACAGCAACTTAAATTTCTATAGTGGTGTTATGGCCGGTGTTCAATCCTCGAGACAGCTTTACAGGTTCCAGGCAGGTTACTATTAATCCTTTCCACGGTTAATCATATATTTGCTATTGATAGCGCCAATAGGCAGCAAACTCGGATATAAAATCAACCTTCCATGGACCCAAGGGGATATCAATCATCTATTGACTGACCTGGGCTTTGTACCACGACCACTTGTATCAGAGGCAAACACTCTAACCGCTACGCCATCCCCTCCCATATAGGTTATTAGGAAAGCACTTTTGCCTGAAAAGCAGGAAGCCATCGGTTCGAATCTCAGCTGGACCGACTCTGACAGCTTCCCTTGTGATATGAAAACAGACGTTAAACATAGCTTTATTTTCCTCACCATCCAGAAAACTTTCGGCGACAGTCTCTGCGGTCTCTTCAGCCCCAACAGCAGCCACGGCCAGTCGCTCATGTATGTATCTCAGCTGATACCCATCGTGAAGTTCTTTCATTCTCTTAGCATCGTCATCCAGCTTCAGTCGTAGGTCATTCAACTGATCGTACTACAATTTATATAAATAATAATAAATAGTCGTAAAATTTTACCTTTAATAGTAACACATTAAGAATTATAATTAGAATTAGAATTACAATAATAATGATAATAATAATAATAATTATTATTATTATTATTACTCTTATCATTTTTATTTTTGTTTTTATAAATTTAAAAATCCCGGGTGTAAAGAACCTGAGGTATATGATGATTATAATTATTATTATTATTATAACTCAGAAAATCCAGGTTTAACTAGGGTCGGGATACGAATGGACCTTCCTTTTGATTCGTCTTAGAAAATTATGAAGAAATTCCTGGAGCCTAGGAGCTCAGAAACTGAATGCTCTTTTTGAAATTGGAATAAATCTTAGTGCTTTGTCGCCTTTTAAATTATGCCGCCTTTTATAAAACGCGTAGTCTACGGTTGTTCTACCCTTCAGCAAATCTGGACACAATAAGGGCAACAGTAAATATTAAAAGAAATAACATTTATTCCTCAGCAATAGAATCAATTTGTAGGTCTTAGAAGGCTTCTGGCTTTTAGAAGAAAAATTCTGCGATCCATCATCGTGCCAAAATATTTAAGTAAATTTAGTACTATCCAGGCGAATGAGAAAATAATGAATCAACAGGAACAAAGCTGAACATTCACAGTTTCCCATCGCTTACTCTCAACTATCCAAGAAAATTGATACGAGACGATTTGAAAACACATTTGTATATAAATATGAAGAGGAAAGCAGAGGAAAGCACTAGTTGGATAGTTATATTCTATGAACTGGACGTTAGGCAGTACACTGAGAAAGGGAGAGAGAGAGAGACAGAGACAGAGAGAGACACAGACTGCGACTGAGACAGATAGGATGATAGAAGCAAAAACCTTCTCAAGCACAGCCCTTTTCTTCTCCTCTAGTTCTCTCTTCTTAGCCAGATTTTCTTCTGCAAAATAACAATATTTTTAATAAAAATTCATTACCTTCCATACATCAGACTGAATTGAAAAACTCAGTACATTTTACTATCTCTCAAATATTTCACTTTTCTTACTAACTCAATATTTTAGAGAATTATACATATTGTAACATTTTAGCAATTTTTTCAATTTATATAGGCATTTCAAAAGTTAATAGCTTACACAACTGCATTTTAAAGAGAATAGAAAAGCCAAAGACATAAATACATTGCCCATTATCAGTAAATAACAATAGTTATCAAATTAATGTACACTTTTTCAGCGAATAAATTAAGAACATGTAATCCAAAAATTAAATGAATAAATATGAATATATACAGACAAAATTATAAACTGGAAAAGTCAGAACCCATACATTTTACAATGAAATCAATAGATGAATCTTTAAATACTGCAGAAATTGTTTAAAATAATATGGAGACAAATGACATCTTTTTAAAGTTTAGTATAATATAAATGCATTACTCAATATAGTCAATACTCAGCTACTTCACTGATCAATTTCTGCTCACTTTAAATTATGTAAGATAAATATAAATAGCAAGTCGGTTCACGCTTGCACTTTAGGCACTGCACTAAGAGAGAGAGAGAAGTTACAAACTAATGATATGTTCAATGTGATCACAGGAAGCCAGCTGATCAGACATCAGAGTGACAGTGTGAGGCAGAGTCGCTATCAGCTCACTCATTCTCCTCTCATCTTGTGCCAGATCTTGTAGCTCTGATAAACTGTTCAAAACATATATGATTAATAACATATAATATGTTATATAGTATGTTCGAAACATATCATCATCTTCCCTTAAATCCCAGTTTAACCAGGGTCGGGATATGAATAGACCTTCTCCAGTCCTCCCTGTCCCACACCATATCATCAGTCAATCCCCAAGTTTTCATGTCCTTCATAATTACTGCCCGTATCCCACGTCAATTGTGGTCTACCTCTTTCTAGCTTAACATCCAGCTCTTCCCTCCAAGCTCTCTACACTACATCCTCATCTGTCTTTCTCACAATATGCCCATACCATCTCACTTTCGACTGAGCCAACCTATGTCAATCAGATAAGTTAATCAGATAAACTGTTCAAAACATAGTTAAATAAATACAGTATGCCAAAACCAGGATAACCAACGATTAGCTAATTTAATTGCAAGTAGAAACACAGACAAATCTGAGGTTAGAGAGATGCACAAAAGCTATAGGCCTTGGATACACTTATATTACTGATATTGGCACACTGAGTGTGAATATGACAAAAACATAGATTTAAATATACAAAAAAGCATAAGATATCCTGCAATAGGATGTTATAAATGGATTAACCAAAATACCATAATTTAATAAATTAATAATATTAATTGTATTTTCATTAATGGCTAACTACAGTAGAAGAACATTAAAAACTGTAAAATCATAAAAGTGATCCATGTGCGCACGCAGCATCAGTTTCAAGTTTTAGCTAAACAAATAATTAACTTTAGACAGCAGACTAAGCAAGTTAACTTATAACGTGACTCAAGTGAAAACTACAAGCTCTGTAGAAATTAACTATTAATTAATAATTAATTAATTAATTATTATTCATCAAAACTTGTGAGCACATACCTTAATTTATCGAGCTCCAGAGGTTGCAAATCTGATGAGAGTTGATAAACATTCATCTATTCAGAAAATATCATAAATATACATAAATCAGAAATCAAGCAATAAATGAAAAACATAGTGGTACTTTTTTATTCCTTATACCCCTAAATTCATAATTTGCTAAAAACATTGAGGTTATTTATTAAGAGAGAGGCATCAAGAGAAGATATTCCACCCAAATTCAGCACAAAATTCTGAGAATAAAAATGTGTAGTGCAAAATAGCAGTGCTAAGCAATTTATTTTAATACAATTTGTCTTTTTTTCATGTTCATCAAAAACAATGTCCAGGACAACATCAAGAGCATTTGATGAAGATTTGATCAACAAGTCAATCTTATTTGAAGTTCTAACTTTAGTAAATCTTTAGGTAGCCTTCAGCTAAGAAAAATATGGCTTCTGAAGTGCCTTCTTATCGAAAAAGAATAAATGTATAAAACGTGCATTAAAAGCAAATATAAGACAGGCGCCAATTAAGCTGGTCTTTGATTTCAATACACGTACTATACTTTTTATTAGAAGCTCCGACATAATCAGTGGTGCAGAACAAAACAGAACCCTTCTATTTAAAACACTATTTAAATGCTTTGATTAATTAGTTCAGATTTTAAAAACTTAATGAAGTAAATATCTGAACAGTACCTGCTCAGATTGACTTGAAAAGTTTAGAGAGATTGTTAGCTACAAACATTCCAATGCCTAAAAGCAAATTTCACATAAATCAGTTAATGAAGAGTTTTTAGATATTAAACAATCTTTCTGCAGAAAATTATCAATATAGCATCAGTAAAAGGACTCAGGACTAATACTAAAAAGAGTGCAAAAGAAAATAAACTTAAATGAAAACACTGTAAAAGATTAAGTAACCAGCTTCTTAATAAAATCTATGAGAAGGCAATGTGTTTTAAATTTGCAGAACTAATTATGATGGATAAATTATATTATACTAAGTGTGTATGGATGTGTGTGATGTATATATATATATATATATATATTATTTTATATTATATATATATATATACTTATACGTATGCATATATAAATATATATTATATTATATATCTTATATATATATATATATATATATATATATGTATATTAACAGCAGTGCTCAAAGGTTACAGCTAACTTTTATATAACAAAATTTTCACATAAATTTTAGCTTTGAAATCTAAATGAAAAAGGTCAAAATTAAAAAGACCCAACCTTGATTGGAAACTTGAATCAGATATTTTGCTTAGACTTTAGTCTTCTAATAGTAAAAATATATTGGCATTCATATCCCCATTAAAGAATAATATTAGGGACATACCTCAGCACATGTAAAACTATCTGCTGTTATGAACAAAATATAATTATATTGGATCTCTTTTCCTATGATTTCACTCCAAGAAATTTCTTTTATAAACTTCATCAATTTTTATTTTATATGGATAATGTATATTTAACAGATTTTTTAGTCATTTTCACAGAAATGTATCTATTTCATTTTCTGTGCCAAATGTTCTTACCCATAATTCGCTGTTATATAAAATACTGGTTATATATATATATATATATATATATATATATATATATATATATATATATATATATATATATATATATATATATAATATTTTTATTCTTAATTAGCTATTTAGTTTTCTATTAGTTAATTTTAAATATATTGTGTTATCCTTGTTACAATGTAATAGTTATCATTCTATGATTAATATCTTCATTCTAATCTAACATACTTCCTAAATACTTTTTGCTTTTCCATTATTGATCATCAATATAATTTTTCTTTTTCATCTTTATTTATTCTTAAATCTCTACTAAATAATTGCTTTTCAATTTGTTGTTATCTACTTATCAGAGTTATTCTTCTAATGATTATCCATTTCATATCATCTGCAAAATTATTGATATATTTGATCCTACTACTTATGTAATAAGTGTTTTTTCTCATTTTAGATAAATCTTCTTCCTGGGGCTTTAGTGTAATTGCTAAATAAATGTGAATAGAATAATTTGACTATGATTATTTAATTTTTATATTTCAGATTATTACTACTACTACTACTAAGACTGCGCTACGTCCTATTTGGACCCTGCAGTAGGTTTCAAGGTTAATTGATTCCACCTCGCTCTATCCTCAGCCAGATCACAGTTGCTCTCATCTAATATGCTCAAATTCTGATTTATATCTTTGAGATCTTTATTTACTAATTTGATCCATGTTTGTTTATTTTGACAACCTCTTTGTTTTGTCTAAGATTTTTTATTCTCATTTAAAGCAAGTTTTACAAGTGCATTGTTCGGTAACCTAAGTAAATGACCTATCCACTTTAGTCTTCGTGTTTTAATTGCAAGACTCCATTTTTTCTTTTTTTCTGATGTATATAAGTTATCGTTGTTTATAATGTGAGGGTAATATATTTTAAGTATTTTTCTTAATAGACTTCTACGAAATATGTCAATTTCATGTTCTTGTTTTGAAGTTAATGTCCATAGCTCACTATTATATAAGTAAACTGGCGTAATATAAGCATTGAATATATTTATTCTTGTTTTCATTGTTATTTTGCTATTTGTTAGTTTGTTTGTATTTATTAAAAATAGCCATAAACAATTGCTTTCTATGGATCGTGTCTCTTTCAGCATCCAAGTAAGAGCCTAAATATTTGCATTTCTTCCATTTTTGATCATTTTTGTTTCCAATGGTATATTTTTCTGTTTTATCTGTGTTTAGTTTTAAATGTCTCTTATTCAGTTTAACATTGACTTCCTTTTGAATTTTGTCTGTTATATTTTTGCATGTGCTTACATATGCAATGTCATCTACAAACTGCTGATCAATATTTATACCCATTTCTCGTTTTATGCTATAGTTATGTTCTATTATATGATTAGGAATTAATTCTTCATATGGTATATTTTCTTGGGATATGAGTGTTCTTCAATTTGGTTTGCTATTTGATTTGGTTCTCATGTTTGTTTAAGCTATTTGCAAGGTGAAATGTGAAAAGTACCAGGCTTAAGCAATCTCCTTGTGGTATTCCAATATTAGTTTCAAACTCATTTCCAGTTACATCTCCATTTTTTACTCTTAAAATTACATCATCAATGATAAGTTTTATTATATGCAGTTCGTCCTGATCAATTATTTTACTAAAATCCTCTCATAATTTATTTCTATTGACAGTATCACACGCCTTACTCATGTCTAGAAGCATGATTTCTATTTCTGAGTTTTTGTTTGTTATTGCTTTTTCGATAAGAAGTTTTAAAGTTAGGACATGCTCAGTGGTACTTCTGCTTGGTCTGTAGGCGGCTTGAGTTACTGGTATTATTTTGTCTATTTTATTGTATATTCTATTTATCATTACAATTGGCAGTATCTTTCTGATAAGATTTAATAAGATTATGGGTCTTAAATTGCTGCATGTGCCTTTTACTTTTCCTGGTTTTTGTAGGGGTATTAATATTCCTAGTTTAATCTCTTCTGGATATTTTCCTGTTTCAGCCAATTTATTGAATATTTTTGCAATTTCATTGTAAATTTTTTCAGGACAGTTTTTTAGTTCTTCTGCTGTGATTTCATCAGATCCTGGGCTTTTATTTGTTTTTAATTTCCTAACAGCATTTTTTATTTCATCTGTAGAGAAAGGTGTCTTCATTTTTTCAGGTTTAATTTCAGTTAATATTTCTGCATTTTGGTTATAAAATATATCTTTGAAGTGTTCAGTTATTTTTGTATTTATTACATTTTCATTTTGTATTATGTTACTGATTTCTCTTAAAAATAGTTTTTCTTTTGGTTTTTGACTATTTATCTGTCTCAAGACTTTGAACATTTTGATAGAGTCGTTTTTGTGTTTGCGAGTTCTATTTCTCTTTCTTCTAGTTCTATTTCTATTTCTCTTTTGACTATTTTCAATTTTTATTTCTTTATGTAGACATTTCATTACAGCATTTCTTTCTTTCTTCATTTTATTTTTCAAGTTCTCATTTGCTGTGGATTCTATTATATTTCTTATGTCTTTTTGCTTTGCAGAGAGTTTACTAATTAAAGGGTTTTCTATGGATTTTTTATCTGCATGCTTTACTTCTGATTAAAGGGTTCACTATGGACTGATTATCTGGATTTTGGAATTTGCACCGTTTTGGACCTTCTTCTTGCTCGCCGGCTTGATTTTGTCTCAGTAGTGCTCGATGTTGTCATTGATGACAGTAGCACTCTAATTGTTGTTATTATTATTGTCTACTATGTATTTTTTTAGATTATTACTATTATTATTATTGTTTACACAATTGATCTTGCTACGGTTCTTACAGTGTAGACAAATCTGAAAAATGTACAGGCTTTTTTCTTCTTTATTTGGTATGACTACATGCTTTATCACCCCTAGAATAAAGAATTACTAAGTTATAATTCTCTGCTATAACATAACATAGCAACAATTAAAGTGAAACTGTCATCAATGACAACTTCGAGCACTATTGAAGCAAATTCGAGCCGATGAGCATAAAGAACGTCAAAAAGCGGTGCACATTCCAAAATCCAGAAAAAAGTTTTGCACGAACAAAATTTACAAGAAAGATACAAATAATATAACATAACGGCACACTGAGTGAGAAAGCAGAGGTGCTTGTTTAAGGCCCATTTCCTTCTTCTTCTTCATGTTTATTACTAATCTTTGCCTTTGGGACAGGGCATCAATTGCAATCGGCGCGGATTTAAGAATACCTTCCATCATCCTGGAATTCTTTCCTCCAAAGCTGTCAACACTCGGTCTCCCAATGTCATCGCCCACAAAGTACAAGCCGAGGCCGATGGAGCTTAGCTTCGATTATTGACGCGCAACTAAACCAAGTTCAAATTCATACTTGTATGCGTATAAATAGCCCGTATTATATACGTTTAACTTCGATGTTGTCGTTGCACATCAGAGTTTTAGACTATATAAGACTACGCTATTAAGACATTCAGGATGATGGAAGGTATTTTTGTATATGTATAGTAGCCTATATGTATATATACTATATGTATATAATATATATATATATATATATATATATATATATATATATATATATATTTATATATATATTTATATATATATATATAATATATGTATATTTTTTATATGTATAGGCCTCATATAGGCCTATACAGGCTGCGCATTAAAAAATATCCCCCTAGCACAATTACGATAGGTTAGCCAATTATTGATATTTCGCCTTGAAATTTTAAGTTTCTCTTGTGGTGGAATTTAGCCACAAGCTGACCAAATTTTGAAGAAATATTTTTAAAGGAACAGGAGTTATCCAAGTTTTGCAAAAAAAGTTGATTTTTTTCATTTAACACGCAACGTAAAACGTCAATTAGAATTAATTCTTGTTTGAAAATGTGCTGGCCCTGAAAAAGGCCGCTAGATGATGATGACTCTGATTTTGTGCTACAATGTGTGCTCGAAATGAACACCCTGGGCTTTAATGCCGGCCAGAAGTCTTTTCTTACAGACAAAATTGCGCTGTCAATGGACTGTTGTGGTAGGTGTTTCCAGATCTCTTGAAGAACAGTGTCGCGAAACGATCGGCTTGTGCATGCACACTTCCCATATCTTTGAGGACATAGCTTGGTCTTGGACGCCGATATAGCTCAGCTCCCTCCAACATTAAGTGTTTTTGTTGTTTAGGGCCTCCCCATCCACTCACTGAGCTAATGGGGACCTCCGGCGCGCTGTGGTAGTATGACCTTTGGATATTTGGGTCAGTGGCTTGTGTGTTCCTGGTTATTGAAAAGCCTAGGAACTCGCCAATTGTGAATGTCCGCTTTCTACTACTGCGCCGAGATCGTCACGACTAAAGGTGGGAATGTTTTTGTCTCCCGCCTGTGTTAGGGCAATGGCCTCTGCCCTATTGGTGGGTTCGTGGGTATTCGGGGCTCGTGCCAGGTCGTCACGGCCTGAATCAGGGGTAAGTCCCACGTTCGACATCGAAGAGTCTTGGGACGCTGGCCTACTACCTGTGTTTTGTTCGGCCATCTCCCCTAATTTGTCGAAAAGTGCAAAGGCGCAGAATTTATTTGATTAGTTGATTAGTAATGATTGGAAATTGAATATGGTGATTGGAATTTGTCAAACGAAAAATACAACTCTAACCTAACCCTACTGTTAATGAGTGTGGAGCGTGGTTTGAGACCACACTTGTAAAGGCTACTAGTAAGTAAGTGATAGTAGTCTTCCCTATTTGTTTCCCTATCTAAACCTATTTAGTATTTAGTGAGATTTTGTTCACCTTAATAGCGAGACAAAGCCCGCCTGCAACTCTTGGAGTCCTATTTCAAACAATAGCGCGACAAAACCCGCCTGCAACTCTCGGAATCCTAATTCAACAATAGCGAGACAAAAATCGCTTGCAACTCTTGGAATCCTTGGTCATCCAATATCGAGACCAAAACCCGCCTATTGGGCAATTATGTACTTATTTCTCCCTACCCTTGTCGCGAACAGCCTTGCTGCCTGTTCGTCCTCGAGCGGTTGTCTTATTCTGGACCCGCTCGACGGTCGGCAGTACTTCGAGACGGCAGCTTTTTCGTCGAATGCTTTATTAAGGGTACCGCTTGTCAGGAGGAACCGAGGTGCTGCGTCTTCAGATACTTCTTTCCGCGTATCATCCGTCTCGATAGGCCTTTCTTGTTCGTTTCCGACTGAGTAGGCCAAGGTCAAACCTCCCTCGCCTACTTCATTATGGGGTTCTCGGGAACCCGGCGCACAGCGTCCGTGCTGGACCGAGTCGGGAGTAGAAGCGTACTCCACGTCTTCTACGTATTTAGACGATGACGGTTGAGTTTCTTCCATGCTCCCTTGGTAGATTCTATTCCGTGATATTCGTGGTTCTCGGGTCGAAGTGATATGGTGACCCGAATCGGTAGTGGAAGCGTCTGCGTTATCTTGGGCGATCACGGTTTGATTTTCTACCCTGCTTGCTAGTTTTACAAACTGGTATTGTAGATAATTTTTAACTGCGACGAAATTTATTTTCTTTACCCTATTAAAACTTCCCTTTGCCTTTTTAGACTTGTTAGACCTTTTAGAATTCTTCCCTATCCTTTTAATATTGGTCTTCCCGTATCTCCCAGTATAATTTGGCCTTCCGTGTAGTCGATGAGAAATTCGTTGATTTGTTGAACTGGTAATTGGTAATCCTACTCCCGCCTGCAGAGACAACTCGACCCAGGCGCTTAGCAAATACCCGCAGAGACGAACTCGACCCGGGCAATGCCGTGACTACCAGCCTCCCGCCTGCAGAGACACACTCGACCCAGGCGCTTAGCAAATACCCGCAGAGACGGACTCGACCCGAGTATTGCCGTGGACTACCAGCCTCCTCGCCTGCAGAGACACACTCGACCCAGGCGTTAGCAAATACCCGCAGAGACGAACTCGACCCGAGTATTGCCGTGGACTACCAGCCTCCTCGCCTGCAGAGACACACTCGACCCAGGCGCTTAGCAAATACCCGCAGAGACGAACTCGACCCGAGTATTGCCGTGGACTACCAGCCTCCTCGCCTGCAGAGACACACTCGACCCAGGCGCTTAGCAAATACCCGCAGAGACGGACTCGACCCGAGTATCGCCGTGGACTACCAGCCTCTTAACTGGGCCTACCCAGGGGGACACCGAACTCTCTTGCCTCCAAATTAGCCTTCACGGCTTGGGTAACTAGTCAACCTGAGGGGCTACGTGCCTATACTAACAAGCGAGCTTGAAAGCTTTCGGCTAGACGAAGACCAGATTTCTGTATACTAATCGTACTTTTGCCTTGGGATTGGGATATTACGTACTATCCTCCCTCGGTTCCCAGTACTTTCGCGTAGAAGGTTCTGGCCTCCCTGAGTTACTGCGCAGACGAACCACGCAGAACCCAATCTGCTTTTCTATGTATCGACGGCCGCTAAATATACTACTCGAGCGATCGACTTCAGCCAACCACAGCACTTCTCGTTTAGTATAATTTACGCGCTAGCTGCGTCACCTAGCTGCGTCACCTTTGAAATACCCAGCGTAATAAACTAGCTATGCCTACTTGCAACTTCGGCTTATATAATCTATTATAAATCTTTGGAAATGCCCTACGTCACTTAATATTTATAAATAACAGCTGTATAATATTTGTTTTCTATCTATAATATATATTTCTTAATATAATAATAGTGAACAAGGCGTGTTCATTATAACCCTAATGCTTTATTTGGAGAAAGTACAGCTAGCTCTAAATTATACGCCCGCTATAACTACATATATATCTTTATGACTACATATATATATATATATATATATATATATATATATATATATATATATATATATATATATATCACTCTATAATGGGGTGCTTTTTGATGTCCCACCCTGCCAAATTTCACAGCAAAATGCTGTTGTGTCTGTATAGTGCTCAGATTGGCGCTCCCTTCTGTTCGGAAACGGCTAGCAAGTCACCGCCCAGAAGTTTGGCCGCTCGTCACAAAAATACGACACCCTTACTAATAGCGCTGGGGCGCCCTATCCACTGGGTTTCCCAGCACAACCCCTCTTCTGTAACAATGCCTGTTGTAAAACACAATTCTTTACACAATGGGGCCCCTTCCCGTTCTACAACTTCTCGGCACAATCAATGCGACTGTGTTTTAAAGTCGTAGGGCCTTCGATCACTTCTCGACACTCTTAGTCGTGTTTTAAAGCTTTATAACGACTACTCTACTTCTCCACACAACGAATTATGTTTTAAAGCTTTATAACTGCTACTCTACTTCCCCACACAACGAATTATGCTTTAAAGTGGTCAGTAATAATATTCATCAACTGCGTCAATTATAACATCAACTGCGTCTGAATATTATTTCTTCGTGATAAGTGGCTCCAATCACAATCAACTGCGTCTGGACCACGGTTACCACGAAGTAACCCAGGCGATTTTGCATGGACAAAAACGGCTTTTTATACTAAATTTTAACATGGGATAACTACAAGGCCAATCATGTAACGTCTTATTAATCCCTCGATTTGTATCATCTATATTTTCTATTGGTTGAAGGTGTGGCCTAAATTACGTTATATTTAAACTGTGTTGCCATCCTTGGTATTTTCTTATACCACCAGCTAATTTGTGCTTTTCTCTAATTAAACCTATTATATTGTGGTGCGGCGCAGCGCCGACGTCGCCTATCGGCGGCCGCTGCGTCGTCACCGCCGTCGGTCGCAACGGCGCCGCTCTGTCGAGAGGGCCGGCGGCCGACGTAAGTAGGCGGGGGGCGTCCGCCTCGGGCGCGAGAAAGGTTTCTCGCTCTGTCGGAGTAACGCTCCCTTGATATATCGAGAGAGGATCGAGTGTCCTAGTAGCACCTACTGTCACGGAGACCGGTAAAGAATGTCGCGATTCACCGCGACTTGGCGGATCATCTATCAGTCGATTGAGCGACTCTGCACTGTCAGGGGTTGGTGCAGAGTCTTGCTGCCATACGACGTTAGCATCTTCCATTGTATACCGTCGCTGACTACCAGATTGGAAGTACTAGTCGCGTTTATCTATAGAACAAAGTAATTACGACAAACACAGGCAAAAACAGTCAAATTAACAGAATTATTAATCGTATATCAGTATTATATGTGTAAAACAGAGTCAACTACGAACTCTATTGCACATAACTAAATAACTGTTTAGCGAGTCCTATCCCGCAATTAGGTTCTTATTTAACTCTATCGCGTAATTGTCCGTATCAATGAGAATCAATGAGAGACCGCCGCACTCGCCGGACTCGCCGCACTCGCCGGAGTCCAGAAACAGGTCTTCTGACGTAGACCGCCGCACTCGCCGGACTCGCCGTACTCGCCGGAGTCCAGAAACTGTAGACCGCCGCACTCGCCGCACTCGCCGGAGTCCAGGAACAGGTCTTCTGACGTAGACCGCCGCACTCGCCGGACTCGCCGTACTCGCCGGAGTCCAGAAACAGGTCTTCTGACGTAGACCGCCGCACTCGCCGGACTCGCCGTACTCGCCGGAGTCCAGAAACGTAGACCGCCGCACTCGCCGGACTCGCCGCACTCGCCGGAGTCCAGAAACAGGTCTTCTGACGTAGACCGCCGCACTCGCCGGACTCGCCGTACTCGCCGGAGTCCAGAAACAGTAGACCGCCGCACTCGCCGGACTCGCCGCACTCGTCGGAGTCCAGAAACAGGTCTTCTGACGTCTATTTAGGAAATAAAGAAATTGGTATGCAGGCAGGTGCCCATAAACGAACTATTACGGTCCTAGAGAATAAATTTCGAGAGCATTAGATACTGTATTCGACCAGCTGTCTCCTCACGACCTTGTTCCTAGTTAGCACAACGATCTCCTGCGAGTTACTCAATAGTACTTACTATGAAGGATCACACTTACCCTCACCTGACGTTGATGGCTTCTCTGCACTCCCTACTTCCTGCCCGACCTGTCCTTCCGTGATCTCTCGTCGGGTTTCTCACCGACACGTTCTCGAAGGCTGCTCCTCGAGCGTTATCTTTACTTCCCTTAATAATTATCTATACTACAGATTCTATAACTATAACTATTATCTCATCACGTACGATGCTCTTAATATATCACTTAATGTATCGTAATATCTCTCTTAATATATACGTATACGCTTTTATCTGCAAGAAGCCGCACACCGCGCTATTAATGAAACACTATTAACACACGCGACAGTCACACGCTTGTTTATCGGACTGCCAAGATTCCCGCGCATCGCTTCTTTTTATTTCACGCGTGATAGGCCACGCCTCCATAGACTAGCAAAAAGTCAGCCAAGCTCACACTGCTTAATAATGTCCAAATTGTAAAACGAATCAAAGAAATATCTTAACTAATGGCAATGCCACTACATTTTACACGAATCGTGTGCGAAGAAGCTAGAAATCCCTACAATATGATCAAGCGCGAAAATATACCACAGTGATAACGTCGTTCTCTCGCTTCAATTATCGTTACCAATCATCTTTATTTGCTATCAATTCTACAAAACTTATAGAAATTTACACAAATCTAGATAAAACCGTTTATAACCTCCTATAGCGTTTAACTGACTTTTCCTCAAATTTAATATTACGTCTTTCTACTTTAATATAGGCCAACTACGTGCATTATAGCATTTACAACCAATGATATCTACTTTTACACAAATCGCTAACGAATTAGAGTTCTACTTTCATCCTTAGCTCAACTTTATCTCTAACATTGATATTTGCAGTTATTTTTATATTCTGGAAAAATCCCTAAACTGGTGCTACGTTTAATCTATACTGGTTTACGGAAGCGTACGAATTTATACTGGTTTAATGCAACAAGCGTGATCAAAGCGAAAGTCCAATTTCGCTACAAACAGCCTTTAATTTCATTGTGTTTCTGGGTTTGGACTTGAAAGCACGATACTATTCCAACATGGTTCCCCAGACCAAAAATCAAGTGGATTAAAATCTGGAGAATTAGGAGGTCAATCATCCATTTTTATGAAATCTGGGCTATATTGTACAAGAAAGTATTGCGCAAGACGTGAAGTGTGAGTCGGCGCGCCGTCCTGTTGAAAAATGAAATCATTTGGCTTTAACTTGTTGCAGTCTTCAATCAGTTTCGGCAGAATAGTGTTAGTGTAATACATTGCAGAACAATATCAGAGGCGTCATCATCTAACGGTCTTTTCAGGGCCAGTACATTTTCAAAAAGAAATTGATTCTAATTGACGTTTTATGTTGCCTGTTAAATTTAAAAAATCAATGTTTTCGAAAAAAAATTGGATAACTCTTGTTCCTTTAAAAATATTTCTTCAAAATTTGGTCAGCTTGCGGCTAAATTCCTCCACAAGAGAAACTTACAATTTTAAGGCGAAATATCAATAATTGGCTAAGCTATCGTAATTGTGCTAGGTGGATATTTTTAATGCGCAGCCTGTACATAATTACTTAATTTTCAACTTTTGTATACATATATACATAATTACTTAATTTTCAACTTAATTTTAAAATTTTAGCAGCTGCATCAAATTAAGTCATATACATATATAGCAATTAGAGAGGAACGCATGGGAACTCAGTTCCACTAGCCCTAATTATTTTATTTCTTAATTAAGCGCATTTCCCTGCTAGGGCCGGCTCGTAATAGATACTAGGAATTAATGTCTCAATAGCACAGTGGTTAACGTCATGAACTTTTAAGCGACAGATCTCGATCCTGAGGTGAATTGAACTCTCGTGGTTTCGACAACCGGCCCTGCTGATAAGAGACTATAAAATCCCGGACATTCACAGTATTGAATCGTTACATCGAAAATGGACTATATATTGCTTAACGGTTTAAACATGTAGTTTTGTAATTAAAAAAGTTATAGATATCAGCGTAGTTGATCATTTCACTATAATGCGTGTTTAAAGTACATAGTACGCACTGTTGTCATGGACAACAGTAGCACTCTAATCGTATTGTTGTTGTTGTATATTTTACATCTTAGGAGACCTGCAATAAAATGAAGAGGAACGCATGGGAACTCAGTTCCATTGCAGATCCGAAAACTTCTCACGGGTCCACTGTAGCTCTCAATTCCTACTTTAAGCAATGGGTAGTGATGGGCAAAATAATTTTAAAAATACTTTTGAAAAGACTTTTTGAGTGTATTTTGAAAATGCTCAAAGAAGATACTTTTCAAAAGTATTTTGAAAATCTTTCTCTTCTAAAATACTTTTTAAGGAGATGGTCAAGGCAGTAACGTGCACAAATGTTGTGAAAATATGCACTATGTTGGCTAAAAATTGAAAAATTGAAAAATAATAATTTAGAAAGTTAAATATTGTTTAATATTTAATGCCTTCATAATGTTTTATATTATAAATTTTATTCACTTATTTTAAAGTCATTGCATTTTTCCTAAAGAAAAACTAATTTTTACATTATTAATAATTTGACCAATAGGTCATAGTATTATAAAATTAAGATCAAACATAGATGCTCCTAACATAGATGAGAGAGTACGATCCTTTAAAATTTATTTAAGTTAAGATAATTATTAATTAGAAATAAAGTTGCATTATTTCAGATCGTTCCTGGACAAACTTGCATGTCTCACTTGATTGAAGTGATGCAGCCTGCTGTGACTCGGTCTTCTAAATTAATTACTCTTGTGAGACCCAGCTTAACTTCGCGCTCTAAGTTATCTAATCGTTCTTTCAAGCATGCTCCACCGCAGATCTGGAATTCTCTTCCATCCAATCTTCGGAAATCTTCATTTGAAGCACATCGGCCTTTTGCTTTCCTATGAGCAGTTCCACAGGCTGTTGAAGACCGATCTTTTCCATCTCTCTTTTCCATCCAGTGTCCATGAGCAGCGACCTGCGCCTAAACCTCCTTTTCTTTAATTCCCTTTATTTTGGACTGATTATCTGAATTTTGAAAGTTACACCGTTTTTGTACCTTCTTTTTGCACGTCGGCTTGATTTTGTATCAATAGTGCTCGATGTCGTCATTGATGACTGTAGCACTCTAATTGGTTGTTATTATTGTTGTTGTTGTCAATTAGGTTGAATGCTATTTAATTTGAATATATTAGAAGTAGACGCCTTCGAAACAATCATGTCTTCTATGCAACAACGATGCCTTCCAAACAATCATGAACAAAAAACAAGTTCTTAGATAAAAATAATAATTAACTTTCGTTCGTTTTAGGTTTTCAGATTGGGTGAACAAAATGCAAGTGTTATTTAAAGATTTCGAAAATATTTCAAAATACTTTTAAAATTATTTTAAAAATACTTTCTAAATACTTTTTAAAAAGTATTTTGAAAGTAGAAGACAAAATAGTACATACTTTTTGAGTTTTGAAAACTACTGTAGTGCCCATCACTGCCAATGGGCTATATAATTATGCCTATATTCAATTTGGCATAGATAAATTGAGTTTATATAGCTTTTTATGTAAAATAACTATATTATCTTATTTGCTTTAAAAGTGCCGGTTGTAGGAAACAGACTTGGATATCGCACGTGATATTTTATCTATGCACTTTGAAAATGTGTAGGTCTATAGTTCTGTTTTATATTGAAATAATGTATTAGTTGTGTTGTTAAGTTTTTATTTCTATTGTGTGGATCTTAAGAACTAATTGTGTTTTCTGACCCAGTATTGTTATGTTAAAGAATTTTGTTATAAGTTTACAGGAATCATAGTCCTAAGATTCTTCAGCTTGGCCAATTAACTGGCGCTGACAGCTGACAGCTGATAGCTGACAACCTTTCAGTAGCTGCGTCAGGTGCGCAGCAGCTAAGCTGTTAGACTTTGGCCTAGCTGGGCAACAACTGGTAGGGTATTACTGAGATCACGTGACAGTTAACCGCCATGTTGGGCGCCATCTTGTCGACGTGTTAACGTTAGAAAATAATATCATCTGAAAGTCATTCGCCTAATTCTGCCGCACGAGTAAGATCATCCATTCGTCAAACCAATTGTGTTCACATTCTGTGGCGAACTTAGATGAATGAGTCTCTTCAATTTAGTTATTTTATTGTATATTTTATCTGTGAGCATTCTAGAGTGACTTACTTTATATCACCTTTAGAGTTTTCTAACGTACCAACCTAAATTGCCTATCCGAGAGTGTAGGCAATTTCATTGAATATTTAAACATTTAATAGTTAGTTTTTAAAGAATTCGAAGCCGGATATTTGTGAAAAGTTGGAAAAATAGTGTTTGAATTATTTCGCATAATAAAAAATATTTGTAATAGAAAAGTGAAACAATTTGTACAAATGTAGGAAATGGACGAAAGCTAGAATTAAAAACAATAATCACTTAAGTAAGCTCTATAGTTAGTCTACATATCTCGCACGAGTAATTTAATTAACGTATTTTTATTTTACAGGAAAATAGTATTTTGACAGTTATTCATGGTAGTTTTTGTATCCCAAATTGAAGACGGAAAATATTTGGATATTCTCTTTTACAGCAAATAGACAGCCATGAAGGAAACAGATGCTGAAGTAAGTACTATATCATTTGTATAATATTGCCACTTTCGTTAATTTCTAAAAGTCTTAGTAATGATTATAAAAGAATAATTATAAAAGAATAATTATAAAAGAATAATTATAAAAGAATAATTATAAAAGAATAATTATAAAAGAATAATTATAAAAGAATAATTATAAAAGAATAATTATAAAAGAATAATTATAAAAGAATAATTATAAAAGAATAATTATAAAAGAATAATTATAAAAGAATAATTATAAAAGAATAATTATAAAAGAATAATTATAAAAGAATAATTATAAAAGAATAATTATAAAAGAATAATTATAAAAGAATAATTATAAAAGAATAATTATAAAAGAATAATTATAAAAGAATAATTATAAAAGATAGCCGGAGACCTATGCTGGCTTTCTATCCCATGAACATCCAATTTGAATATGGTAACGAGTTTGTTCAAAGGAGTTATGAAATCAGTTCAAAGGCTGCAAAAGCCATAGCGTTTAGTAGGTTATTTTGTTTCATATGGATTTATTTTCATTAAATGTAGATAATCAATTTTAATGATTCAATACATTAGCAGTATCTACCAAAAGTAGGATTTTATTTAGAATGTTTTCAAGTTATTTATGAAGCACATGAAAGATACGCTGTTCACAAATTTGATTTGTTTTGCTTGACCTCTCCAATGTAACAGAATCTTCGAGTTTTGATGTTTCTGCCAATCCTACGCATTAGCCAGTGCTGAACAGTCTATAGCACCCCTTTGAGAACAGACTAGTCGTTGTTTTCTTACTGACCCAGTATTGGATTGGATGTATAACCTTCAGGCTGTGAAATACAAGCTCTATTGACTTGCTGCTCATTGATTTCTTCAGCCAGTGGGACTTGTGTATAGTATAAGCCTAAAATCTTATGATTGATTGAAACCGTAATGCACAACAGTGTGAGTCGCAATCTCAAAGTATTAGATTTCAAGTGACTTTTTTGGGTGGAGCTGGTGGTTTGTTGATAATTGGTTCGACCGTGGTTTAGTAGGAGCATGGTTTAAATCCAGTGCTCTCTTCGTCACTTCTATCTATCGAGTAGGGAATTAATTTAAAACTGGTTTAAGCCTGACTTTAAATATAAGATTACAAATAGCTGCCACAAAAATATGTACATGTTGTATTTGCACAAGGACTCATAAGTGTATTTGCAATTTTACAGATATCGGGAGACCCCTATGGGGTACTGAAGCTGTTGGACAATCGACTAGGGAAAGAAGGAAATATCATCGATTCTAAAGATGTTGTCTGCATGCTTGAGTAAGTACCTTTTGGATGATCTAATGATTCACTTGTTGTAAGTACCTGATAAGAGGTTTCAAGATAAATTCACATTGCGATCAGATTTCACACTATCTACATGACGACAAATATAAACCAGTTTTGAACACTTTTCATTTGTATTCCTTTTAAAAAATTTATTTACTTCTCTTTGATTATTGGTTAAGTGTTGTACAACTGCTGTCATTTACAGATTTCTTTGGCTTCGTTTGTTTAGTGCCCAATTTAATAAATCTCGACATTCTTCCTCTACCTATTTTTCAATCTTGCTCTCGACTGAAGCGTTCCAGTCAACTATACCTAGCGTATTCTGTGAGAGAAAAAATTGGTTTAATTAGTCAACAAGCACCCCACTCCGCACAGGTATATGTTCGACGTACACAACTTAGGATGTGCGCAGCAGAAATACCTCACTTCACTAGCATGAATATTATTAGCATAACGGAACCCATTGGTCGATTGAATTTCACAGATAAATCAAAACGTCTCGGCCATACTCATTTCAACATTTCACTCGTAACATAGGAACTATCAAGTGATGTTCAACTTTTTTTAAAAA
Organism: Enchytraeus crypticus; assembly: GCA_905160935.1. Classification (NCBI taxonomy): domain Eukaryota; kingdom Metazoa; phylum Annelida; class Clitellata; order Enchytraeida; family Enchytraeidae; genus Enchytraeus; species Enchytraeus crypticus. The sequence goes on from CAJHZI010000793.1 coordinate 77,224, forward strand.
CCAGTTCTTAAGTGTTTTTATAGCCCTATTAGAGATCATACAAGCTTCATATCATAGCCAGACTTGATCTTAGAGGCGAGTATGCGAGTTATAGTTGCCATTTGTAGTCCTTTGCTCTATAATTCATCAGCATGTGAATCTTCCATTTGAAGAGGGCTCCTCAGATACAGGAATACCATTCCTGGGATACCAGCGGATAAGGAAAATATTTTCTTATTTGAGCTTTGAACAGGGAAAATATTTTCTTATTTGAGCTTTGAACGAAGGGCATCTATATATTGTCCTACATATAATGCCTACATTATGTATTTTGCGATTTTTCCAGCTAATGCTTTTAAGTTATACTATAGTGTGACTGGTGAAATGGTTTCACAATTCAGACCCATATTATCACCCTTGAAGAAACTAATTTGTGCAAGTTTATTAATAGCAAAAGGAGAGTTGCTCACAGGTTGCAATATGCCTTAAATTCCCTTAGCAAATCCGCTCTGGCTTTATGTTGTACACTGTCTTTATCACTATGTAAAATGAATAAGTTCTCTCTCTCTCTCTCTCTCTCTCTCTCTCTCTCTCTCTCTCTCTCTCTCTCTCTCTCTCTCTCTCTCTCTCTCTCTCTCTCTCTCTCTCTCTCTCTCTCTCTCTCTCTCTCTCTCTCTCTCTCTCTCTCTCTCTCTCAGTGCATTTCCTACTGGCAGGTACATGGTATAGAGCTGATGATCTCCTTTAGTAGACTATCTCCCCTTATAAAGTGTCCTATTATGTACCCACTCACCTCAAGCTTTCTTCAATTATAACTTTTGGGTCTTTTTCGATATATCCAAATTTCCAACACTTCTAGTTTTCTGACGTCTTCATTAATGACACATTTCTGGTCATATAGTAGCGTTTCTCATCATATAATAGTGTGGTCCATTCGGAACTTTTCGCTATCGTTATCTTTGTGGATTTCTTTAAGCATTTTGTTCTAAAGAATAAACTGGAAAAATATAAATATGGAATATAAGTATGAATTAGATACTAATGATATAATATATTAAATTTGATTTTAAACAAATAAATTGTTCAATAAATATAAATTAGAATGTTAAAGAACGAAAAATGATTATTATATTTAGTGACACTATCCAACAAGATTTTGTTGTAAAGCACTTCAATAAAGAAATATTTAGCATGGCCGGAAAATATTTGCACTACAAACGCTTTAAATTTGGCAGGATTTTATGTTTGTTGCAGAGCTTTTATTAGGCGTCTCTTCCCTTTTCCATCCTATGGATATTTATAATTTTGTAATTATTTATCTTGAATTTAGTACTGTCCATACTAAATATTTGCAGTCATCAACTGGTGTCTGGTGTAGCTGTCAGTGAAAATTATTTTTTTCTACATTTACTGTCAATTTGAGTGGAGACTTTATGGAGATTCGAACCTTGTGCAATTTTATTTGAGTTGTACGAATCGAGACGAGCACTCCTTTGAAAAACCTATAAAGGTCAGGGAATTAGGAAGTGATTAGGGGAAAATCATGGAAAATGAAAAGCATATTTAATTTTTTAGTGTAGAAATTAAAAATATATGCAAGACACATGCAGTGTGAAAAAAATGCACAAGCCGTGGTGGCAGTGAACAAAAGTAATCTTAAATTAATGCAAGTATTCAAAACATTTAAAAAAGATAATTTCTAAGAAAATCATCATACAATATTTATATTGAGGCACACTGGTTAAATCAGGAAAAGATGTGTTAGAGGAATTTAATGGGTCTGGAGAGTAGTAACCTTGAACAGTGGATGTCACTAATTTATGAACCCCATCAAATTCTGTTTTTTAATTTAGTTGCTATTCTTCTTGTGCTGAATAAACCAATGTATTTGCATTAGCACATTAGCACATTTTTAACTATCTAATTCCTATATATTCGTTTAAGTAACATTTCAGGACATGTGATATGCCAATGGCTTTATTGCTTAATTTTAAACTGTTAATTTCTACTAATATTGAATAAAATAAGTTAATGCCATCATTTAAGGAAAGTTCTATTTAATTTGCCAAGATTTTATTTCTGGTCCAGTAATGTTGCTTCATACATTAACAGATTGATAAACACATGCACTGCAGCCAGACTTCCACAGAACATTTGTAGCATTTTTGTACATCTTTTATTTGCTTCGCAATCCATGAGATTTATAAATCATTGCCTTTTGCTTGTGCTTATCTAAGAAATATCTTCCATCATGCAAAGGCTTATTCATTGCAGACTTTTTTTGCGGAGGACAATTGAATCCAGCCCCCAAATCTGAGGCGTGCACTCTATCAAAGCATATAACCCTTTTGAAGTTTTAGCCTTTTGATGCTATTTGCATAAGAATACAAAATATTGTGTTCCCTGGAATAAAAGAATAAACCTATGTAATCATCTAGATAGTAGTTTATAAAATTACTGCTTAGAATTGATACTCAGCCCCTCTGAGATAGTATTCGTGAGCAAATTCTGACATTTAAAGATTTTTATATCTGATAATGCAGCATTAGCAACCCAGGATGCATGACTCTTGCTATATTAGGATAATTATATTGTGTTCCCCTTTGCTGTTACTTTGTATTTATAGCTCAAGTCCTGCTTTGTAATGATCTACATTTGCAATTGATTGTTTACTTAATGTCTATGACTGTTTCTGTCTTTATGTTCTGTGTTCTACGTAATGGCAGGTCCAATGTACATATTCTCACAAACTGTCTTCCATCAGGTCTTCAAGAGCATTTCTTCAGCCCACAAGTGAATACCTGTACAAGGCTTTGCCTGTACAATTACATGTATGAATTAAAATCTATGAATTATATGCTGTCTGATGGTTATTAATTTCTGCCAATGTTTGTATTGTTAGATTAATGGAAGAAGCGAAGATGCTGGTAGATCGTTGTATGTTTGTCAACATTCTTCGAGCCACAAAGAACAAGAGCATTCTACTCAAGTAAGCATACTCTCAATTTTTTGTAAATGCCGGCCATTAAGGGTGTTGGCAATATTTATGTAGAATTTGAATTAGGCTGTGTACTTTTTGTAGTTGAATGTGCTTTATATGAGGAACTCAGGAGTAACATTTAAGTTATTATTTATTTAAGGTTTTTCTGTTTAATTAAATCGTTAAAATTATAACATTATTTTAAAATTCTACAAGGATATTAGTCTATATAAATCATCTCATATGACCATCCCATATTTAAAAAAATTAAAATGCTCATGGTATAGGTATATGGAGGAATGAGGCGCTATTTCTAAAGGAGTTTGGTTAATTAATCGTAGGATAAAGGAGGAATGAGGCGGAAGGTTTAAAGGAATTTGGTAAATTAATTGTAAGATTATGGATGAATGAGGCAGAATCTTTAGAGAAGTTTGTTTGATTAATCGTAGGATTATGGACGAAGGAGGTGGAATGTTTAACTGAGTTGTGTTGATTACTCGTAGGTTCATGGAAGAAGGAGGCGGCATGTTTAACAGAGTTAGGTTGATTATTCGTAGGTTCACGGAGGAAGGGGGTGTAATGTTTGACAGAGTTTGATTAATCGTAGGATTATGGACGAGTGAGGCGGTATGTTTACAGGAGCTTGGTTAATTAATCGCAGGATTATGAAGGAAGGAGGCAGCATGTTTAACAGAGTTCTGTTGATTACTCGTAGGTTCATGAATGAGTGAGGTGGAATGTTTAACAGAGTTGTGGTTGATTACTTGTAGGTTCATGGAGGAAGGAGGCTGGGACACGCTGTACAAGTGGCTGCAGGAGGCGAGGCTGGAGGTGAACAAGCCGCTGATCATTGAGCTGCTCAAGCTCTACAAGCATCTGCCCATCACAGTCACGCTGCTCAAGCAGAACAACTGCGCTAAGGACGTGCGCCAGCTCAACAAATCAGACGACGAGAGTGAGTGCTTACTCGATTCTATTAGAATAGCGAAAGTCACACGAGCTTGTCTGTTAATTAGGAAGTTTATATCAGATTAATTTGAGACAGTCTATTCATGTCCCGATTCTGGTTGGACTGGGATTCAAGGGAAGATGATGACGATGATGATATCCGATGCCGGTATACCTGTTAGAGGCTGATGGACCTAGGGTTTAATGTTTAGAGCAATGTTGATGAAACCATTCAAGTGCTCACTATTCTGATGTTGCAAATATAAGTATGTTTACTATCCATTTGTTGGATTTTCTGGTTGACATTTTTGCTAGCTATATTATGATTGGAGCGTAATAGTGCATATTTGAGCAGTTGACATGTCTAACATGTCTGTGACGTAACTACTGATATGGCATGGAGGAATTAACTGTTTCTTGTAGGTATCGAGAAGTTGTCGAAGAGCATCATCACACTGTGGGTAATGGTCGTCAAAGAGAAGAGCTCTGAATCTGCTAAACAACCAGGTAACTTTCATTCACTGTCTGTAGTATGCGTGTATGTCGTATGCTAAATGTAAGGCATAGCCAGAGTGTAGTTTCTGAATTCTTTTTATATTAACACTCAAATAGAAAGTGGCAAGCCTTAAAATATAGTTTAATGTATTGGGACAGGCGTGAGACAGGGCATGGGAGTTAGAGTAGTAAAGTTGATAGTGTTTTCGAGATTATAGCTGTGGGTGTACTGAGCAGTCCACATTGTAGCTGTTGCATGATTAGCTAGACTGTTTGATGACCAGTGGTATTTATTTTCTGTAATTTTTATGGGAAATCACCTAAGTGATTTGTAGTATAATAAGTATATCTTGCAATACTTGAAGAATTAGCTAAGATAATTTTATAGTGGATGCACTCACTACTAAGGTCAAATATAGAGCCATTCACTCGTACTGCACACAAAATTCTATTGCGAAGTAAGCTGGGGAGATACTTCGCTTACTGACGAGAGAGAATCTTTCAGAAGAATGCTGTAGTGAGAAAGCCCAAAAAACACAGCCAAAAGTGACCAAGCGTCCGCTTCTGTATCTTGTAATTTTATTTTTTTCGTGGCATTTCTTTCCCGAGTCATGTTACTTTGACAAGTCGTACGTAATAGGTTTATGGAGGTCAATAACTTGACCTAATTATTCATATGTTTAATCTGTGCAGGTTTAGTCTTTGCATATGAGTTATTTAAACTATTATGAATAAATAGCTAATGACAAAAACTGTTAATAGAATTTAGTATTTCTGGCACTGAAACCATGGTTAAAGTTTAACCTGCAGGTGGCATTGAAACCAATTTAATATTTCATCAGATGTCAGTTATGGAAGAACCCGTGATTTTAGCTTGCTAGTGACCTCTACAAATAGATTACTTTACTTGCAAGTTAAGGAAAAGATAGAAAGATAGGGGATTGACTGACAATATAGAATGGGACAAAGAGAAGTGGAAAAGGTCTATTCGTATCCTGACTCTAGCTAAACTGGAATACGATGATGTTAAGCAAGTGACTGACTAGCCTGCACGCTGTTAAGTGAACCTGTTGATATCATATTTGATTGTTTACAGACAAAATCAAATCGTCGAGCAACAGTTCATCTAAAGCGTCTTCATCATCCAACTCTTCATTGTCTACCTCGAAGGAGCTTCAATCGTCTAAACCAGTCAGCAGTAGCAGCAAGCACCACAGCAGCTCATCCTCGCATTCCAGCAGCAGCAGCGTGAAATCTAGTGTCACCACCCACAAACATTCCAACGAGAACGCCCATAGTGACGCTGTCTCTAGCAAATCTTCTAGTAGCACCGCATCGAATAGCGATACATCGTCCTCGTCATTGAGTAGTAAGAGTCAGCATAGGCCAAAGACTGTCAAGACTCTGACGTCTACGATGCGATCGACAGGTAATGATAGCACGAGGGCCCTGGGTTGATCCGAACGCCGCTCTTCTTCCTTCCTAGTTGTGCTTCTTGTTGCTGTTCTTGTTCGCACTGTTGTTGTTGTTCCAGTATTGCGTTGTTTTATGTGCATCTAATCTGTGATATACGTAACAATCTGTGATATATTTTAGTCATTTTTTGCAGAGTCGTCAGATATTCCGGAATGCCTCTTGGATTTTACGGAGTGCTTCCTTCTCGTCAGAAAGTCAATGCATGTCATGTGTTTCAGAGTGAGAGAGAATTTAGCTGTAGAGATTCTGTCAGCTGGATTGACAATCTGCTCGGTGCTACGTAATCTTGATATTTATACTTGATCATGCTTTTATTTACTGTCGGTTTTCTTGTCATAGAGCCGCTGGCCGGTACTTTAGACCATACCCGTGTGAATGTTTATAATCTTTACAACAGAAGACTGTATTGAGTCTGATTTGAACAGTAATCAAGATGAAACAGTCAATTTGTAAAGATTCTGTGTTTTTGTTCCTAGAAGGTTAGTTGTTTTTGTAATTTTACCGTAGTTAACGTACGATATGTTAAAGCTGAGAGATGGCAACAGTCTCGTACAATGGTTATAATAATTGTTGTGCCAGCATTTACGACTTAATTAAGTCATTGAAAGGTTTAAAAGCGCTAGCTCGCTGTCAACCCACGAGTGACATCGCGAGACTGGAGTCGGTAGGCTTACCGTGTAGCCACTGATAATGATAGTTGTAGCTGACGTGGACTCACCAGACAGAATTCTAGAAAATATAGCTAAATTTTCATCTATCCTAATTTAAATCACTGCAACACAGATGATGCACAAGTCTCTATTTTTCACATTATAGAGTCATATAAATGATCTAAGTATGGTATTCCATGGCTGATATAATCTATAACTCAACATGAGCTTAACTTAGATTATCTTAGAATATATCGTTATTGCATTAGCACAAGGCGGAACCTACTCGTCGCCACTTTAAACGAGTCTCGTGATTGATATCAGGAACAAGTAGGTGTCCATCGCCCGTGTTGCGCTTAACTATTTTCATAACATATAGGATGAAATGGACTCTTCTCAGACGATACCGCTTGAGGTAGGACTATTCTTTTCAATCGAGTAGTATGGCGCGATAGCACTATAGTAGTCTTCTTATAGGAGCGTTATGGGTTCACATGGGCAGTTATCACTCTTCGGAGTTCTCTTTGAAATGCAATTGAGACTAAGTCGTACGCGGAATTTTACCATTAACGTTTTCGTTAAAGGGTTGCCTAGATATTAGCTAAGAATTAATAACAATCTTGCACGATACCATAAAGGGAGAATTTTTCTATCTTGTAGTCGATTTGACCACTTAAAAAAATAGTTATACAAGTTAGTGCTAAGAAAATCTGTTGATTCTTATTACAATAATTCGAGATTAGTTATGGATGTTAAGGTAGAGTATTGGTCTTCTATCCAAATTTAAACATTTCGTTGATAGGTTTATTGGCGTACTCTCGGGTCTTACCTCTGTAACAGCAACTTTTAAAATGAATAACTAATTCTTCAATTTACCACAAAACACGCTTTTGTTTTGAAATAGTTTTTATCCTGCCCGTGAAGAGTTAAATATTACTGCAGAAACTCGTTCATGCTTTTGGAGAGATTGGAGAATTTTACAATAATTGTAAAATTACGTCTGGGAAATCTGTTCTTGGGGAACGTTCTTTGAAATTTGGTTCCAACCAAACTTATTTAACGTCAGTTTTCTCTTGTAGGCATTTTCACGGAGATTATAACTTCATATGCTAAGCACAAGGGAATGTTAGTCAGTTTAGTAGACGTAAGTTATTTTAATTAATTGGCGCCGTTTGCATAGTATTTAGCTCTATATGAGCTGAGAGGATAATTTACTGGCCTATTTCATTTAACTTTTCAGATAGGTTATTTACGTCTGTGTTTACTATCATCTTCCCCTGAATTCCATTTTATTTAAGTCTAGACGCTCTCTAAACGAATGCTCTAGAATGACGTAGGTTTGGATTATACTGCTATTGTCGTCTTTTACAACACTATCAGTCTACGGTTGGTCTATTCTTCCGCAACCCGAACACGACACTGCTAAAAAGCACGTATATATATATATACACACACGCAGTGAGAGTTTCGCATTTATATATTTAATTAGTCCCTATATATATATATATATATATATATATATATATATATATATATATATATATATATATATATATAAATAATATGTGTGCGTGTAAACATTTAGAGTTTAGCTAGTGCATATATGCTGCGATAGGAAGAGCATTGTGAATTTAGGCTTCAACGAGTATGTACTTCTAGCAAGCCCTTATGTATTTTACATCTCTCTCTCTCTCTCTCTCTCTCTCTCTCTCTCTCTCTCTCTCTCTCTCTCGTGCAGAGTTTAATGTCTCTAGCACTTGATATGAGTGACGAGAGGTTAGATTTTAAGTGACTAGAAATCGGCTTAGGTTGCTTAGTGATAACGGTAATTTGTACGGGCTATGATGGTGAGTGCGCGATATGCGAACTTTGTGTCTTGATTTGCACACAGGTGTTGAGATCGTGCGATGATAGCTGAACATATGTGGGGGGGGGTATACGTAGTAGCAGAGGATGTGTAGGGGTTGTGGCTAGTTATTCACAGCTAAGCAGCTGCTGTTTGAGAGCTCAAGCTTTGATCAGCTGCTGTCGATAAATGGTCGCTGCTGCTGGTTAGCTGTACAGCAGCTTGAGCGCTCAGCTGCCTCGCCAGTAGGGCCGATGTCTGTGTGCGTATGGTGCGGCAGTGGTTGCGATATTGCGCATTTGAGGTAGATCTTCGGAATGGGCAGTTAGCTGTTCTCACAACGATCAGGGGATAAAGCCTGCTATAAATGGTTTCTATTTTAAGTTATATGTTAATAACTGTATTATGAGATATATGTACTGCTAGTTTTGGCAATGAGCATAAGGTCCTTAGGCTACGTAGAGTGTACATAATGTTCTGACCAATCAGTTATGTTAAAGAGTTGTAGATGAGAAAGTGAGTAGCTGGATTAATTCAATTGACTAAAATAGAAATGATTTGGCATTCGTTATAATAGAATTCAACATCTGCTCGGTTCATAGTATTTTAATTCTCCCATCTACTAACTATGAGTGTTGGGGGTAGGACCTGGGTTCAATATTCGAGATTTCAGTTTAAGTTTAAACTGTTACGCGAATGACATATATATTCAGATAGCAATGATAGTAAATCGATGTATATTCAAATAGATGTATAATATAATTCTAATTTGTGGAGATAGTTTTGATAATTATTATTATAAATAATCATTTAACTAGTAAGACGTTTTTAAGGAAAGTATTTAAAAGAGCGTAAGTAGTATGCGGACTGTATTTGCAATTGTATATAGACGGGTATTGCAGTATAATGATTATGCGGGTAGTTTTTATGAGGTTTATGGAAAGGATCGGCCGGCTTTTGTGAGTATTATGCAATTTCTCAGGACTTGGATTAGGATAGCAGTGGTTTGTAGGCATCACTAAATTACATCAAGTGCAATGAAGGACCTGCGAGATATCTAGAATTAGGTTCCATAAATTATTTCTATCGATGAATTCAGATGACATATATGTTTCTGAAGGAATTTCTGGCTGCAATTGGCCTACAGTCAAAGCATCCTTCAACTGGGTTGAGTTTATCCCATGACGGTGTATGCCCTGTTGGCTGTAAAGTCTGAAGTTAAAGGATTACATCTCTTCCTGATAGAATCTGAGATTTATCTTAAAAGCTAGCAAAGGATAGTTAATCTGAGAGCATGTCGCTAAACGGATTTTTTTAAAAATTGTACCCCCATTCTTCTAAGGAAAAGTAAGGTTTTATTGCCCCATTACATCCAAGAGTTGTCTGGAATACTAGTGAATGAAACGACCTTTATTTAGTACCATACCAAAATGGACCTCACATGTGTGGGATCTAATCGTAGGGATATAATGTGCATGCGATAAGTAATGGTTTCAACTGTCCGGGATCTAACTCTAAGAATTTAGTACTGTACGAATGCCGCTTCTATGTACTGCTTCTATGTACTTGGAAGCCAGTCACTCTACATGAGCATTTGCTAACGGAAGGACTTCTTACCTTTGCTGCACCCCATCCAAACTACTGGATCACAGTATATTGGATCATGACTTTTAGCCATTTAATGTAGATCATAAAGAACAGCTTTCTCGGGAAGAAATCGAAGCCGAATCATTGAATAGTCGAGTTGTGTGCACAACTACTTGATAACTATTAGATAAATGTTCCAATTGAATCTTGGTAATTGAACTCCAGAGGAGAATTTTTATCAAATTCTCCAGAATAAAATATATAGACCTACTAATTTGACTTCTCAACCCTAGCCTCCAGCGAATTGTTTTTATGCCGTACTAAGTTCTTGCTTTAGCATTTAGCATTCGCTCAGCACACACTCTGGAGTTCAGATCATGATCATTGATTGACCATTTTTTGCTGCGAGAAGCATAATTTCTATCCTTTTAAAAAAAATTCATTCTATATTTCCTGTATTTTACAAAATTCAAGCAGGATTCTAACTCCTTTATTCATTCATTCCCAGCTTGACTTGAAGTATGCTACATAACTCCCTGTAGTCTCAATCTCTTGATTACGCACTTCTACCTGTTGCGTATAGCTCCTCGGCTTTCAAAACTGCCTAATTAACGCGTCAAAAGCTGCCTGTCAGTCTATGGGGAGGTTTGTCATTTGTGACGTAAGGTACGAGGATATCAACAGTTTGCCTACATCGAGATGGATGTTGATAATCATATCTCTCGGTGTATGGAGCTCGCTTCCTAATCATGAACTTACCTGTTCTTCAGTAGATGCGACTGCCTTGGGCAAACGTGAATAATGTTCATGACTATAGCTATAGCCTATGTAGATAAATTATTGAGTATGCGAGAGATTTTTTTCTGTATATTAAATCTAGTGTTAATGTGAAATTATGCCGACTTATGTGATATTTGTGTAATTTGAACGATTTTATGTCTTGAGCTTATTAATTTTTTATATTATTAAAGTATCGAATTTAATTTATTTTTATTATTTAAGGTTAGTAGAGGTGTCGAAGTCTTGGCAGATTGATTTCTCCATTTTTTTAAAGAGTTAAATCTTTCTGAGGGTTTCCAAATTATGTTTATTTGTATCGGCTTGTTGATACTAGGAGATAACTGCATTTTCAGACATCTAGTCATATCCCGTACTAATGGCTTCAACAGTTTTAACTAGATTGTATAAAAGCAGCTCTTTATAAGAAAGAAATGTATATTTATAAGCCATATAATATAAACGGGAGTTTTGCTTATTTTTAATCATTGGAACATACTGTTATTAGGCCTACCATTGTTATTCAATGCTATGCGTCTAACTTTTGACACTGTATAGCACAAATTTTGACAGCCGGCTCTATATTTACTGAAATTTAACGATTTCCAATCTCATTCCTTCAATTTCCATTTCACCTAATAAATACTATTGGCATTTCAATATCTACTTGATCGCTTCTTTCGAATACTTACAGTCATCCTAGTGTAAAAAATGAAGTTGTTTCAAGACTGTTTGGCAGTTGAATTTTACTGTGCCATAAATCTGGCCATGGAGATTAGGCCACTCACGGTCTTTGCCTCCTCACTTCAAAAGTTTGTCAGACTCATTGAGCTACCGTACACGATGGTTTTGATGGTTGACAAAGTCTGGTGATAAACAACATCAGAGTGATCAATTGTGTATGTAGAATAAACAATAACCATCCTTAGACGTACAGATGTAGTCTGCCAAGCCATGATGGCCGATGGCCCAGACAGCAGACTAGGCAAGTCCCTAGAGCTCTTCGTCTAATGATATGCGGGTGTGGGTTTAACGTCAAGGCCTAACCCACACCCGCCTAGCATTTGACGCTTTGCGCGCTACGGGCTTGCGTAGTCAGCTTAGCTCTGCGCGCATTGAAGTGCTGATAACAGCTGAAGAAAGCGTGGCTTTTAATAGGTCGCAAGCAGCTTTGTCTGGGTTCAGGCTTTTAGCGATAATAGACAATTATCGGCTACCTAGCTGCAGTGCACGAGCTGTTATTTTGACTCTATTAGCGCAGTAGACTAAAATATAGAAGAATTTATAGTATGAAACAAAATGCAGATGAATTGTCGAAGCCCATTCGTCACTGAAAACTGGCGAAGCCTTAAGTAAGTGACAAGTTCCTGTATAAAAGGGATAAAATACTGTGTTGTTGTCCTACCGACTCGAGAATGTAACATTTCAATTACACTACAAATTCTTGGTTATGGAGAGTCTAATATTGCAACACTGTAGTGAAAGATTAAGTCCTACATTTCAATGGACGATGTCCTGTATTCACTCTGTATCCGGGTCACTGAAGAATAGACCGGCCATAAATTTTGTTGTAAGAGGCGAACAAGCAAGAATGGTTGAAGGCAATGAGGACCACTTCAGAAGCAATTATTGCCAGAAAGCCCAAGAAAAGCTACATTAACAAATAGATAAAGGCATAGACTTTTGTAACAAGATTAACTTGTTGATTGATGGAGCGTAGTATAGATTGTGAATAGAAATATAGACCTGCCACTTGACAGAACACTAGATAGAGAGAATGCTTAGTTGAAAAATATAACACGGGATTTAAGTTCGGTTTCGCAGCCTGCAGTAGCCATTATCGCCAATTCTCATCTTTACGGCTATTTGTTTCGTTACTTGATAGGTTCTAGTTAACTTTATGGCATTAGCCCAGCAAAAAACGCTATGAACAGCCATGAATTTCATAACATATGGTAAATTATTACACGTGACCAACTAGTCGCTCTAATCTTAAAGTACACAGATTATTTGACAATACAACGAGCCGCTAGGCGCTGCAGAGCTGCTACAGGCACGCATTGCGATCAATACTAGTCGCTAGCGGTGTACGGCGTCTATGAAGTCGGCGCTGCTGTGTAGAGCAGCTCTGCTGTTACACAGCCAACACTAGAACTGCTGTTTACTGGTGCTGCTGAAGTTTTTCTAAAACTCCCATCACTTAAAGCTAACTTACTAATTTAGTGTATGGTTGTTTTTTTATGATTAAATACCTTTGTTCTATACCAGACAATCAATTTTATTTATTTTAAATGAATTATTATAGACGGAATAACCCGAGTTAATCTCTGCATTTTTTAAAATTTTAATACGAAACTAGTGATTATTTTGTATTTAAAAGCTATTATTGAAATTACTATACTAATTAATTTATCTATTTAAAAGTTGCGGCTTTTTAACGCTTTTTTAAAATACGAGAATAGCCTAACTCTTCGTGTTTCAACAGTTCCTACGATGTGTTTGAGAGGGGCGGGGGGAGGGGAATTTGAGATTTCAGATAGCTCTTTGTAGATTTAGATTTGATTTATATGATCTATTTTTTACGGGGAAATAAGTAATCATATAGTACTTAAATATCTAAATAATTGTTTGTCTTAGAAAAGTAAACGTTGTTTTTTAATATCTACTTAATTCGTATCCCGGAGATGGGGAATTCGTGGATTAAGTTATTAAGATCGATTAAATATTAACTGATCAGTGATCGTTAATTTGAGAGTTTTGTATAATCCTTAGCAGTTAGTTATCGATTTGTATTTCTCTTGCTCGATATTCTGTTTAGAGCGCTTTATGACGTTATAGAATATAATAGAATAGAGTACTATAATAGAATAGAGTAATATAACTACGACTGTATGGCTACGACGTTATATCCTGCGCATGCTCTCTACGGTTGTATATCGTAACGCTTACTTGCTGAACACGATCGATAGCTAATAGCTATATGCCGCACTGCTACAGCATGAACGACACAGGCGCTCGATAACTCATTTTAATATTTTGCGCATGTGAAACCGCTGGAGTCAGAATGATCGCATATATTATATATATATGTACAAGTATAATGTATATATTGATGTAAGAGTGTTGTGTGTATGTATATATATATATATATATATATATATATATATATATATATATATATATAATATATCTATCTATATAATTGGTGTGTGGGTGTTTATGATAATGTATAAATGTGTGGTATATACTCTATATTATCAATATATATATATATTATATATATATATATATATATATATATATATAAAGCTATCGTGTGTTGTACTAATTCAATCCTGCTGTTGTCAAGGTTGACGATATACAGTAGGCCTAACCGTTATTAATATTTTAAATTACATGAAAGTGCCTATATCCCATCATCATATTATTAAATACATGACTATTGATATTCCAGTGTTTCAGATGTTTGACGTCATGAGGTGTTGCATGAGAAATCATACTCTTCATGTTGTTTGTCAGTTATATGTTCCATATGCATTGAAGTTGTGATATGCGCTATGCTATATGATGTGTTGTATGCTGTGTTATGTAATGTGTTATACGACATGTTGTGTTCTGTGCTATGTGATGTGTTAACATATTTTATGCTAGCTACCGTATCATATGTATTTATTGATTTAAATTGTAATATTTTGCAACCCTTTATTTGGTTTCATAGTCTTAATAAATAACAAATTCAGCATATTTAGCTAGAAACTAAACAAATAGTCAAGAACAGGGTTACCATACAAGTGCCTAAGCTCTGTGAGGTAATACAGAGATTACTTATATTTAAATCGTCGAGAGGTGAACCGACTTGTAGTGGTATCTTAGGTTACAGGTACGTGCCTGACAAAATCCTTATGAATAAAATATAGCATCTGATTTGGATCCGGACGAGTCGCCTCTTACGACAAACGCTTAATACGGTTGATCTATGCTACAGTATCCTATTCATAACGCGGCACAGCAGTTTTATTGTACTTCTATTGGTATTGTACGTGCACTCTTCTACAATTCAGTGGTTAATGTGTGTGCTTTGTTTGATTGTGTGTACAGGTTTAGAGCTTGACACTCCACCGCCGTCGAGAAAAAAGGACTCCAGTAGCAGTGGCAGTAAATCCAGCAGCAGCAGTAGTAGTAGTAGTAGCGTAGGGTTAGTATCGGAGCCAGAGCTTGGGATTTCTCTTCCACTTCACATTATTAACATTACAAAACACATCGTGGCGTCACGTCTACACACTATTTCACATTTAGTAAACATATACGCGGTAGTGAAGGGTGTGAACATTGCGTGGACGTTCTAATGGTTGTGCGGAGATCGTGAAATAAACCGCTACAAATCCTGTAGAGAAATCAGAGCGATTCTGTTGCCGTCTATCCATGATCCTGCTTCAACTATGATGAAATAAGATATAAATAGTTGTTAATGCCTATTACAAACAAAAATATTATAGATTTAGTTAAATAATTATACAGAATATAGTTAATAACCATGCCAGATCCGGAAGAGGAAATGTGATTTATAGTCCTGCTGTTAGGGGTAGAGTATAAGTGGATAGAGCATAAATTTTACTAGTACACGAGTTATTTGAACAAATTGTCGTAAGCATAAAAATATTTCATTACAGCAATTACTTGGTAATTCAAGAAGGCGAAACCTGACGTGAAATGAGACTGCCAAAGTTTTTATAATTTACTGTCCCTCTAGCATCTACTATCAATTCGTCATTTAAAGTCAATTTTGCATTTACTATCACTTTAGTATATACAGTACATATATACAGCACTAGTATATACAGTACATATAATTACAGCACATGTAGCGCCACTTACTATTTACTACAACAGTCATGACAGGCATTTAATACAACAGTCAAATTAAAGCATATGACAAAAATGTAGCTCACTTTTATTAAACTGCAAGAAATATAAAGTCAACAAGCCTGAACCAGTGCCCAATGCTCAATCCTGATATATAGAGCCTGGAGAAGAAGGCAGTGTCAAGACTTAAAATTATTAAATGCTCAACAGTGGCCACTTCTATGCTAGCAGTTTGATGATTTAGTCACCAAGTCAACGCCTGGCTGGAAGTGATAGCTGAGCAGGTGTACAGTGTAAATCATACTAGATTGTAGTGATAGTGATAAAATCTGTAAATATGAAAAATATGTAAAATGTGTTAATATCAATTTGTAGAAAAATAGTTTAGTTCACAGCATACACCCCACTACTGTGGCAATCTTGTGAAGAATACTGAGCAAGCAGTTTAGAACTTTTAACCTAAAATAAGTTTACATATTAGTGAATATAAAACTTTACGCATTAGTGTACATGATTGAAGGTGTGTACAATAATTTTATATGTAGTTGTTAGAGTAGGTGAGATGCAGAAAATATTAAACAAAAATCACTATGCTTAACAGCAATTTTTTGATATTTTAGAGTAAAGATTAGCACCCTCTTCAGCAGTCACTGCAGCAAAGTAGTTGAAATCTGATTGCTCTGAGACTAGAGGAAATAATCATATAACTTTTAAATTAGTTACAGCATTGAAAAAAGGATGCTGCTTTGAATATCGGCTTTATTCATCACATTGTGCTATGTTATATACATACGTTTACAACGTCAGTATCTATTGATAAACACTTCCATCTGCATACAATACTCTACTATCTCAATGGAACTTAATAACTGCTAGCTGAGTGTGCATCATTTTTAAATATCTCCCTCTTTTTCTCTTTCTCTCTCCAGTGTACTGCCAAGTGGCTTGTCGAAGATTCAAAACATATGTAGCACTCCACAGATCCATTGCCTTCCTCGTGTCTGGCGCTGTCGCCTCTTACTACACGTGCAGTTAACGGTTAGTCTATACTTTAGCCTCCTGGACACAACACGGTAACATCTGCAGAAAAGAATTATATACAAAATATATTAGCACTCACTGTGCTGACTGGAGAAAGTACTTACAAATATAAGCACTTTCACACAGTTCACATAGTGACATTGTGATAAATTATTGCAACAATATACAAATTGTAGTTTAACGTGAAGCACATAAATCTAGCCAGCAGGAAATTTTAGATTATTAAAAAACATTAATTTGCTGTATTATAATAAAGCTCTGCAAGGCATTAGAATTCATTAATGGAAAGAAATTTAGCTTGAAAACTAATAAGCAAGTAAAATAAGGAGATCAATAGGGGTAGATTTATTTAATGCACAGATATTTGTAATCGACAACATGAACAATTTCAAAGATTTATAAAAAAATCTACAATTATGTATTATATAACAAGTATGGCCTATTTATTATATCTGTATGTATTTGTATGTTTCTCTGCAGTAAGAAGTTGCCGCCTCTGAGTTTGATAGAGAAGAAGTCCTCGAGTTCATCATCATCCTCAAGCAGTTCATCCTCTCACCATGCATCGACCTCCTCCCCCACAGAGCAGAGAGGAAAGATCAAAATCATTCCCGCTAGGCCTAAAGGTAGCGCTCTTCTCCTATATTAACTTCTTTCTTACTGTTTTTGGCATCTACTGGCATAGGTGATCAGTATCCAGGTGGTCAACTAGATAGGGTGTTATGCTCCCTCATTGATGGCCTGGTTTGACAACTGCGCTTGCTATTAAATCACTATAATAATTACACTGGTATGCATATTTCAATTGTATATACAAGTTGGGTTGAAATTGCCTAGGTGGGATGCAGGGTGGCTTTTACTATGAAAGCCTAATATTATAGTGTGTGGTTTATTGGGAATGTGCAATATGCTAGTATGTGTTTTACTAAGAATGAGTTTTCTGGTGCATGTTTTGTTATGAATGTGGAATATGCTAGTACTGTATAATTGCATATAACCCCAGGCTGGTTGCAGGCTTCATATTAATATTAATTTAATACCGAAGATTTCACTAATGCATACTGTTTATGTATTATAAAAATTGCACTGCTGTAAATATCATTTGTGATCTTAATTGTTTTTGCAGTAAGAATTTGAATATTACTTATAAATTAGATAAAATGCCAGTATTTATGGCATCTTATTTGATTAATATGAACAATTAACTTTATTATCATATTATTGAATTGTCACAGCGCCAGAGATCTACGAAAGCTCAGGGTTCATGGACGCCATACAGACGACAGACTATGGTGCCATACGGCGTAAACGTAAAAACTCTACTTCCTCCGCTAGACCAACAGCAACAACAACAACACCAGCGACAACGACGTCCCCAACATCAACTGACGTGAAAGATATCACAGTGCCTACAGTAAGCATAGTCAATAGTTCTTATCATTGTAGAGATATCACAGTGCCTACAGTAAGCATAGTCAATAGTTCTTATCATTGTAGAGATATCACAGTGCCTACAGTAAGCATAGTCAATAGTTCTTATCATTGTAGAGATATCACAGTGCCTACAGTAAGCATAGTCAATAGTTCTTATCATTATAGAGATATCACAGTGCCTACAGTAAGCATAGTCAATAGTTCTTATCATTGTAAAGTTGCCATTTTTAAGTCTTTTATTTTCTCTTCTGCTTTCAAAAATTAAAGTCAAATATTTTAAATTGAAGGAAATGTGGGGTCAAATTATGATACATTATTATTCTTTACTGATATGAATTTTTTTATACTTGTAGGCCTACTATTCAACTAATTATTTATTAATTATTTTTTATTACGATGAACATTTTTTGACTATCAATCTCGTAGTTGCAATATGCACCCAATGGTAGATCCCAAGCTCAAAAATCTGCTGAGTTTCTCTTGTAATTTTAGCCTGTTATAGTATCAATGCTTTTATAGCTGTGTAAATGTAACATTCTCTGCTACTTGTTCTATGATTACAGGTGTAAATGACTGACCTCGCTAAAATTTAATGTAATATAAACGATGATAAACTCAATATTTTCTAAATCTACTTTAACATAAGCTGCTGATTAACTGTTGTTGTTGTTGTCGTATAACTTAAGCAGTTCTATCGTGATACGTTACTGGACAATGTCAAGCCTGATGGTGAGATCAAGGTCAAAGCAGAGACTTCTGACGTGAAGGCTGCTGAGGGTTCAACGGGTGATGGCAAAGAGGAAGTCAAAGAGGAAAGTGGTAAGTACTGTTCTGTTGTTCTCATAGATTGTGAGTATTTTATAAGGTATTTACGCACACATTCTGTTAACTAGACTTTAATTAATTATATCATCTGTTATAAATTACACTTGTAGAGAAGTTAATATTCATTAGATTTAATATTTCACTACATTTTTGTAATTAAGTTTCTGTTAAATTTGCACTTTAGGAGATATATATATATATATATCTCCTACCTACCTACCTACAGTAAGCGTGATAACTTGTTCTTATTCTTGTAAAGTTCCTACTTTTAAATCTCTTATATTCTCTACAGCTCTCAAAAAATCAAAAGGAAATTATTTGAAATTAAAGGAAATTTATATATTTATTTAAAATGATTATGCATTTATTTGGGCTATGCATGCATTGTATGGTGCATGATGTTTGTGTGAATGCTAGTAGAAAAGAAGAACGATGAAGCAGAAGAGACGTCAGAGCCTGCTGCTAAAAAGAAGAAAGTGAAGAAGGTCACGTGGGCTGAGGAGTCGAAGCTTTGCTCGATCAGCTATTTCATCTTGGATGAGACAGAGCGAGGTACGAAGCACTTACTTCCTCCTCATGTTTCACGCTCGATAAACGTTGTGCCTGACCAACCAGGTAAACTTAGGACCAGTTTTGTGTGGAATTAGCGAAAACAACGAGTCGTTCCTGCAGTTGGGGAAAGTTTGGTTGAAGTTAAATTTACTATTTCTCTCTCTAATTTTGCTCAGTAATTGATTTTTTTGATTTAATGCAGTTTTAGAATTGTTTCAATGCATAAGTTCATTCGTGTGATTTAACACTGTTTGTTTTTTTATTTGAATATTGTTTTTTTTTCATTTCTCAAATATTCTCTTTCTCTCTCATCACTTTGTCTGTTCGTATTTTTGTATGTCTTGCATACAGCTTATATAGTTTTATCTATCTTCTATTTTCCTCTTCATAACATTTCTGATATCGTCCAATAGATTTAAGTGTATTTAGCATATAACATAACAACAACTAGAGTGCTACAGTCGTCAACACAACATTGAGCACTATTGAGACAAAACCAAGCTGGCGAGCAAAAAAGGGTCTAAAACAGTGCAAATTCCAAAATCCAGAAAATCAGTCCAAAGTTTATGTAAGTATATTTTCCAGAATTTCAGAGAATTTCATGGAATTTCTTGCATCTTTGTGTAAGTCATATATTGGGTAAGTGATTGCTGACGTGCAACATTGTGGTGTTTTAGTGAACGTGAACAAGGTGGGTAACTTTGCTGACAGTCGCAAGCACGAGTTGGAGAGAGAGAGAGAGATGATGCAGAGTGTTAAACGTCTTCACACAGACTCCATGCAGGCCAAGCACGAGGTATACCAGCGTATATATATACAATAGTATGCTATATATATAATATGTATATATATATTAGAGTGATATAATATATATATATATATATATATATATATATATATATATATATATATATATATATATATTTATATTTACAATAGATAATAAATTAACTGCGACAGTGAACAGTGGTTTGTGGCTTCCTGAGGAGCCCTAAGGCTCTAGACCCGGACAGCAACTTATTTAATACATAAAATGAATAATACTTTTATAGTCACTTGCTATGTGCATAATATTGGCATGATTTTAGGCAATTTAGTCTTGTATAGGCTAGCTATGAAGTCATTTATAGTTGAACTTATAGTGAGCTACAAAAACCTTCATACTTAAATACGTGTGGAAGTGTGCCATCTATTAATTATATTTGCTTCAGGCCTTTATTTACTATGCTATTCTGACTTTTTTTCAATTTGAATCTTGAGCATTGTCTCCAAAAAAGATCAACGTGGAAATATATTGAAGAAGTAATCCCAAAGAAACGTGCCCTTGTGCTCTATTTTATTTTAAATTTTAGTTTAATATTTAAACTTAATTTTTTAATTTTATTTTTCAGAGCTGCCAAAATTTCGACGTTACTGATTACAGCAGATGTTGTCCAAATTGTGATTATGAATTCTTTTAAGTCTAATTAGCTTTGTTGTCTATGCTCTGTTACAGTGGAGGAAGCCTAGACTGATAACAGGAATGGTTAGCGCAGTGAGTGTTGTGATCAACAGCAGAGAAAAGCAGATACAGACGGACAGAGAGCAGAGTGTTCTACAAGTTCTCTACTTCAACAAATCTATGTTCGTTTTTCTACACATCCTTTTTAGTTCATTTCTTTTTGAAATGTTTACAAATGTTCATCGTAAGCGTAATAGCAACTGTTGCGCTTAGTTTATTTTGATAGTATGTACATTAACAGTTGTGCTTGCTAATACATGCTAATTACAGACCACCATTGGTTTCAATATTCAGCTGTACGCATAGTCTGAAGACATAATTTATAAGCTATACATAAATACTTAATGGCCGATGTATCTGATGATGATTTATTCTAAGAAATTGTTTATATGCCCATTTAGTTTGTGAAACTAATTGATTTATTTGCTCTAATGGTTTCATTTTTACAGATTAAGTTTGATTAACTGGTTTAACTGATTGATTTAATGGCTGATTGATTTAATTGCTGAGTGATTTAATTGATTGATTTATCAATAGGATTCCAGACTCGGCTGCGGAACCGGAAGCAGAGTTTGTTGAGTACACAGAACCGAAGATCATTCCTCTAACCGATGTAAGAAAGGCTCTTTAGTTTCCTCTTTTAGTAATTATATTGCTTATTTCATAGAATTAGTTTTAATCCGTGTTGTGTCCGAGTTACTGAAAAATAGACCAATCGTACACTGCACGTGTCATACTAGGCTGCCAATTATGTCGGAAAGGATGTTCGATTGGTAAGCGCATAGGCTCCAAAAATTGTTTTAAGTCTTAATGGAATGGTCCCAGCCTAGTTAAACTGGGATTCAAGTGAAGATGATGATTTTCTCGTAGAAGTCATCATCGTTGAAGTAGCTTTGTTAAATTATGTCGGTACCTGTTCATTCATTCAGTACTTATTTGATTATAAGTAGCAGCTGCGAGTCGAGGCTAATTAAGAATATAATTTAACATCAGTTTCCTGGCTCAGAAGCATGCCAGTAACGGATTAAGAGCTGCCTACTCATCTGCTGTGGGATATTTAACTGGTCAAACTACAAACTCAGCCCATGAGCTGAGTGAAGATCTGTTAGATCAACCAGTCTTGAGCTTTGTGAGTTATTAGTAATGACTGCCTTAAAATTGTAGTGAAGTTAGCAGTGCTAGACACTAGCAAAATTGTGCTTCTTCAATCTCAGTGGATTTTATGATTTAAATGGCATGTCATTTATATGCAATATAAATAATAGGCTAATTTTAAAAGATTTTTATTTTATATAGTGTATGATTTTTATGCATTATAAATAGTAGGCTATTTTTTTACAGATGTTTAACGAGTGTTTGCAGCTATCTAATATGGAATAATTTTGATAGGATTAAGTGTAATGCTGCAAAGAATTTCGATAGAGAGAGAAACAAAGAGAACGAGAACTATATAGTGTTAACGCTGTTGTTTGTTGTCTGCAGGAGATTGATAGTGTTAACGCTGTTGTTTGTTGCCTGCAGGAGATGGGAGGAACAAGCGGAGATGTATCGTACACAGAGTATAGCAGCCCGTCTGACTCTGTCCCTCAGTATAGCAACAACAACAACAACGGAGGGCCCCCTCACGTCTCTCCCACCTCTCCCCTGGGTCCTGGGCCTATGATGATGAACGGCCCTCATCTAGATGGTCCCAATATGGGCCCTAATATGGGCGGTCCTAACATGGGTGGTCCTAACATGGGTGGTCCAATGGGCGGTCCAATGGGTGGTCCTAACATGAGTCCAGTTATGGGAGGTCCTCCAATGGGAGGACCAAATATGGATCCGATGATGTTTGGACCGGGAATGGGTCCGCCCATGGGTCCAAATAATTTTCCTATGAATATGCCTATGATGGTATGTATTTCTAAAACATTTATCAATAATTAACATATTCGGTGCTTAAAAATTACTATTTTTATATACAATAGATAGCTCAAGATAGATCTGTTTTGATTTGCAACATTTATGTCGTTCACTTTCACATGTTGAATTTTTGTAGAAATTTTGCTATTAATGTATAACTGAGCAATTTCCAATATAAATTGTTTTTTACTCAGTGTCACTCTCTGATCAGTAACACTGGCTCAATCAAAGCATTCAACAATACTAAATCACACCATGCCATTTAGGGTACATTGTCAGCTTACACAGCCGTGTGCATAGCCTTATTTTACATTGTAGCTTACATTCGATCAATTGTTGTTGTTTTACGTCAACTATAACCTCTGTTGTTGTTGCTGCGTGTTTAGGATTGTCGACCTCCAATGGGACCAGATGGAATGCCGATGCATCATATGATGCATCCAAATCAACGACCGCCATTGATTAGATCTGGTGGTCCACCATTTCATTCTAACTTTATGCCTAATCATGGCATGAACAGAACGCCTTATGGAGGTAAGATTATTGTTGTCTGTGTTAAAGTTATTCTGTTTGCGTCAGTTGTGATGCTTAGTTTCTTTTATAGCATCCCTGTTTTATTTCAACCGTTGTTAATATTAGTAGTAGTATATTTGATATTTTCATTCAAAATTTGTCTATGTTAACTATTTTATTTTATTTTTAATTTGTAGAAACGTTTTGAGAAAAAAGATTTAGTGTAGTGTGTGTAATTATTTTCTACCGATAATTCTACTAACATCTATCATTTTGTATAAGAAATTATTGGAATTAAATGTAATTTCACAAAAAACATGATTGCTCACTCCACCTTTCTTGCACACCATATGCTACTGTTATATTTGTTTGCTGTTATGCAAACAAATGTCACTGCCTTATGGCGAGGAACTGGACGTTAAATTCTTATTGATTGATTGATTGTTGTATTTTAGGTCCACCGAATGACATGGGCGGTAGACACAGTGGAAATGATATGGGGGCAAGACGCGGTCCACCGAATGACATGGGAGGGAGGCGGGGGCCGCCCCCCAATGACACGAGGGACCGGAGAGGACCGCCCAACGATAGACGTGATATGCACAGCTCAGGGGGCAATCAGAGGAGTAAAATGTCTAGAGGTAATTGATGGTTACTATTTATATAGAGGCTACAGCTGAAGCCAAGTTTAACGTCAGTTTCGTGCTCGATAGCGTGTCATGTTTCTTTGTTATATGTCATTATAATATTGTATTCAATATTTTTATATAAATGTGTGTGTATATGTTTTGTAAAGGAACTATGAAATGTTCTTTAGAACATTGCATTTTATTGTAAATTGAGATTGAAGATAAATGTAACTTCAATTCTATTTCTTTAATGAAAATATTCCATAATTTTTTTAGAATCTTTACATGCTTTTATTGCTTTACATGCCCCATGAAACGTTACATAGGTTGAAAGATTGAGATAAAATATAATTTTACTCAATTGTAATAGAGAATTGTAGTACATAATGTACTGTGCTATATTGTGTTCTTATATAGTGTTGTGTTTGATTCTATATAATTTGATTTGATTTGATATGATGATGATGATGATGATTTGATGATGATGATGATTTGATGATGATGATGATGATTTGATGATGATGATGATTTGATATAATTTGATTCGATATGATTTGATTTAATAATTTGATTTGATGATGATTTGATATAGTTTGATTCGATATAATTTCATTTGATTTGATGATGATTGATTTGATGATGATGATGATGATTTGATATAAAGGATTGTGTTTGTACGTGCAGATACTCCGGTGTGTCAGCATTATCTTGCCGGTCACTGCAGGTACGGGGACTCTTGCCACCTCCTTCATCAGTCCTCGCGCAGAACTTCTCCGCACTAGTCTCTGTCGCTAACTCCTCCGTCCTTCTCCGGCTCCTTCGCTAACTCCTCCATCCTTCTCCGCATGTCCACTGATGTTCAACTCTACCGGAGTTCAGCTGAAAATCTTCTCAGTACAACGCTTCGACTCGTTTGTGCTGAGTGCAGAGCTATCACCACTCCCTTCCTGCCTCATCCTCCTCAGAGGCAGTTAGTCTACTGCCAGTTGGTTCAGCAGAAATGATTTAGCGCTGATTTTTCTGAGCAGTTTCTGGTGTTAACATTCTATAACGCTTTTGAGTTATCTGTCGCATGTATATCGATTAGACTGTGAAACCTGATAGTTTCTGTCTTTAGTCTTACTCTAAGTCAGTCTCGCAGAGCTCCGACTATTTAACTTTAGATTTGTGTCGTTAATCGATGCTCCTCCACTTCTTGCCCTCAAATTCAAAACCTAAAACCTCAGTCTTGCTCTTTAACTAGAACTTGAAGCCTCTGTGTGCTCTGTACTTCCACAATTCACTTCTATTGATAGACTCAGTAGATTCGACTCAAAGTATTGCGTGAGAATGCTACGTCTCAGTTGTAAAAATCACGTTTAATTTTTTAATGAGTGTACTGCTCGTTGATGCCTGACGACAGATCTAGTTCTTGATTAATTATATCCACACGAAACCAATCTCGAGCCCCATTAACGTGTTTAATTGTCTTCAGCAGGCTCGCATTTAGAGAAAGTTCTTTGCATGTTTAATAGAAGAATCAGTTGCAGCTTTCTGTCTGCTGTTAAACGTGTCTGATGCGAGAATGTCGCGTAATGGTATTCTAATTAGTGGTTTAATAAAGAACAAGAGAAGATGGTCGCATGACGCCTCAGAACTGTATCGAGAACGGATTGTCTGTGATATTTTTTGTTATTTGTTCAGAATTCATTGAACGGTTACTTACTGAAGTCTCAGGCTCAGAAGCGCCGTATGTAAGAAGGGTAGTGGAGATATTCGCTACCGTTAACTGTAAATATTTATTATCAAGGCATTGATTACTTTTCAGTTTAAACTTTGAACGTAGTTATGAGCGTTGTGCTATAATTTGTATTCGTTATTATCTGCTCGATATTAAAATGATAAAGTACAGATAAACGGTGTTGTTGCGTAGTTATACTAAAGAGTATATAGTAGTAGTGATAGTATTGATAAAGTACTGAGAAACAGTGTTGTTACTTAAATTCAGCGGAAGTGGATGGACGTGAGTAATATATTTAACGTGTTATTAATAATGTTATTACGATACAATATATTTAACATCCGGTTTAATGCCGAGAGCTATATCAGAGACGTCTAATTAAGCGGAATATGAAAACACAAGCAGTTCTATACCATTAAAACTCACTAGTAAATGCGTAACAACAAGAGCAATTAGAGTGCTACAGTCATCAATGACAACAGCGAACACTATTGAGACAAAATCAAGCCAGCGAGCAAAAAGAAGGTCCAAAAATGGTGCAAATTCTAAAATCCAGAAAACTTTAAATATTTAGACCAAAGAGTATACGAGATCAACTACAGTGCAGTAAATTAGCCTGAACGCTAAGAAGAGAATGTTTCTACTTTATTCTCTAATGTGGAGTCAAATGTATAAGAGTATTTTTTATAAATAAGCCTGCTAAGACATCTGTATGGACAATTGTTTAACAACTTGCAGAGAGGGAGAGAGCGAGAAAGAGAGAGTTACAGCTGAATAAACGTTTACGCAGACCCTATAAATAATCAATATAATTAAACAGATAAATAAATAAATCTAGCTGACTATCGACAATATTAAACTGTAATGTGTTAGTTGGGATGTCTATAAAGATTAAGATACACTGATTTGAGCAAAAGCCAAATAATAATAACAACAATAGCAATTAGAGTGATACAGTCATCATCAATAAATAGCGCAGGAAATTACTAATAACAACTGTGCACAGTGCTAAAAATAAAATTGAAATAGAATTAATAGTGTATAGAACAATAGTATATTCAAGTATAATACTAAAAGGCTAATTATTGAAAGATACATGTAGTATAGATAATAAAAAGACAATGAACACACTTAAACATTATTAGTTCAGCCAACAATATATGAAGCGCTATGATCAGATTAAACATATTTATTCCTACAAATTCGTTGTTATAATTATCTGATACATATATTTATTTTTAAAAATCGTAACCGATATAAGTTTTACAAGTATTTAAAATACATTTTAAAATATAGTTTTATGAAGTAGAGCAATAATTTAAAGTACTTTTTAATTAATTAAACTACAACTAACTTTGCCTCAAGTGATGAAAAAGATCTGTCGCTAGTCAAGTTTATCATATGACTGTTGTTTTGATTGAGAGAAAATTTCTTCGGATTTTTTTGGTAAATCAATTATTCTACTTTTTCTTTACAGCTTAATATTTATTGTCAGTCCATTTAGTATTCTTTTATGTTACTTCAAAATAATTAACTACATGTGCTGTTAGTTATTGTTTAGCAATTGACCAATTGTGTATTATGGTTAACCGACTTGTTGATCTCTTTTCTAAATTTTGGATTGGCACCGTTTCATGAGTATTTATATATGTCTTTGTCGGATAGAGAATAAGCGACGATGTCTTAAGTGACGGTAACACTCTTGTTGTGGTGTTTTTACTGGATTAGTTTTTAAAGCTATATTCTATTAGAAGTTGAAAATATACGCAAGCCGCTAAATTCTGCGCACCAGGAAACAGATACTATCACTATTAAATTTTAGATTAGTCTGTGAAAGCTGGTGCTTCTAAGTAAATCTACTTAGGTGGTGAAAGAGAATAGACAATCAAGGCTGAACAAAATTCAATGTCGTCGATTTCTTTATACTAAAATTGCATTATAGTTATTCAGATTTTGTATGAAGGATATCATAGGATTAACAGTTTTATAAAATTTACTAATAGCAACACATAGTGAACTTCCTAACATGCCTTTGTTATATATCTGTCTAATTATAATGGCATTAATGGCATTGCAGCTTCATGTGTACCTGCTAACTAAATTCCCTTCAAGGTGATGCCTAATGTGTAAATTACTGAAAACATAGTATAATAGTGAACAGCATTACACTGACACTCCTCATTAAATAGAACCTCATTAAATTGACTTTAATATGCTAAATAAAATGTATTAATGTTTATGTGCATTTTGATAATGGATAAAATATAGAAACATTTTAACTGAATTTTATGTAACTATTTGCAAAGTGTATTAAACTGCTATGAATCTTCTGTCATTCATGTATAATACTGTTGTATTGGAAGGGATAACGTAAAAGCTAAGTTAGATTTATATTCTATTGTTAAGATAGTAATTAATCATTTAATTAATTTGTGTCATTTCAGATCATTTAGTTAGGTTGGCACAAGCTCTACATTAGAGTGTTTCTAGTGCCTCAGAATTTAGCAAACATGTTTGCCTTTTTTCAACGATTGCTCGACTGGTTTAAAGGCTTATTCTGGAAAGAGGAGATGGAGGTTAAAATCATTAGTTTTTAAATACAAATCTGTAATCTGTTTGTCATTATTTGCTGCATTATAACAAACTATATAAATATTTTTTAAATATATTTTTTACAATATTTTTACTAAGTGAACTGAAATTTTCTACAGTGAATAATCTGTGAATAGTCGCTATATAATAGCTGAGCTAAATAGAGCACAAATTGAAGTAATTTTAATAAAATTTAACTTTTTAGCCAACTGAATTACATTCTATTTTAGCCAACTGAATTACATTCTATTTTCCCTATAAGTCTTGCAGAAGTTTTTAGGGATTCACTTAAATTTTAACTGTTTTAAATTGTGATTTTTGTCTCTTTAGCTGACTCTGGTTGGACTTCAATCAGCTGGAAAGACAACATTTGTTAACGTGATATCGGTAAGCATTAACTACTTTAAATTATAACAATGTAAACACACAAAGTTTATATAGTATGTATGTATATATATATATATATATATATATATATATATATATATATATATATATGTAGTATGTATATACATATGTGTGTGTGATCTATATATATAATATATATATCTATATATATATATATATATAGATATATATATATATTATATATATATCTGCTTTATATACACATATATACTTTTAATACAACGTCAATATATATATTGACTGTATAGTAATTAGTATATTGAATGTATAGTGTGCAGTATATTGAACATTTTGTTTATCAGTCGGGCAGATACAGTGAAGACATGATTCCTACAGTTGGATTCAATATGCGCAAGGTCACGAGAGGAAATGTCACGATCAAGGTAACGTCTCTTATCATGACAAATGTTGTTACTGCCTTCTCTCTCTTAGTGCACTGCCTACTGGCAGGCCCATCGTATATAACGCCTCCACGTTTCTCTATCTTCCTCCTTCCTCTTCATATTCACTAATGAGTGGATCTTTAAATCATCTAACATTCCTAATCTCGGCCTGCCTCTGCCTCAATTTTCTTCCATGCTGCCTTTCATGACCTCTATTAATAGACTTTTCCCCCCTTGTAATTGTAAATGTAACTTTAAGTGTAATTATTGGCTTATTGCCTGATTAGATAGGTTAGTGAAGCTTGTGTTGTGTAGATATTTAATTACAATGGTTGCTACTATTTAGAATTTTAAAATGTTACTAGCTTCAGTCATTGATCCATTCTTTTCTGTTTTTTGTACAATGTTAATTCTATAATATTGTATGAGGAAATCCAATGGCAAAAACATGTTTAAATGGGGCCATTATGATTACTCTACTTAGATTATTTCAACTTCTACACAGGGTTAGATTTATTAAGTTTTTCCAAAAGGATTCATTGGGGAGGGGGTTGAAGTATACTGGGGGGTTATCAGGGCTTTGCTTCAGGGGGAAGGGTAAAACCGACCCTCCCCCGAAGGACTTAAGTCAGGGTTCACAAGTCTGCCAAGGGGTTGAACCCCACCCACCCCTTCTCCAGCAAATACAACTCTGTAGCCTGTAGAATATTAGGTTTCGTATTCTGCTGTCAGTTTTGAACAGTATTAAATGCAATATGATAACTGATCTGGCATGTCAAATCTTGTAGCAAGAACTATGTTTAATCCACGAGTGCTCAAAAATCTTCTCTAGCCGTATTGTCCAACTTCCATGAGCTGATGCTAATCTTGACTTCTAAAAGAGATCTATTATTATTTTTAAAAATAAAGTTAATCTCAGACTGCAAACAGCTCGGGTTTTATAAAAACAATTTGAGAAATGAGCATACTTGAGGGCTTCCAGTTTTGAAGTAGGTAATATTACTTTAATTTTTATTACAGTTATTATTTACATTGTTATTTGCAATAGTGTTCTATTGTTATAATTATTATTTAAACAGATTTGAATTTATAGCACATACAGAAAGGATAAATTGTATTTGTGAATTCATAGGTATGGGATATTGGAGGTCAGCCTAGATTTCGTAGTATGTGGGAAAGATACTGCAGGGGTGTCAATTGTATTGTGTAAGTGACTATAATTTAAATAATTGTAATTATCTATCTACAAAACTAAGTAAGTTACAACACAGCGGACCAACTAATATCTATAAACAGTTTCTCTATTTGTACTTGATAGATAAAATTAATTGATTGTTGATTAATTATATTTAAAATTATCATCATCGTCATCTTCTATTGAATCCCAGTTTAGCTAGGGTTGGGATGATAAATAAAATCATATAGTGATAAATTATATTCATATCTTAATAAAATAGTAATGTAGGATTTGAAGCAAAGCATGACTTAATAAATTCGCCCTGCTGAATTTAACTAATAATCTCATATTCCTGATACATGGTTCTAGATAACCAACCTTTTCTCTATTGGTCAGGCGATGTGGGTTATTTTTTAATTGATTGATTGTACGATTGATGATTTATCAATTAGATTATTGACTGATTAATCAGATTACTGATTAATTGATCTGGTGATTGATGGATTGATTGATGAGATGATTGACAATTGGCTGATTGATCTGATCATTAATTGATTACTCGAACAGGTGATTGATTGTTTTATCAGGTGATTAACTGATGAGATGATTAGGTAATCAATACTAAAGAAATTATCGATTAATTAATGATATTAATTATTTAATGATCCGTTGATTGATGAGGTGATTGGTTAATTGATTGATTAGATGCTTAATTGATGAGGTGATTTTTTATTAATATTTAATAATTGATTAACTAAAGATCTTAATTAATTAATGATCGATTGAATGAAGAGGCAATTAATTAATTGATTGATCAGATGCTTAATTTATGAGGTGATTGCTTAATTGATAGATCAGATGCTTATTTGATGAGGTGATTGGTTAATTGATTGATCAGATGGTTAATTAATGAGGTGATTGATTGATTGACAGGTACATGGTTGATGCAGCGGATCAGGATAAGATAGAGGCGTCTCGTAATGAGTTTCACAATCTGCTGGACAAGCCGCAGTTAGCCAGTATACCGGTCCTAGTCCTCGCTAACAAGCGAGATCTGCCTGGTGCTCTTACCGAGAAAGAGATCATCGATAGAATGTACGCTTCTCTGGCTGCTATGTGTCGCAATCTCCTTCCTCTTTATCCCTGTCTATCTCCTTCTTCTCAGTTTTCTCTATCCTCTGTTATTATACATCTTTCTATTCTCTCTATCACACTTTTCTCTCTCCTCTGTTATGCATCTTTCTCTTCTCTCTTATCTCACTTTTCTCTATATTTCTCCCTGTTTCTGTCACCTCTTTCTCTCATCTCTTTTATCTTTCCCTCCTCTCTCTCTCTTTTTCTTTCTCTTCTTTCTCTTTATATCTCATTATATTCTCTGCTTTATGTTGTTCTCTCTTTCTCTCGATCTCATGTCATTCTCGTCTCATTATATTTTTCCTCTCCCTCTCTTCCTTTCTCTCTCTCTATCTTTGGAATCATTTATTTACTGATTATAATCAGTAATTTCAGACAATTATCAGTTGTTGTTTTTATTCTAAAGAGGCTTAGAAAGCGCCTCATAACTTTATTTCCCTACAACAAGGCTACTGAAGATCTTTGATTGATTTCTATTACAGGAATCTCTCGAGTGTTCAAGATAGAGAAATCTGCTGCTATTCTATCTCCTGCAAGGAACAACTCAATATTGGTAAGCTCTTTCAATTCGCTTGTTGTCTAGGATTCTACTGTAGCTTATAGGATTATAACTTATAGGATTATAGCTTATAGGATTCTCTATTTCTCTATAGGATTGCCTATAGCTGTAATTTCTGAACTTTTATGACTTAATCCGTAGTTCAGACCTCTGTTGAGATTTCAACTCTTGTT
The DNA here is from genome assembly GCA_905160935.1 of Enchytraeus crypticus. Taxonomy (NCBI): domain Eukaryota; kingdom Metazoa; phylum Annelida; class Clitellata; order Enchytraeida; family Enchytraeidae; genus Enchytraeus; species Enchytraeus crypticus. The sequence goes on from CAJHZI010000793.1 coordinate 109,371, forward strand.
ATAAAACAGCCAGTAATAATTATCTCTTGCACTTTTTCTTGATATGCTAATTAAACTTTATAAGTATTGGTAGGTAGTCTCAAATAGGGGTAGACTGATGGATGATATGATGTAGGATTTAAGACAGTCTATTCGTATCGTGACCCTAGTTAAACTAGGATTCAAGGGAAGAAGATGATGATGAGGATGATGTAGTTCTCATTACTGTCTATATGTATATCCAACAATTATAGCACTTCAAGTCTAAATTATGAAATTATTATTGGTTTTTTTACTATCTTTTACAATTTTTTCTATCTATTTTTATTCTGTATGCCTTTACTTCGACCTGAGGCTGTTGTGTTATATTTTGCTCATAGATTGAATAGAAAATTGAACATTTTTATATTGTACACTTTTATGCTTTACTCCTAAATATTAAATTATTCCCTCTGAGTAGAATAACATCTCTGGTTCTTTTTAGATAAGAAAATAAAATATTTCGTTTTATATTTACTATAATTCTCTCTAGTTGTAATTACAAAGGATAAGTCTCTGTTTTAAATGTTAACTCTTTCATAATTGTTAGCGCTTGTTTTGTTGCAGAAACTGTAACTTCTTTCTGCAATGATTGGTTTTCTGGCATATTAAATATTTAGGTTGTAAATGCTTTTTAGCTGATAATATTTATCATTGATATCTAGCCTATTGGCTTGTACATAATAATATTGTGGAAAATTGTTTTGTCGTCATTATTGTAATTAAATAATTTTGTATTTTATTTTTCAGATATAACACTACAATGGCTCATACAGCATTCCAAATCTAAAGGAACGCGCTGAACTTACCTAATTCCCTGCCCCATGTTTCTGTCCAATCTGTGCTATATATATAGACTTGTTAAGTATTTATATATGTCGTCAGTATCATGCCTATAGCAAACATACTGGCAATTGAGAAGTAGGGATAGGATAAGATTCATATCATCAACACGCAGAAGCCTATGAAAGGATTTGATGTAGAAACTAGAAGATATTATAGTCTCATCATCGTCATCATCTTCTCTTATATCCAAGTTTGACTAGTGTCGGGATATGAATAGGCCTTCTCCATTCCTCTCTGTCGCACAACGTATCTTCATCAGTCTATCCCCTAAACCTTTCCATTCGTTTTACAAAATTTTGTAGTAATTTCTGTAGTATATTCCCTCATCAACGTGCCCTTTCTGACGTTGGTTGGTTTGGATCATAGTGCTTTGTCACCTTCTACGACACGTGTAGTCCACGGTTGATCTATTCTTCAATAATCCGGACGCAACAAGAGTAGAAAGAAAGATAATGTTGTCTTAATGATTGATTTGTGAATTCTATTGCAAAGTTCGGGCTTCAGTGCCAGAGCTTATGAGACTTCACTGACTTAACTTATACTGATGTGATACTGTCTCAGAGACGAACTATAAAAGCTTTAAGTTGTGTTAAACTTCTAAACATTGCAGTACCTCGTCCGACGAGGATTTTAAACTTGTGACCTTTTGCTTATAAGGCAAGAGCGCTGCGAACTTGGCCACCAGCGGTAAAAATTAACAAAATAAAATAGTCGAAGGAATGTAGTAGGCAGGCATCACTATCTGTTTGAGATCATTGTGGTTTGATATGTGTATTCTAGATTACCAAGGCTCAACGATATGTTGCGAATAACGTAGTTGGTTTGATTCTAGCGTTAGCTTCTGATTAATTAACTAAGTACTGGGGTTTTGACAAGCTCACTAGAGACGTTCTTCTTACTGACTTAATGATGTAGTAGGATAACGTCCCTGACATTGTCTTATGGCGAGGAACCGGACGTTATATTGTTATTAATTGATTGGTTGATAGTATTTGTGTCAGAGTCAAAATCTTACAGATGATTGTTTATGAATGCTTAGATTTGACTGTGTTTTTCGTCGCTTGACCTCTTTGATCTAATTGGTACGACTGTAGGGTCAGGGTTCGACTCTCAGCTCAGATTGCTTGTAGGTGTGTGAAATTCTAAGATGGTTGGGCAAAATGAATGCCACATTAGAAAGTATGTCAATATTTCAAGTAATTGATCTTGGATATGATATGCATTATGCACAGAAAGTTCAGCTGCACAGTCATAAGCTCACTCGATACTTGATCTTTAGCTTACACATTGGTTCCCGCATAGAACGTGTAGAAAACTGAATTTATTTTTAATATGTAAGCCTAAATAGACATTTTTAAAATCTTGCTTAATTGCATTATGCTGGAATAAGAATATTCAAGATTGTATGGCATCTTAGCCATGATGGAAAACGTTGTCTGATTTGTTCACTGTTACCACTTACCAGACCAAAGCAAAAGCGTTGTCTGATTTGTTCACTGTTACCACTTACCAGACCTCACAAAACTCCTGATCTTTTCCTGACTCATCCAATGAGCCTCAACGCTGTTGTTGCCATCGCAGCATCGACTTGTACGGCAGTGACTGAGATGATTTTCTGAAGACGAGATTATGTTAATTTTTTTGAAGTGGTTCCATTCATTTCTGATTACCTTTTGTTCATTACCAACATAGCCTGTGTAATTTTGTCAACTGTAGGTGTCATGAAAATATTTGAATTTTTATTTTGAAAAAGATAAATATGCCTAAATTCTGTTACCCTGCCTTTTTCATTTTCGCAGACTTTTCCCTGACCACTTTCAAATTCTCAGGTTTTTCCAGGTTTTCTAGAAGAGTTGTCATCCTGTTTACTCTGGAAGCAATGGGTACATGTGCAGAACAATCTGTTTTGATTTTGTAATTCGGAATTAATTTTATCTCTTCGGTTAAATCAGATTTCGATGTACTCGTGAATTAATTTATCTGGAAGTTTGTTTATTGCAGAAATCTTGTTCGATTGATTACGTGTAGTTTTAGGTATGGTAACTCATCAAGAAGCTGAAATCGAATGATTGGTGGATAATTTTAATAAAAACGATTTATAACCAATTGAAAATAATTAGCCATCATTGATGGTGACGACACTGAAATGCTTTTACATGTATACACACGTTCACAACTAATTAGCAATACTTAGTAAACCCACCGTGTAGTAATTAATTAAAACTGTTATACCTCAATTAGTTAAACTACTATTTACCTATAATTATTTTCTCCTTTGATGAAGCCCTTGACTGAAGAAACGATATTTCGCTCTTTATGACTTATTAATAACGACGTTGTGAATGTTGAGTATACTGAATTTTATTATTAAAGCAATACTTAACACTTAATAAAACCATTGGGTAACGATTAGTTATTAGTGTAGATGAAAGCTTGAAGTATGTACTGCATTTAGTATTTATACATAACTAGTTTTACATTGTAATCTTGTAGCTCCATCTGTTTGATTGTCTGTTACTGATAAATTTATTTTTATTGCTTTCATATCGTCAGTAAAGGCGAAAAGAAATTTGCGATTAAAGCTAAATAATTGACTGGTGTTCCGTTTACTTAATGATATATTTCATTAAGTCAAAATAAGTGAAATCATCTTCATCATCATCATCTTCCCTTAAATTCCAGTTGAACTAGGGTCGGGATACAAATATACCTTCTTTTGAAGTTTTTCCATTCGCTTAAATTTTGTAGCAATTTCTGGAGCCTAGGCTCTCCTCAACCGAATGCCCTTTCTGCCCTTGGTTTGGATCTAGTTTTTATGTCACCTTCTACGACACCTGCATATTTACACGGTTGGTCTATTCTTCCAGCAACCCGGAAACGAAACGGTATATTGTGAAGTAAGGAAAATAAATACATAGCTCTAGAAGTAGAACATGAGTGGCATCGGTTAGTATATCTCTATAACGTAACCTGGTGATATGCGTTTGCTGATGGTGCTCTTAAGTGATACAAGTTCAGTTAAAATTAGACTTACAACTTCTACTCAAGTCGCATGCATGCAAGCAATATTAAATTACAAAGTTGAGATTAAATAGCTAATTTAAACGTGAGTTTCTTCACCACTATGATACTGTTGGTTAAGGTCCGGCATTTTCGAACCCGAGACCACCTTCTTAAACAGCACGCGCGCTACGAACTCTACCACCTTACAGGTGCACGCTGGACTATCACCATACTGACAAAAACTAGAGGCATAATTATTTTTTGTTATTTTACTCGCATATACAAGTACACTGTAACATAAAGGGTTACAAAATAAACAATTACTGTACTGATACACGCACTGTTAATAGATCGACAATAGACATAGCCTAAGCTTCAACTAAAACATAAATCAAATGAAAATAAAACTACAAAATTTCCTTCCGTCAGTTATCCAAATAAAATTAACAATCCAAGTAAAATAAAATACTGTTACATTCCAGATAGCAGATGAATTCTGGACTTTACAAGGTCTGTATAACAAATTTCCCTAAATGATATTCCCATCAATTCAAACTGATTAAACTTTAAATCTTCAGCAATTAGAGTGGAGAAAAATTTACTTCATACAAAAACGTTACACTGAAAATCTTATATTCTCCTAACTTATAAAAAATTAACTTAAAAATTGACTGCGCAGCTTAACGTCAGCCTCCTGTCCTGAAAGCACATCAGTTACGACCGAGTACTGGATTTTGAACCTCGCACCTACTGGGCCGCAGTCGGTCAACTGGCCAACGTCCCCAAACCTCAATGCAGGCGCTAACTCAGAAAGAAAATATTCCTTGTGAGAGGTTTACAATTGGATGCCTCGGTTTCGGCTTTAGAACTTTTCATCGATAGCAGCCTGAGCTACCTACGGTGTTTTGGACGCAACATGTAAATAGATGCATCTTGGATAGCGTCTTGAAGAGAAGCCCTGGCTTCTGACCAGGACGTTAAACACACTACCAACAACAACAACAACAGATGTATCTCGGGCACCTATAACCAACGACTCCTTGACATTACATCAGAATAGTAAATGGCGCCCACTACCCATTCTGCTTCGAAGCAAATAGAACTTCAAATATCCTAGCTCTGGTTCCATCACGCAGCACACGTTTAACGTCATTTACATAACCTACAGATGACTTTAAAGCACCAGGTCGTAGCAACACCGTAAGACCACTATTCCGCAGCTCACAAGGTTCTCTCACAGGACATCGAGCTGAATTTTTCCAGTCGTGTTTCGGAGATCTGATGGAATGTAGAATGTACGGATGAGATTTACTGGAATTGATTCGGCTAGTGACTAGTTGAGACTGCTTCTCTGTGAGGATTTCATCACTAGCTATTAATAACCAATCTATGGAGGCATCGCTGAATGCTAGCATTCTCCAATCTTGTGGACATAGCTCGTCTCCTGCATAAATCAATCAATCAATCAATCAGTTTAGTTAATTGTTAATCCATCATTCAATCTATCAACGCCATTCTGTCAATCAATAGATCAATACCGATCTGTTAATCGATCAATCAATCGTTCCATACCAATGGATTAATTATATTCATTCAATCATTAAATCAATCTATCCTTTAGGAGATTCATTATCCATCTATAGCAAAAATAAGCTTCCAGATCGTTAACTTCACATTGATAATAAGTCCCTGACATCATCCTGGGATGATTACACGAAAGTTAAATCGCTATTATTACTACCACTATAACTTTATAGTCAGGGTTTAAAGAACCCGGGGTTTGATAAATACGATTCAAGCAATACGCGATGAAACGCCGCCCTGCTACTCGAAGTCATGTAGCTGCTTAAAAGAATTGCAGAAGTAGACTACTTTATTAATATTATTTTTAATATTATTATTGTTATTATTATTAATATTATTACTATATTATTGTTACTGCTATTATTTATTTTTATTATAACTTTATCACCAGAAGCTTCATATATCTTTAAATGTTGCTATTAAGAACCTACACACTCTACTCTCTCTCTGGCTCTCTCTCTATCTCTCTCTCTCTCTCTCTCTCTCTCTAGTCCTCTACAATATAAAGTAATTAAGATTTGCACTTACATATTGTTTTTAAGCCATCTACAGACTGCTCAATCGACCTACAAGCCGATTTCATAACGAAGGCTTTGATATTATACCAACATTAGTGGAGCCCTTCTTTACTGTTTCATAATAATAATACAGGTTTAACGACCGTTTCCTAGTACTAGGATGATGTCAAGGATATCTCCTCATAACATGTTACTACAAATCGATTCACCCCAAACGATCTGAAAAAACATGTGCTGAAGAGAGCGAATACAGCCTCTGAAAATGCTTCCCACTACCTAACAGCAGTTATTGTTTTGTCGCCTCTTACGAAACGCACAGAAAATTACATAATTTATTAGATTCAGAAATTTCATATTTACCCAACTTGCTCTCCACATAGACAACCGTCACTCCTAGGCCTCCAATCCTCTTAAGTACATCACTCTTCTGTTGTAATGTACGTGTAGTATATACCCTTACAGACCAATCAGGAAAGAGCATTCGAGCAAGTTGACAGTTCCTTAGTACAGCAGACAAATGAAAGGTGCAATTTCCATATAAGGACATCGATATGATTTTGGTTTTGTCGCGCTGAGCTTTAGAAGGCTGCAGTCTCCAATCAACGTGCCTACGACAAATTACAGCAAATACTACAGTGTTAAAAGATGCCAATTTAACTTCAACAAGGAGAGTTTCATCAGAAAAGAATTATCCTCAAAACTTGCAATTCAAACAGCAACGGAATCTGAAAAGAGGCGTTAAGCTAAAGAGGCACGGGTCAGCTAATAAATTAATATAAAAAAATAACATCTGAATACTGGAAATGATAGATGTCAATTAATAACAAGTCAGACTAAGGAAAAAGAAAAAAAAGAAGAAAAGAAAAGAGAGAACAGTTTTATACAGCAAGTTATAATTAAAAACTTCCATCTTCTTTAATTAAGTGCTTCATTAAATCTTAAATTTACCTCACACTCTAAAATGACAAGGGATAGTATACGACTTGATGTTCACATATAAAATTAAAGGGCAATCAAGGACAGAGATATGATGAGGTTATGTATCTACTAAACAACATAATTTAGATCCAATATACAACATACGTCTGATTGCTAGTAATGACCACACATAGATGCAAGTAAATTCCAAAATTTACAGCTAATACTTGATTTCAAATTCTATGAATAAAAATTTAAATAATACTAAATACTATATTATTTCAACTAAATATTAACGCAGTGATATCAAGAACGACTAGGAATAATTCTATTTGAGCAGAATTAAAACAACCGATCAAGAAAGAATTGATCCTGCTTGACTTGTCGCTCTAGATGATTCTTGATTCGCCAGTTGTACTCATATCTTATTCCCAGATCTTCAGTGTGACTCAATCGGACACAAACCAACTTTGTCATGAGTGTAGGATAATAGACTTTAGAAATCCATTCGTCTGCAAACCTTTACCAATCAATCAATCAATTATTCAATTGATTTAAGTTTACCATTAATCTATATAGTTCAATCAAAAAATAAATTGGTTTCAACTGATCAGTGCTTTATTCAGTTAATAAACAAAATTTATTACACTACAAAACTGGCCTTTACTATCTACACACGTAGATACTGGACAAAATTAAGGTCACAAATAATAGATACAGCATTAACACATAACATCAATTCCGATATTTCGTCTCTTAATTTATCTATGAGCAGTTCTACAATAATATAATAGAAATTATATATCTATATACATATGAAATATATATCATACAATTTTATATATATATATATATATATATATATATATATATATATATATAATAATAATAATAAATAATAAAGGTTTAACGTCCGTTTCCTCATCAAGGGATGATATCAGGGACGTCCCCAACAGCACACATCACTACAGATCAATTCACCCAGACCAATCTGCAAAAGAAATGTGCTGAGGAGAAGTAAGGTCCTAAACGAAAGCCAGTCCGGTGATCAAAAAATGGTCAGGGTAGATTGATTATGTCTACGGTGGGAAAAGGTAAGTTTAAAGCTTGCTAGATAATGCTAAAAGAGAAGAACAAGAGCGAAGATTAGCAGGTAAAGAGTTCCAGATTGTGGGTGCTGCGTAAGAAAAAGAACGTCTGCCCAATGATGTGAGAATATTTGGAACAGAGAGAAGATTGGCATCGGTGGAACGAAGTGAACGTGAGGGACGATAGGGAAGAAGAATTTCAGATAAGTAAGAAGGCTTGCCAAATCGCAGAGTTTTGAAAGTTAATAGAGCAATTTTATATTTTATGCGTTGATTAACAGGGAGCCAATGAAGACTGCAAAGTAGAGAAAGAGAGCGAAGTTGAAGTCGAGAGGACTTACAAACAACACGTGCAAGAGAATTTTGGACGTGCTGCAAACGATTGAGAGAAGAAGTAGGAAACCCATGTAATAATGAATTACAGTAGTCGAGCTTTGAATGAACTATAGAATTAGCAAGGATAGTGGCTGAATTTCTAGTAAGGGATGGACAGAAGATATATGGGATTTAAAGTCAAGGTTTTCATCAAATATGACTCCAAGGTTTTTAGCGGATCGAGAAGGTGAAAGAACAAGATTCTGAAAATTAACAGAGCTATAGGTAATTTTACTTCTTTGCAAAGGAGTGCCAATTAAAAGGTATTCAGTTTTGGAAGGATTAACAGCAAGACGGTTAGCACAAAACCAGGAATAAACCTTGTCTAGAATGGATGAGAGATGAGCCAGTTTTTGATCAGAATCATGATTAGAAAAGAAAATATATAGTTGTGTGTCATCTGCATAGAAATGAAAATTTATGAAGGACTGAGCAAGCAGGTAGCTAAGAGGAGTGATATATAAAGAGAAGAGCAATGGACCTAACACTGAACCTTGAGGAACACCGAGTAGGAGGGGTAGTTCAGAAGAGCGATTTTGACCAACAACAACAGATTGTGTGAGACATGAGAGATATGATGTGAGAAGGGAAAAAGCAGAATCAGATATGCCAAAACAAGATTTAAGCCTATTTATTAGGATGCCATGGTCAAAGGCAGCAGAGAGATCTAGGAGAACCAAGGCAGAAACCTGTTTACTACTCATGGCCAAGCTAAGATCATTATGTATATGAAGAAGAGCGGTTTCAGTAGAATGGAGTTTTCTATAGGACGATTGATAATGAGAGAGAGAAGGGAAAGAATCAAGATGAGTGCTTAAACGGGTATAAATTACCTTTTCAAGAAGTTTAGAGATGAAGTTAAGATTTTTTTAGCAAAGGAGATACAACTGCTTGTTTGAAGGAGGTTGGGAAGATACCTTCTGAGAGTGAGAGGTTGACTAAGTAAGTAATTGGAGCAACTAAAACATCAATACAGGATTTCAGTAAGCATATAGGAATAACATCAGGGCAGCAAGATGAGTCGGTAGAGCCAAGTATAAAATTGCGTATTTCTTCCGGTTTAGCTGGTTCAAAACTAGAAAATAGTGGTGGTTCAGGCATATTTACAGAAATGGAGTTGTCGGTGTCAATGGAGTTGGATATATATTATATATATATATATATTAATACAACATATATAAAGTAATATAGTAACAATATATAATATACATTGAGATGCCTATTTCAGTGAAAATTCAAATTATAAACATCTCTCAAGTCACAAACCAGTCGGTGAATATTCTCGGATAATAGAAGCCAAATATATCAATGTGGGTGTAGTGAACAAAGTCGTAGGTTAAAATCTCCAGATTTCCTACATCGTGTGTGGGACCCACCACACCTACGTTTGCAGGCTCATGGGCTAAAAGCGCCCCGATGAAGATTTTAGCCCAGGATTTAGTCACAAATAGCGTATCATCGTTGACTCGGTAAAAGTAGTCGTAACCGTCAAGATAGGCTTGCATCATGGCATCATTCTGCGCCCAGCTTGGACTGGAGCTGTGACCGCATTCAATCAAGTGCAGAGAGATTTCTGTTTCGTTGCCACACTGACCCCGTACTACTGCAATAGAATACACATAAAACATATCACTGCTTCATGCTATTCGAATATAATAATATAATACATAAGACACGCTACTGCTTCACTCTATTCGAAGTAGATATATTTATACTACAATATTTAAATTCGTAGCCACATCTTCCTGGTAGCCTTTAAATGACACGAAAGCACTAATTACATAAACAGATTGATTAGATCAAGAGATTGGTTAATTAGATCAAGTGACTGATTGATTAGATCAAGGGATTGGTTAATTAGATCAAGTGACTGATTGATTAGATCAAGGGACTGGTTAATTAGATCAAGTGACTGATTGATTAGATCAAGAGATTCATTGATTAGATCATGGGATTCATTGATTGATAAAGAGAACGGTTGATTTGATCAAGAGATCGACGTATTAAATCCAGAGACTGAGAGCCTATGAAGACATATAAAGACATCTAGTGCCTATTGCTGGTATGTTGAATATTCTATGGCTTGGCTGCTCTACGCTACTTATGAAGTCTGCTCCTGCTGTACTGAGATTGAATAAAATGACATTTATTGATTTATAAATAACCTGTCAGCTGCTTTTATTTTTCATTTGTTTATTTGTCAGCTTATTGTCTGATAGCTGACTAGCTATCAGACAATAAGCTGACAAAATAAAAAAATTATAAAGTTTGAATAGAAGCAACTAGTTGCCTGATATTGTACTCAGTGACATATAAAGTAAATTGTTGATTTATGCTGAACTCGTGGATTAGAGTACTAGTAGAATGAGTGCAAATGGTTACACTTAATACAAGTAATACCTTTGACAAAATTTAGTTACTAAATAAAACTAACTTGTAAGTTTAATTTTCTTCAAATTTACTTAAGATTAGAAAAACCTGCAACCAACACTAATTTTTATTGCAAATCATTCAAACACCATATAATAACTAGGCTTAATCACCTTTATCAAAGGCAATGCGGAATAACCGCAGTGAAGTGCTGGAAGTAAAGAACTGATCTGTCCAATCGTAGGCAAAATAGATTCCATAGGAAAATTCAGCGCTGAGTGTCTCACAGAATGACGGCATGAATGTAGTAAAGAACATGAACTTGGCATCAATAGCTGTGTCGCTGACGTTACCTAGTCCCGACGAAGTTATCGCACCACCAATTGCAATCCTAATCTTTGTGTTTAACTCAGTCTCTGGTTCACTCGCCAATTCTTTATGAATTACGCGACCGCCTGCTGAGTCTAAAGTTACTAGAAGATTACGCTGCAATTTTCCCTCATGGTATATAATCGGAGTTTCGATATATCTAGCACAGTCTTTGTTGATGTGGTTAAGATACAGAAACCTCAGGCACCAAGATACCAAGAAAGAAACGAATAAGGATATTAGTACTACAACTTTGCTATATCGGCAAAACATATACCGCAACATGACTAGGAAGATAACTGTAATTATATAGGATTTGACAATTTCGCTTATGGAGAAATTGTAGCTCTAGGCGTTAGAAAATATCCTGGTACTCCTACTCCTTAACTGAACCAAATGGCACAAGACACCTACAACATTACTATAATAATAGCATCAATTACTTTACCATAATAATAGTAGCAACACTAGAAAATAACGAACTAATCATTAACATTAAATATGTTTTCCAAATTCATTATAATCTTTTGTTTATATTTGCAATGTTTACATTTCTAGCATGCTAGGACATCGGGACTAACCCTTAACGAAACCGTTTTGGACAAGAGCAACAACAAAATACCGCAAAACTCATGCCGAAATTCCTAACTAATCATAAACGTAACCATAGCGATATATACATATATATTAACGAACAAACGTAAGTAAATCAAGTTTGACATAGGAATATAGGTATAGGTATTAGCTATACAAGGTACCTGCATTACTAATTCCAATCTAAAATAAAATAAACTTTTACACTGCAGAAAGAAACGTTAACATAGACCCCGGTTTGACTCAACACAGATCAATTAAGTGGCTTCCATACAATGCCTTCGATCCTCAGTTTTAGATTTGCCCCCGTAGAACATACACATGACAGTATAATTATGCCTGTAGTCCTAAATATTAGTTTTCAGTATCCTGGCCGTGTAGGAGATGCATAATTATACATGTAAAATAAAAATGAACCGTTCTCTTTCTGATAGGTTGAATTAAGGGTGCATGAATCGTACTGTCTCTTCCATACCTTGTGAACCTGAAATTCTGGTGAGCACATTTTTGAGCGGAGTCCCAGCTGGTTACAAGGCCATCAGAATCGCGTCCAAAGTAGCCTATCTTTTCTTGGACTGGTTTCTCGAATTTTTGATTCGTTCCAAGTTTATTGACCCTTAGGCCTACATACTCTCTGGATTTTGGTTACCTACTGCTCGATGTTGTTGGTGATAACAGTATATAACTCTCTAATCACATAGTTTTGTTGTACTAGTCGACCAACATTGACAGACGCAAATAATGTGATGGAGTAGAATTCGATTTATGAATGTAGTTTTAATTATAGATTTATATGAGATCATATTTTATATAAGACCATACTGTTATATTTAGATTTCATATAGGACCATATTTTTGTCGTTTAAAATTGATATTAAAAAATTCCAACGTTGTGCCCAGGTTGCTAAGAATAGACCAACAGCTAACTGCTCGTGTTGTAAAAGGCGACAAAGCACTGAAATCCAAGTCAACGTCAGAAAAGGCACTCGATTGATGAGCACCTAGGCTCCAGAAGCCGGCCCTAGTTAAACTGCGATTCTATGGATGTTTTCAGGATATTTTATGTTTTCAGGATATTTTATATTTTCAGGATATTTTCATGATGATGAAAATTGAAATTTATATTGGGCAAGATCTAAATTAGTCATTTAACTTTCAAATTTATATTGAAATAGATTTCGCTCTGTCGTTTGAAGTTTAGATTCTTGTAAGTGGCGTAGATTTAGATGAGAAGATGTGGGTGTTCACTAGGCCTTCAGGTGTCAAGCTGTTATGACCACAGTATCTTCGCTTAACTATGAGTGCAAACTATTCGATGAAGACTTTTGAAGGAGAAATTATTAGAAAGTAGAATTTAGAAATTTTAGATGGAAAGTGCCAGATGTGCGTGTATGTGTACGAGTATATACCTGATTGTGTTGTATGTACGTATGTGTATGACTATACATGTGAGTAGGACACTAGCTTTGATTGACCTTTTTTGATATCCTTTTTACTCATCGTCTTGGATTTGGCTCAATAGTGCTATGGTGGCTGGAGCCAGTGGCGATGTCGGTGAGATATTCGACCGCGGATCAGTATGTGAGGGGTTCAAATCCTAATAAAATAATTATTTTATTAATAATAATAACAATATCTCGCTAATATTAATAAAATTTTTATTATTATTAATATCATCATCATTTTATTAATGTTAATATTATTAGTATTATTTTTATCATGGTTATCATGGTCATCATCATCATCATCGTCGTCGTCATCATCTTGACGTCCCTGATATTGCCTTATAGCGAGGAACCGGACGTTAAATTCTTATTGATTGATTGTCATCATCATCATCATATCTGAGATCAATTGAACTCATAGAATCATGTAAACATATTCGCTAGAACTTGCTGCGTGTCTAGCGCGTAATCTATTAAACGTCTCCTATTCTCCGCTACTCTCTGCTCCACGTGGCGCAAACCCGGCCACAATGAACTTATCCAGACACAATTCACGGCGGACTGACTCCCTAAGGAACATAATAGTTCTTAATGCCTCCAACCATCCAGAAATAAATGTGGGACTCATGGGTTCCGTCTTCCTCCCATCGGCCTTTCCTTTCCCATCATCGTGATTATACGCAGTGAATCCTTTTCCTTTAGAATATCTTAAGAGCGTAGGGGTAACGTCATGAAGCTATAAATGACAGATCCTGAGCTGAATTGAACTCTCGTGGGCTCGAATGCCAGCCGAGCTGACCTGAGAGTAAAATATCGGACATTCACTGGACAGATTATACGGTAGGCCTACATGGACTAAAATTGCCTAACGATTTAAACATGAGGTATTAAAAGTGATAGATATCAACAGAGTTGATCATTTCACTATAATGCGTGTTTTTACTTTACCTCTTTTACTCTACTGCCCGCCCACGAACCACTTCACCGGATTTTAATTCTCGTCATTTATTCGATTCCAAACTCTGCTATTCGGTTTGCATTCGGTTTTCACGGTGTTTAATGATGTCGTGGCATGTTTAACATATCCCTGTGCATCTATACTAGTCATTGTTGTAGCAATGTCTAACCTCTATCTAATCTATTTATTGTTGTAGCAATGTCTAACCTCTATCTAATCTATTTATTGTTGTAGCAATATTGAACCTCTATCTAATCTATTTATTGTTGTAGCAATATTGAACCTCTATCTAATCTATTTATTGTTGTAGCAATATAGCACGCTGAATGTGAACCAGGGTTTATTTTGTGATTAATTATTAGCTTCCTGCATTTCTTTAATTTAGATTTTCGTTTGATTTCGCAGAAGAATTGCCATTAACACGAACCGGTTCTGCGCTTTCTTCCCGCAATCTTTTATTCTTCACACTCTCTGGGCGGTGGCTGAGTAAGTTCATTACACTGTACAAATGATTTATCCAACAATGCAGTCGACAAAAATCTTATAACTACAATTTTATCTCAAACAAACGCGTCTTTTGAAAGCTTTTGAGCACACTCTGACTGACTTAGCCGTTAACTGATGGAAGCCTGGATGTTATATGGATGTGATTGATGCAGCCGACGATTAGATGTTATAGCAATTTAAACAAATATTGTTACATTACACTTGACTGGAGATTAGCATTGAAGAAAACTATTGGAATATTTACAAATATCATATGCTTCATTGGAATTTACTAACATAATGAATTTAAATAGGTAAATGGTGAAATTTAGTTATTATACATGAAAAGTGTTGTAATGAAAAGGAGTTGATAGAAACAAAGTCTTTTTACTTGTTACACGTGTTATTGCTCCGTCAAGTTAGTTCAAGTTAGCTGTGGGCCTCCCCGCTCTGGGGGCCTCCCCACTCTGGGGGCCTCCCCGCTCCGGGGGCCGCCCGCTCCGGGGGCCGCTTGACAGGGAGCAGCCTGCCATGGGGCCGCCACGCACTGGCTGGGGGCTGGCCTCTGGCAGGCTGCCCCCTGGCAAGCCGCCCCCATGGCGGGGGCCACTCGCCCATGACAGGCCTGCCTAGGGGAGGCCCGCCTAGGGGAGGTCCGCCTCGAGCAGTCCGCCCCTGGCAGTCCGCCCCTAGCAGTCCGCCCTGAGCAGTCCACCTCTAGCAGTCCGCCTTGTTATCGTCTCAGTTAACTGACGACGAATGTGGCAGTCCGAATGAGTAAGTTAACGTCAAGGTCAGAAGATCTTGGATCTTCTCTTCAAGACGCCTTTACAGTGGGTATGAATAAATCAAAACCGGAGCGGCTCAGACGGAAGCTATAGGCTTGAGGTATTTCCAAAATGTACTGGCGTAGTTTCTATTTTTCTTCCTTGTTTAGACTCCTATTATGTCTTTGAGGATGGCTAAGTTTTCTAGGCCTTTAGAGGTTTGTTCAAATCTCGTGAGAGCTTTGTTCTTGAGATCTTTTAGTCGGTCGGCAATTGGTTGTATACCAGTCCTCTCATACAGAGTTGCATTAGACGTGAGCTTGTTGACTCCTAGAGCTGCCCGTAGGGCTCGTCTTTCAGCCAACTCTAACTGTTTAATTGCGATGTAGTCTTCCTCAGAAAATGCAACAGCACCGTATTCCAGAACTGGTCGAATTAGTTGTTTGTAGATTCGGACAAGAGTAGTAGGACTTGCGCCCCATCCTTGACCTCTTACCATTTTAAGAAGGTTAAGTCTTTCAGTGGCTGTTGCCGCTTTTTCTTTGCTATGGTTTGTTAAGGTGCTAATGTGGCAGTCACTCACGAGCCGCTGCTTTTATACTGCGCAGAGGCGAACCGGTTACGTGATTGTAGAACCGGTTAACTGGCTATGTTAATTTACCGGTTGAGTAAGCTAATTTACCGTTAAATAAACTGGTTACGGCTCATTAGATTTAGCAGCCATTCAGAATTAACATATTAATGTTTGTTTGAATTTAGCGTATAATTATGGAATATACTAACAAATTATTAAATTAAAAATATTAATAAAAGATATTTAATAAAAGTTATAAATTCATGGTTTATCCAGCTTGTTGGTGTGTCTCTTAATGAACACATAACACAGAGTACGAGTAGAAATCTGTGTCTTAGGCCCGCTACTTGAGCAATAACCAGAAAGAGAGAGAGAGAGATCGAGAGAGAGAGAGGTGCATAGGGAAATTGAGAGCAAGAGATAGAGGCATAGGTAGAGAGCTAGAGAAAGAGAGAGAGAGAGAGAGAGAGAGAGAGAGATTGATTAAGAAAGAGAGAGAGAGAGAGAGAGAGAGAGAGAGAGAGAGGCAAAGGGAGAAAGCTAGAGAGAGATAGAGATTGATTAAGAGAGAGAAAGAGAGAGAGAGAGAGAGAGAGAGAGATATGTGTAGGGAGAGTGAGAGCGAGAGGTATAGGGAGAGAGCTAGTGAGAGAGAGAGACTGATTAAGATATATATATATATATATATATATATATATATATATATATATATATATATATATATGCATAGGGAGAGAGAGACAGAGAGAGAGAGAGAGAGAGAGAGAGAGAGAGAGAGATTGATAAATATTATATAAAACTAGACATTTACATGTAGAAAAGCATCTCGTGATTTTGATTTAAGTTTTATTTGCACAACCAGTATCAAGCATGGTGGTACACCGGATTTCCAGTATGATAAGTTTTCATTCAGACTCGAACTCATCTCTTGTTAAACAGATGTCGCTTTGATATATGATTGGTTGATCGTATTGCTGTACTGCTTGCAATGACGTGACCAGATCGACTCCATAAATGTCAATTTATACAAGTGGAGAACTGGTCCATGGCCATCAAGCATTAACTAAAGGTCGCTCAGAGCAGTCGAGGAAAATCTGACGTGGGGTTAGAATGCGTAATTGATTGATTCAAGCGAAGTCTCGTCATTTAACTAAAAGCTTGTATTTGTTGCTGAAGTAGACTAGCTTAAACAGATTGTGCAGTGATAGAATTAATAAATATGTGTTAACATCTTGCCCAGGGCTGGATCTAGATTTAAAACGAGAATTCCCATAATTTGTCAATTTATCGTTGAGCAGAAAGAAAAATTGAAATATATATATATATATATATATATATATATATATATATATAGTCTATATATAGTCTATATAATTTTTTATATACTATATATATATATATATATATATATATATATATATATATATATATATATATATATATATAGTCTATATATAGTCTATATAATTTTTTATATACTATATATATATATATATATATATATATGTAATATTATATTATATATATTATCGTCTTCGATCATTGAGCTGCAATCCCTGACCGGTCTGTCACTAGTATGCCTTCAGTCTGTTACAAAACGTACAATATTTACACACATCTTTAAATTAAATATCTTAATTATGCTAAACATTAAAACATTCGATTCATTTTTAAGGGATATCTCAGGCAATTTTTTTCGGAAAAATTAGAGCTCTATACACGACTTAGACGTAGGCCTACATGAATAAGACGTGCATTAATCTGACAGAGTGTAAGAAGTGAAATGCATAAGAAAGTTTTAAGGTTTATAATGGAAACAGTATATAACGAAATGCAGGAGGGACGTTTATAGCGTCCATTATATAGGTCTAGTATAGTTTAGTGCATTACTGAAGTAAATTTCTTTACAAGTATTTCACTAAGAAAGTAAACGATGCATAATTGGCTGGAGCCGGTGGCGATGTCGGTACGATATAGATATAAGATCCGACCGCGCATAGGGATGTGCGGGGTTCAAATCCTGTGCTCATCTGTTTCTGGCATCGCTTTCGAGTGAGGAAACAGACGTTATAAATATCTTTACTTGTTTACTTTTATTAGTGTCTGCGTGAATTTAAATAAGATAGAAAGATGGAAAGACACCTAATTATTAGAGCTAATATTGATGAGTGTCTCAGAGTTCCTCTGCTACGGTACTTCCTAAGATCTCATGAAAATGTGATTCTTAAGATCTCATGAAAATGTGATTCCTTTAAAACCTTTTATAGAATGTCTTATTAGCGTAGGGGTAACGTCATGAAATTTTCAGTGCTAGATCTTGAGGTGAATTGAACTCTCGCGGGTTCGAATCCCAGCCGCGCTGATCTGAGAGTAAAATCTCGAACATTCACAGGACTAGTTACACAAAAATGGACTAAATTGCCTAACGGTTAAAATATGTGGTATTAAAAGTGATATATATCAATGTAGTTGATCATTTCACTAATAATGCGGGTTTACTTCTTTGACCTACAGACCTAGTGTCTCATGTTATCTGAACTACATTGAATAGAATCAATATAAATTAAATTAAATTCATATAACTGTAAAATGAGCTTCATTTTCAAATTCAAGCGATCTTGCCTACTATTAAGATCTCGTTAGTGGCTACGAAAAAAGATAAACTCGTATTTCAGCATTAGCTATGGGCATATCTCTACAGGCTGCGTCATATTCTGTCACTTGCAATGCAGCACTGCGCATGCTCCGCGTGATCACGTGATTTCCGGTGTCCATCTGTCTAAATCTTCCTGCGTCAGATGTCACCAGCTGCTGCGAGCTACGTTTACGTGTCTATGCTACTCCTAGTCTATATGAATAATGCTTCTGATATCATTACTAACATTCATTCTCGTTGTAAATTTGTATTATAATTTTTAGCTAAAATAGACTAATGTACAGGTATATACGTGGTGCGTTTGAAGTGAGGTTAGGTCATTATCTGATGTGGTTAGTGATAGGAATAGTTTGAGAATAAGATTTTAAATTAAAATTTCTTAATTTTGTTAAATTTTTAATTTAAGTAGCTTGTAGCAGATGTAGCATAAAGTTCAGTGATTCAGTGTTAACGATTAACGATTTTCCTGTGGGATTTTATAATTATTTTATTCAAATCGTAAAATGTTTTCTGTTATTGATATTAAATATTTTTTGTTTGCTAATAATTGAGAATTAAAAATGCTTATCATGCTAAATTAATTAATTTGACTAAATCATCAAGTGTATGTTTATTTTGACAAATGAGCTTCAACATGTTAAGATTCTTAATACGGGGTTGAGAAAACATTGTTTATTTAGGAGTATATTTAGTGTTTGATATTGTCACAGACCACAGTAGCACTCTAATTGTTGTTATGTTTTACTGTGTACCGTTCTTACACTGGTTTCTGCTCATAAAATGCTCGGCATGGTAGACCTGCAAATTATTTCACTGTAGGCCTACAATGATTTACCTGTTAGCTTAGAATGATTTACCTGATAGCTTACAATGATTTACCTGATAGCTTACAATGATTTACCTGATAGCTTACAATAATTCACCTGATAGCACACAATGATTTACCTGTTAGCTTACAATGATTTACCTGTTAGCCATCAATGATTTGCCTGATAGCACATAATGATTTGCCTGTTAGCTTACAATGATTTACCTGATAACACAATGATTTACCTGATAGCATACAATGATTTACCTGCTAGCCTTCAATGATTTGCCTGATAGCATTTAATGATTTACCAGATAGCATACAATGATTTACCTGTTTGTTTAGCATCCAAGTTTTCTGAGCTTTATAGTCTTATAAATTCCCTCCAGCGGTCGTTAAATCAGTCAACCTGAAGCTGAGAAGGCAAACCGACCTTTCTTCTTAGATTTTTCCAGTTTCGTTTAAAATATTTCTGAATACTATTAGTTCATTAAATGCAAAGACATTTTTAAATTTAATTTCAAAATTAAAGAAAAAATTTGCAGATATTTAGAAAGATTGTTAATCAGCTAATCAGCCAATCAGCTAACCAGCTAATCGTCTATTCAGCTAATCAGCTAATCGCCTAACATTGTTGCCAGCCACTAGCAGGCAGTGCAATATTATAGTAGTATTAATTACATATATATATATATATATATATATATATATATATATATATATATATATATATATATATATATACAGTATATATATATATATATATATTATATATATATATATATATATATATATATATATATTAATAGTAATGATGATAAATTAGTTGGATAAAATGAAAATACGTAAAACACAGTACACTCTGTTGTCTTTCAGTATTTGCATTTAATAATAATAATAATAATAACAATAATAATAATAATTATTATTATTATAATTATTATTATTATTATCTTTATTACTATTATTATTATTATTATTATATTATAATAAAGGTTTGACGTACTTTTCCTCATCAGAAACAACTGAAACAACAGTAAGAATTATAGGCCTATATAGGATCTGAATGATCAGCTTAACTAATACTGTCTGAGACGAGCCTGAAATCGTCTTCATAAGTTGATTAGGATGATTGGTACAGATTTAAATGCGTTTTCTTTTCAGAAAGCATCAAATTTAAACACTTAAGTTAATTTGTCATCAATAAATTTCAGACACGGGATTTTAAATGTGACATTAATACACTCGGCATTAATAAAATCACTGCTAACGTAACATTATATTTGATTAAAAAAGATAGCAATGGCTTTTTTGGCTAATGAAATGGTAACGCTGCCGGAACCACTAATACCGGATATTGAAAGATCGAGAAATGAGGACACGTTGACCCAATTGCTGAAATCACTAAACTGCAATGAACACTCGCTGCTGTCAGAAGGTCAAGGTCAATCTAGGTCATGTGCCTACAACAACACCACAGATGACAGGATGTCCAGCTTTCAGGATTTCTGTTTCAACATTGCCGAGGGTTTTGTCCTCTACAGCCAACCTTGCGTCATTGTCTTCAGTATTATCTCAAACCTAATATCGCTCGGAGGTCTAATAGGATTACGTCATGATCGCCAGGCCTATGATCAGTACCTAATTGGGCTAGCTGCAGCGAGACTGGTAGGTTTATTTTCCGATTCAGGATTACGATTAATCGGCTGCGATGATATGGCTTGGAATAATTACGACCCATTGGATCAGTGTGGTGGTGGTTTAGTGGGTGTAGAGAAATACATTGTGTGGATACACGTGTCTGCTGCGCTCACGTCTACCTGGCTACTGGTCATGTTAAGTCTGGATAGAGCGGCCATGTTGGTGATTCAACCACCGTCGTCAAAACACGATAAATCAAGACAAATAGTGATGCGACAAACATATTTATCGGAAATATTAACCAGTATACTAATATCTGCAGTGTGCGCCTGTACAGCTGTACCTAGACTTTTTCAGTTCGATTCCTCCACAAGCGTTGACAGTAGCGTGTCTAACGTAACTGTAAACCTCGAGGACAATTTTCAGCCTGAATTATCTGATGAAAGATTTAACTTTAGTTCACTTTACTACTGGTACACAGTTTGCTTCTCGGCATTTCTTCCCATTCCAGTCATCATCATCCTGTTAGTAGTCATTATTTCTCAAAGTCGATCGGCGAAAGGAAATAAATCCAGTGGAACTAAAGTAAGGACCTGTCGCCGCTGTATCCTGCACAGTCCAGATCCGGGACGATCTCCAGATGACGAATGGGATCTCTGTCACATGGTAGTGGCTCTAAATCTTCTGCAGCTCTTTCTCGCCACTCCGGTTCACGTCCTAAATGTCTTCGGACGTCTGACAGATGGACGCCTGGAGCGAAACGGTCAGCAGGTTGTGGAGGTCATTCGACCGGTCTTTCAATTTTCCTACTTATCCAATCAAGGAACGATACTGCCACTGCTGGTTAGGTATTGCGAGAGACTCCATCGATTGACTAAAACATATTTCTGTCGTAAGTCTAATCCGACGAAAAAGGCCGTTAGTTTTAAGGCAACTGATATAGAAATTTATTGCTAGTTATTTCATAACTTTGCTTCTGATAATTGATGCAATTCTAGGTAAGTATTATGTCGTAACTTTCCCTGTTGTGGCCGGGACAAAGAAAAATAGACCTACTGTTAACTGCACGTGTCGTAAGAGGCGATAAAGCGAGAACGATTGGGAACACATCGGCAACTGGCATCAGTTGCCATTTTTCAAACTTTTAGCTACGTAAGGTATGATTAAGGCATAATCTTTTGTAAATTTGTTGATGTAATACGTGCACTTTATGGAGCATGAAAGCAGACTCTGAGTGAAATATATCTTGAACCTGCCTCTGGGCAGAACACTCGCTAGATATATATATATATATATATATATATATATATATATATATATATATATATAGAGAGAGAGAGAGAGAGAGAGAGAGAGAGAGAGAGAGAGAGAGAGAGAGAGAATACATTTGTGTGTTGATGGTATACGGTATTTCTCATCCGCTGATATTATGACTGACGAGTCTTCATGTGTCTATATCATATTGATTTACGTGTATAGCATGCTGGCCGCCACACATCAGCCTGTGTTAGATCAATATCTTCATTGTCGCAGATCATCAGAGCAACAGAGAGAAATTAATTTGTTGAGCCGCTCGTCGCGTAATTACATTTGCTCGCTGATTGCTCCAGAGTTTATTAATCTTTAGATATTTCTGTCTAAATTTGAAAGTTCTTTCTTTATTAGCATATAAGAAAGTTATGCAATATTAAATTTTAGCCTACGGAGGCTATAGTGTCCAGAATTGCATCGATGATCTCGTAGATTTAAATTCTTGTCGAGGGAATCAGGTCGAAATCTAGCTATAAAAGCTATTACATATGTTTACTGTCGTCAACGACATCACCAAGCACTGTGCAACAATATCCAGGCCGAAGAGCGTAAAAACGAAAGGGTCAAAATGGTACAATTTGAATATCCGGAAAGCAGATTCAAGGAGTTATAAATCGGTTATAAATATACAGGACTAGTTTATCATAGACCATAATCGTAAATGTTTTGTACCGGCATGAAATGTAGACTTGAGATTTCAGCATAACATAACATTACCTGTAGAGTCGGGAAGCAATTATATGCTTGTTTAAGACTCACCAGACTTATACCTAATACCAATCAATATTAATAACACATAGTTCAATATAAAACTGAAAACTACATTATACAAAATACATTTACCAAAAAGAGCCAGTGATCAACTAGGCCTATAATTATTTATATGAAATTTCAAATATATATTATTATAACAATTGGTTTCAAACTTTCAATTGGCAAATAATAACAGAACTAGAGGACACAAAAACAAGTTAATTAAAGTTACAAGTAGGCTTGAGATACGAAAACATTTTTTCAGTCAGAGAGTTGTTGGTGTTTGGAACGGACTGCCAGAGGAAGTCGTTGAGGCCGAATCTATCAATCAATTTAAGAATAGATATGATAAGTAGGCCTACATAAAGTGTTGTAGGGAAAGGTATGAAGTAGTAGTCGAAAAGTAATAGGCTGAGTTGTGGAGTTGCCCAGTCCTATAAAAGTGTGTAAGTTTTGATAGTTAAGTAGAGTTTATATAGTTTATTTAGCTCTTTTGTATAAAATGGCTATTGTCTCTTGCTGTAATGTTTGGTATGTGTGTTTTTGAGGATGTGTAGGCCTAGGTATATTGTAATTTGACAAGTGTTAGCATATTGAGTAGCATTTGTACCTGTTAGTGTACAGGTTAACAGTACAGGTGTGCTGGTTTCCTATATTAGTACTGGTTATTAAGTAAAATTTGTTATGCTATGCAAGATGTGTAGGTAAGTTTTATTTTTTATTTTTTGTTTTGTGTGGGTCTCAAACAAGCAGTTGTGCTTACTGACCTAGTGTCGTTATGATATGTTATGTTATATTTCTATTTAGATCTAATTTCATCTATCTGTACATCGTACAGGCATACATAAAGTTTAATCATAGTAATCTTCCAAACACAGTTATAATTTTTGTTATGAAGTACTTAACATGTAAAACATACCGTTAGTCGTTAACAGTGGCAGCATGACTACTGCTTGTTGTTGTTGCTGCTGTCGCTGAATAGTGACGATGAAAGAAGAAATAAATTATCCCTGGATGCGCTACCATACTGTTTCCGCTCGTCCATATTCCTTGTTTTCTTTGTTTTCTTGGGAATCCAAATAAAATCATTTTATAAAACTAGTTTTGTATATTTATCTAATACTATCCAGTCTTGCATTTCAAAATGTCATCTGAGGGAAAAATATACGTGGGAAACTTACCGCCTGATGTGAAGGAGAGAGATATTGAGGACATATTTTACAAGTTTGGAAAGATCAACGTCATCAATATGAAAAGTCCGATGGGTCAGCCACCATTCGCATTCGTCGAATTTGATGATCCAAGGTATGAAGATTGTTATCTGACTGGCTCTTAGAGCTTTGTATGGGTGCTTTTAATTAATAAAGATGAAATTTAGATAATTTCTGTGGAGCTTTGGCATAAACGTACTCAAGGTATACTTTCACGATGGGTAAGAGCATTCTATTGACCAGCAAGTTAATTCTGTACAATAGCTAAGCCTTTAAGTCAGTTATCGCTATGTAACCTTTAGCTTGTGAAATGTCTTCTTATTACCTTCCTTAGGTTTTGCATATGTTAGGGTTAGAATTTTTTACTTATTAGCACTTTGAACACCATACAATGTTAATCACAAAGATTTAACCTCTGATTAGTCAGCCAAAGAGAATTCACGCTATAGTTATATAAATCAATGCAATCTGTTGTTAATTATTTTCTATATGTAAAATAACAATTTTAAGATATATTTTAAATATTACTATTAACTTCTATATGTGGTTTTGTGGGAGTATTAATTTTAAAAGAATTTATGTGCTTTAATTAAGTTATGATTGTTTGTGGAATTAATCCAGAGTAATATTTCCTTCAGGAGCGTCGAATATCTTCATTTTGGTCAGATGTAATGAAGTAAGAAAATTTGTATGTTTCTTATAAGACTCGTTAAATATTTTGCAATAACATAACCAGAACGAAGAATATGTTGAAAAGTTAGGCCAAGAATTGAAGTTACTTTAAAGATTTAAAGATTACCTATCTTTAGGTTTTGTAGGTGGTTTCTATTGTTGATGCCATTACATTTATTTTTGTTGTTTGTATATAGTTGCTCAAGGCTTCTAGGATTGGAAACTGGTTAAGCCCTTTCTGCATCATTGTAGCTGCATGGATCTTTAACAGTTTAATGTCTTTAAAAAGAAAGGCATGCTAACTGCCTAGGCAAATTTTTAGAGATGCTGAATTAAAGGGGATTAAAAGAGTATAAATTTGATGCAAAATAATGATGAAATATAAAGTCATAGTAAGTTCTCTTGAAGCTAATTTTTAAAGAGTTTAAGCGAAAGCTGGTTTGCCAAATTTTATATTGAAACAAGTTTTAATATGCTTTGCAAAGTCCAAGGTTCTCTTTAATACAAGTGTTGCTGAAATTGTTCAATGAGTATAAATGGGGTTGCCTAAATGTAATATTTTTCCTATTGTCCAAGCACTTCATCCATAAAAAGTAAAAAAATTAATGTACTTGTTGAAAAGCATCTTCAATCAAATGTATCTTTTTAGAAAAGGCTTTCTTAAATTGCTGATTGAGTTTCTTAATTAAGACCTTGAACAAAAATTACTTGAGAGGGAGGATCCGTGAGACTTGGCAAATCTGGAGGAATTGATGGGATCCTAGGAACTGATGATCAGAGGATCGGCAAGGATGATTAGAGGATCCGGGACTTTTGGATCTGTATCCATCGAAAACTTTAACTGGATTTTCTTGGAAGCTTGCAGCTATCGTTATGGAGTTGCGAGCACTGTATGAGGGATAGCACATAGGATTTTTTGGATCACTAAGATTGGGATTTTAGCGATGAAAATTGTCTCGGTGATCCCGAACATTGGAATGAAAAACTTGGATGTAACTAGGAGCGGTGGAACTGTAGGATCGTAAAACATAACTTACTTTAGGATTGAGGATGTGAAAGGTAACGCAGTTGTGCTTTGTTGTGTGTGTTGTGTTTCTGTATGCTACATTCTCTGTAGTAAGCGTTGTAGTGAAAATGTATGCTTGATATTTAGCCTTTTATATATATGTAGAAGTAATACTGTGTAATGTACAATTTTGTACATCAATGTCAGATGATTGATTTTTTATTTATGCAGGTATAGATTGTTCTACGAAGTGCAGGAATTGTATATTCATAATGTACAGTATTTATAGCTAACTATATGCATATTGCATTTTAAAAAATTGAACTTTTTGGTGTTATATTGGGTGTGGTTGGTTTAAATATTGCCTGAAATCTAGATATCTGTTCCTTTACAGTTATGCAGTACATGAAATAATACTATATGATTTACTAATATTATATTAGATACTATATAATAATATAATTAAACTAATATTCTGATCTGATAGATCTAAATTCAAAATATTGTTAATAGAGCTGTTTTGCTGTTCGTACGATTTCTTAACTTCATATAACGATGTTCAGCTGAAGCTTATAAGTGTAATGTTCTTACCACTAAATCGTCTATTCTGTAGAATAATGGACTTCTATTTACAATTTTATAACTTATCTCTTATCATGGGAATTCTGATAAATCATGCTAATCAACAGAGCACTGGAGCAGTGATTATGTACCACTTTATGATTTGTTAAGTTCTTGCTGCTGGAAAGAAAGCTAACGTTAACATCAGTTTCCTCATTCGAAGGCGATGTCAGTGACGGGTGAGCCCAGGACTTGTACCGTGTACATACTGATCTGCAGTTGAATATTTTATCGCCATCGACATGCTGTGAAATATTAATAAATTCAATTGTGCTTAAAGTAATGATTTGATCAGAGTAATGCTCATTTAGAATACTAGGAAATACTAATTATAATATAGTGATAATTTGTATAGTAATGCTCTATATTGGTGAGGTTTAATAAAATATATTTGCACTAGTTCATTCTGTTAAGGGCTTGGATGTGATCGATGCAGGCATTTTATTTGTTGAGTAGGTATTGAGGAATCATGACAGTGGAGCGAAGATGTGATTGTCGTTTCTCTCTATAAGCAGATAAATATGAGCTAGTGGTAGATGTTGTATTTGACAGTACCTAAAGCTTTTGGTGCAGCGTTGTATTATATTATGTTAAATTGTGCTACATTGTGTTACATTGTGTTGTATTGTGCTACATTGTGCTGTATTGTGTTACATTATGCTATATTGTGCTACATTGTGCTGTATTGTGTTACATTGTGCTATATTGTATTAAATTGTGCTGTATTGTGTTACACTGTGCTATGATGTGTTACATTGTGCTATGATGTGTTACATTGTGCTGTTTTGTGTTACACTGTGCTATGATATGTTACATTGTGCTGTATTGTGTTACATTGTGCTATGATGTGTTACATTGTGCTGTATTGTGTTACAGTGTGCTATGATGTGTTACATTGTGCTATGATGTGTTACATTGTGCTGTATTGTGTTACATTGTGCTGTATTGTGTTACATTGTGCTATATTGTGCTACGTTGTGTTACATTGTGTTGTATTGTGCTACATTGTGCTATATTGTGTTACGTTGTGCTATATTGTGCTACATTGTGCTGTATTGTGTTACAGAGACGCTGAAGACGCCATACACGACAGGGACGGCTACAACTACGACGGCTACACGCTGCGGGTGGAGAGGCCGAGGGGTGGGGCAGGTAGGGGTGGTGGTTATGGGGGCGGGGGCAGGGGGTTCTCGCGAGGGGGTGGGGGGAGGTTTGGAGAGAGAGATTTCAGGGGAGGGGGAGGGGGAGCAGGTGGAAGCAGACGCTCTGATTACAGGATCCTCGTGTCAGGTGGGACGCTCGACGAATCAGTGACGATTTAGTACTTGTGAAACTGTTATCTGCTAGTGATAGTTTTATATCAATCATCATCATCATCCTCCCTTGAATCCAGTTTAACCAGGATCGAGATACAAATAGACAGTCTCAAATCCTCTCTGTCCTACACCACACCACCAGCCAATCCCATATTTGAGACTTTCATTCGTTTACATTTTTGTTGCAATTTCTTGAGCTTAGGCACTCACCAACCAAATGCCCTTTCTGACGTTGGAATGGATCTTGATATAGTTTTATATCAATCAATGAGAATTTAACGTCCAATTCCTCACCATAGGGCATTGTCGGGGACATCTCAATCTAGTATTTCTACCCATCAGAAAAGATTGCTGATGCTTTGTTTTTGTAGCGCTATGGTACATTTAGCACGTAATGAATAATGAGCTGGACTCGCAAGCATTGATTGTCTGGTATTACTATTTTGTTGGATCTTTGTGAGTCATTTTTTGAACTTTATATAAATTTAAATATTATATCAGCATTCAGATGTTGAGTGACATCTCGGAGATAACAGTGAAAATCATCTCAAGCATAAGTTAACCTGAATGACATATAAGGTGCTTGCTTTTTAAACTTCTTGCATGTCTTTTGCTTCATCTGTTGTTGCTCAAATCAATTCAAAGAGAGCTTGTCTGTGGCTTTAATGTCAACTAGTTATATCAAATATAAAGTATTGCTATTTTGACTCGCGAGCCGTGATTGTCTAGTATTGCTATTACGTTGGATCTTTATGAGTCATTTTTTGAGCTAATATCTACTAATTATATAAGATATAAAAGTATTGCTATTTACTAGTTACGTCAAATATAAAAGTATTGCTACTTTTGTGTTTATTGCTAAACAGACTGATTGATTGATCGTAGGTTTGCCTAAGTCAGGTAGCTGGCAGGACCTGAAGGATCACATGCGGGAGGCAGGAGACGTCTGCTACACGGACGTGTTCAAGGACGGCACCGGAGTGGTCGAGTTCCTTCGATACGAGGACATGAAGTACGCCGTGAGAAAGCTCGACGACTCTAAGTTCAGATCTCATGAGGTGAGACTTTGTAACGGATAATAATAACAATTAGAGTGCTACAGTCATCAATGACAACATCGACGAGCACTATTGAGACAAAATCAAGCCGTCGAGCAAAAAGAAGGTCCAAAAATGGTGCAAATTCAGAAAATCAGTCCCAAGTTTTATTAGGATCTACTGAAGTGACACGGGAAGACATGTGGAGTGTGTTTTCTAGTGAGAGTAAATTG
Organism: Enchytraeus crypticus; assembly: GCA_905160935.1. Taxonomy (NCBI): domain Eukaryota; kingdom Metazoa; phylum Annelida; class Clitellata; order Enchytraeida; family Enchytraeidae; genus Enchytraeus; species Enchytraeus crypticus. The sequence goes on from CAJHZI010000793.1 coordinate 138,549, forward strand.
TTACAAAAAATTTGTCTCAGCTTTTGTCATTTGTACTGTTAGTAGATTGAAGAAGATAGAGGTTATAACCAGGTTGTCAGATATATAGATATAAATATTAAATATTTGGATCTTCTTCTTTCTCTTCAGCACGTTTTTCCAGATCATTTGGGGTGAATCTATTTGTTGTGACATGTGATGAGGGGGACGTCCCTGACATCATCTTTGTATGAGGAAACGGACGTTAAACCTTTATTTATTTAATTGTTATTAAATTGTTTTAAGACAAAATGCGACTTAAATACAGTTTTTATTTGTCAGTTTGTTGGTGATGTTAGATCAATGAACTATTGTTGTACAGTGTTAGAACTGTATGCATTGCAATGCACTAAAGTGTATCTGGGCTTATATGACCTGCTAGGAAGTGGAGGAATGAGGAGGTGTAATGGATGAAGATCACAAGCTTGGCAGCTTTTATTGTTTTGTTATGTATTGTATTGTATTATGCGCAAAGTAAGATATTACGCATCAAATTGAAGGAAAACCTTGAGTGTTGCCAGTTTCTTTCTATTGTACTTCATTGTATGCTATTATTATAATGATGCACAGGATCAAGCGTGGCAGCTTTTATTGTATTGTAATGTATTGGATCGTAATGTATTGTATTGTAATGTATTGTATTGTAATGTATTGTATTGTAATGTAGAGTAAGACATCACACATCAGAGTGAGAGAAAACCTAGAGTGTTGCTGGATTCATTCTATTGTGTTTCATTGTATGCTATTACAATAATACATTGTATTACATTACGCACAGGATCTTTTATTGTATTGTAATGTATTATATTGTAATGTATCGTATTATGCTCAGAGTAAGATATTATGCATCAAATTAAGTTTTGCAGGTTTCATTCTATTGTACTTCATTGTATGCTATTACTATATTGTACTTCATTGTATGTTATTATTCTGTTGTACTTCATTGTATGTTATTATTATATTGTACTTCATTGTATGCTATTACTATATTGTACTTCATTGTATGTTATTATTATATTATACTTCATTGTATGTTATTATTCTATTGTACTTCATTGTATGTTATTATTATATTGTACTTCATTGTATTTTATTATTCTGTTGTACTTATGTTGTATGCTATTATGTATTATATTATTATATTGTATTACATTACTCACAGGGCGAGACATCTCACATCCGGGTGAAGGAGGACCATGGAGACAGTCGTGGTAAGCGCAGCTACTCCAGGTCACGCAGTCGTAGCTACTCCCCTCGTCGCAGGGACTAACTCCCTAATACTAACCATCTCACTCGTTAACTTTATGCCTCGGACCTGTTGTGTACATGGAGAGGACTGCTAAAAGAGTTGATTTTATGCTTCGTTGGTTGCGTGGGTGGGGAAGGGTTATACTCTTAAACTGTGTAGGGACTTGAGTCGTCCTGGTTGTGCTGATGGAATCTATGCCTCAGACCCAAGTAGGACAGATTGATGAGAGGACAGATTGATGAGAAGCGACTGAGTGGACCGCTATGATCTAAATAAAGCTCTGTATTAGGAAGGGTGGGGTAGTGTAAACCAGGCTGTAAGGCTAAATTTAACATCTTTTTCCATATCACTAGTGTCAGAGACGGTTTTGTGAAGATTTGAACCAATGTCCTCCAGTTTGCCCAAGCAAGAATGCTATTCATTCAGTCCGCATCCAACTGGTATACATCAGTTGTCCACTTAACCATTTGCATGTGTTTTATCTCTACAGTGTCGATTTCAGCTATAACTTCTGTAGCTTATTCCATGACTTAAAGAGAGATTATAAAGTGGTAGTTGTAATAGAAAAACCTATGGAACTCGCTCTCAGGCGTGTAGATTGATTGCAAAGTGTTGGATATAATGAGAGAAGCTATAGAACTCACTAATTGGTATGCAGATAGACTTTAACGTGACTGGTGCACTCTGAACTAGAGTACTTCTCCGTGTGTGTGTATATGAATGTATCACTCTACATGTACATGTATATGTGCGTCAATTGTGAAATCTATCAGGCAGCAAAGACCAATGAGAATTGTTTATAGTGATGTGAGTAGAACTGGAGAGATTGAGAGAGTGCTCTGGTGTCTGTATTGAGCTTGATTGAGGGGGAGAGGCACTAGATGAGACACAGATGGACTATCAAAGAATATTTGTTTTGCAACAATCATGTTTTTATCTAATGTCTGTCTGGCTTTTCATTGCGGCTAGTTTGGTTGGTCCAGTGGCGCGATTGGTCAGGTTTCTGACTGTGGATTAGCTGTTACTGGAATCAAATCCTGTGCTGGCTTGTCACTGATGTGCTGTCAGACAGAAGGGTACACAAGACCGGCTTTAGACACCTTTCTAACATTTATCAAGTGCATCACTGGACATTGGCTCTAATTTACCCGTTATGTTTTTCGAGTATCTTTTAGAATTAAGTAATCCTTTATTTTTTATAGTTTTTTAGTTTTTGGTTGGCTGGTGTCTGCTGCATAGTGTTTTCAGATTTAATTATAATTATTGACAGAAACGAATTAAACACTGTACCAATAGCTGTGGACTGTGGCAGTAGCATGATGGTTGGTTGCCCGATATATATCAGTAGCAGATGCAGAGTTCAAGTGCTGTGTTGACTTGCTCCATTGTCGACATGCTTTCTAGGTATAAAACTGACGTTAAACTAGGTCTTGATTTCAGCTTTTCAATTTGTCGAGTGTTGCTCTTTTTTTGGATTGGTTTTTACTTGCATAATAATGATGTCAGACAGAAATTATAGTAGAGCAGTGAAATATTGGCAGGTCATGTAAAGCAATTAAAATTGACAGCCTAAATGCGCTGTAAATAACTGGGTTTTTTTAGTTGTTGTCTCTTGGACAGGAATTCATTATTTTCGTGTAGTTTAACTTTTAGGTGTATTTATTTACATCTCTGGTCATATCAGCAGCAGCTGATGAGATTTTGTAAACTAGAATTATCATGAATTTACGCATGAACTATATTTTTGTATATTCTCTCATTTTACTCTTAAACGTCATTGTGAATTTCGAAATTAAATTAATACACATGTAGTTAAGAGAAATGCAATAAGATGAGAGAAACATTGGAATTACAGCTTATCTGCACTGTTAACTTGCGGTACTTTTTAAAGCACAGTCATATTTGTAAAGTTCATAATGAAACACCTCTGCATCATTAATGTGTCTCAAGTTCTTATGTCGAAGTGTCTTAGTTCTTAGTGTTGCTTAGTATCTGTATTTGCTATAGCGTTCCTGTGGATTGCTGGAATATAGATTTGCGATGGATTGATGGAATGTAGAGTTCTGATGGATTGATGGAATGTAGAGTTCTGATGGATTGATGGAATGTAGAGTTCCGATGGATTGATGGAATGTAGAGTTCCGATGGATTGATGGAATGTAGAGTTCCGATGAAATGTTCTCAGGGAACTAATATACTTATCGTTCTCGTGGTCTCTCATAGTATAGTGGAGACATCTACATGTAGTTCCGATAAATGGGTAAAAATCGCAAATTCTAATTGATGCAAAGAACAGAATTAGTTGTATTCGAACACTGTAGGCCTACACTTACGTCGATTTCTGTACTTCAGGTACTGGTGTTTTCGCAATCTGTAGTTGTTGTTCCTTCTTCGCATTGATATGATCTTTCAATATGCCTGTCCGCTATTGCCTAAAGTTAACGTCAGTTTTCATACCACACGGTACTACCTGAGGCTTGGATTCCATCTCATAATCTGCTGCGTAATAAGAGGCAAGTATGCAACAAACTCGGCCGTCCATGTGCTACAGTTTACATTATTTGAGATTCTAAGAATATGATCGACGCACGTCTTAATAACGTTCACATTCTATACACACATAAATGCAAACATGCGACAGATGTCCAACTCTAGAAGTTAGCAGATATGTATGCAATACGCGCGATTCCGTACTGAGCAATTCGTAAATTTTAAGAACAATATCAAGAACATAAACGTAAACAGTCTGTAAATACGACGGATAATGTTTGTAAAAAATGAACCACTTTTTAAAATATAAAGTTAAGCTATTCATTGTTCAAATTTAACACTATAATATTATTTTCTAACAATTACTTCGGAGCATTTAACAAAATCCTCTGAAAGTTTTACAAATCTGCTAGCATTATTTATAATGTACGTATATGACACACAATGACAAAATGACACACTGTCGCTAATTCCTTACTTTTGTCTGTATTTCATGACATCATGGAGACGTAGTACAGAATATTTACACTCGCATAGGCCTATTCACTCCTTTTATAATTATAACCTACATGGTGCATCGCAAGTTAATCGTCTGAAAAATATGCCTGGGATTGCTAATAGCCCTATTTATTTATCATAATTTGGGGAAAGAATCTACTGTTAGATGGTAAAGTCATTAACAAGCTTGCCTGATAAAGGAAAGCTATCAGCCTACTGTTTATTAGGCAAGCTTGTTAATAACTCCACCGTGTAATGGTATATTCTTTCCAGAGATTATTGTAAACAGGGCCATTAGCATCAGTTCATATCCAGAACGTGTCTAATCTAATTCATATAACCGGGTATTAAATTGTCATTGTAATGAATGACCAACATTAAGTTAAGGACAAATATATGCATAGCTCGCCAGTCAATGATGTTAAGTTGACATACTTTTTACACATATGCTTAACAAACACTTTACAGGCTTATTTATTACGGTACGTTGATGTTCTTCTAGTCTCTTATAATTATGATTGGTAATTTCATTAATTTAAAATAATAATAATAATTTTTGCTATTATTATTATTATTATTAATTATTAGTCTAACGTAATTATTGCTAGCTGTTAATATACGAATGCATAGAAAAATGATTAAATCGTGATTATATTACATCGAAGTCTGAGTTATGTTTTTGCAGAAATTAATCACAACAAAATGTCTCTTTTCAAAATTCTTCATCTATTTCACAAACACGCAGCAGCAATACGAAACAAAACAGACTAAAAAATAAAAATAAAATTTGGCAATTCGAAATACTATCAGGTTAAAAAGAAATACAAAATAACATTCCTGCAGCTTTGCATAATACTGTATGTACATAACTGCCTGCATACTATTCATACCAGCACTCTGCATATTCAGATGTAATACTGTTTGATAAGTGTAAACTGTTCGGTAGATAAGAATCCAAAGATCTTTTAGTTGGGAAGAGTTTGGTAGAGGTGGAGCGTGGGCAGAGGTCAAGTTACAATTTGATGAGTTGTAGAGGCCCTAGTAACGGTCCATACATGATTAGACCATAATTATTAATATACATGTATTAGGACCTCCTATTTTCACACCAATTAATATATTCGCCCCTATTTTCACACAACTTCATCACAAGCTTACTATTTTCACCCCAGTCCACCACAAGCTAACTATTTCCACCCCTGTTCTACTCAGCGAGAGTTTATACCAGCCACAAGGCCAGGAGTAGCATTGTTGCTAGATATACTAGAGGGGAGGAACTGAGGAGAGTGGAAGTACCAGTGTGCATGGCACCTGACTTCACCAGGTTAGAAAGATCTGAAACAACGAAACAATAAAAGAGTACATGGCACCAGGCTGCACCAGGCTAGAATGAGCTGAAACAACGATGCAGTAAAGTACTGAATTCTGAATGAATAAATAATACTGAGTGATTTGAAACAACGAAGTAATCTAATATGTAATGATTTGAAACTACGAAGCAATCTAACACGGAATGATCTGAAACAATAAAACAATAAAAGTATACATATCACTAGGTTTCATCAGGTTAGAATGGCATGAAACTAGGAAACAATATAATTTGAAATGACTTAAAACAGCACAATACGTTGTTGATTATACATGTAGTTAGTTAAACGGTTATTGGATATGATCAGTTGGACGGTTATTGGTTATGATCAGCTGAACGGTTATGGATTATAATCAGTTAAACATTTATTGGTTCTTGAACGGTTCTTAGTTATGATCAGCGGAATGGTTATACCTAGACGGAGCTCAATGTCAAGCCTATAGAGTCCGTAACCGTTAAATATGTACGAATATACTGAACATTTCCAGTCGTCAATATAAACACACACCCCTCCCCACTCCACACCACTGCCCCACTAGGCTTTGTTTATTATGTGAGCAGAGTTGCCACTACATATAATAAAGGTTTATACCTTGACGGAGCTCAATGTCAAGCCTAGAGAGTCCCATGCTGTTGGACGCCTCGAATGTGTACTTCCTGTAGTGTCTGTTGAGCACTCGATCTATAGTCAGGATCATTAGGGTCTCATGTGAATTGTTCTACAAAAAGTAAGAGAACGTTTTTTATCAACAAAAGTTATATACGGTTATTGAAGATCTTTTATTCGTCAGTTAACTAAAAAAATACTTCGTTCGTTGTCAGACAACTAAAAAATAGCCAGTGTCTTACAACGACCGAAGCTGTGCAGACTACAAAACACAAGTGCGATAACAAAACAAAATTACACTAGAGCGCTCCCACAAAAATTGTTATAGACATTTTGTAATTGTGATATTAGTTGTTTTGTTTCAAAGCCACACAGTATATAATCATACAAAACCTCTGACTTTCAATGTACATTATTTGTACAAATAACAGCATTGTGCATTAAATCGTTATGATTAATTCTTGTGCATTAGGTAATTTTTTAATTACGGCACATCAAACTTAAATCATGCCTAATTTGAATACTACACAAACCACTCAATACATTATATGCGTATAAAATGCATTAAATTACTATGACATCTGGCTAAGGTTATTACATGAATCTAACAATGTTTAAAATAATAATACGCTATCTATTATGTATTCCCTGAGTTGAATCCTGGCCACAGAGAATAGACTGACTGTAAACTGCACGTGTCGTAAACAGTCTCAGTTCATGCTCAGTCGCTTCATTAGTTCATTAAATCTCAGTTCATGCTCAGTCGCAAAAGCGACTGAGCATGAACTGAGAAAGTTAAAGGGAAACCATATCAGAAGTTCAGAACTTAATATTTTTCTAAGCTGCTAGGCTACATAATGCTGTGGGTAAGGCATAACCTTTTGTGAATGGATTAACTAGCTAATCAATATCTGTCAATAGAGCGAGAAAGCAGAATGTAAGTAGGAATGTGTATCCCGGACCTGCCACTTGGCAAAAAACTAGAAAATATATGAATGAATTTGTAATATATTAATGAATTAGTAATTCGCTTGAATGCAGTCTGCTATTCTTATAATACGTCACTTTCTAACTCCTTTGATGCTTTGTAAGCTTATGTAATGATGACATCTGAAATAATCTTTATGTTAATTTAAATACTTTTTATATGAAACAAAAATTTATTTGTGAAGGAAGTAACTTTTTCAAGCACGGAGTTCTCTTTATAGAGCGTGAAAGCACACTCAGAATATGAATATAAGTTTCACAGAACACTAGAGATAGAGAGAAAGAGAGAGAGAGAGAGAGACAGAGAGATACAGAGAAAGACAAGAGAGTGAGATAGAGAGAGATTGAGCGGGAGAGTGTATGAGAGAGAGAGAGATAGAGATAGAGAGAGAGACAGAGACAGAGAGACAGAGAGATTGATGAAACCAGTTACTAGATAGTCTACCCCGTGTTTGATTTCGGCCTTAAACTCTCCCAGCCTCTGTCCATCCTCCAGGGTGCCGTTGTACTCTATGCCCGGCCAGAAGTTGATGTCATGAACGGGGGGCTTGGCCCGCACTGCGCACGTGATGGGGTAGAAAGAGAAGTTGATCTCCACCATGCGCACCGTACTGCATAGAAACTTGGGTTTATCTTCAAAAAACCATTAAAAAAGCTAATGTTAGCATCAGTTTCCTCACTCGAAAGCTATGTCAGTGACGGGCTAGACCAGTCTTTGAACCCTCACATACTGATCCGTGGTTGAGTGTCTTACCAACTTCGCCACAGGCTCCAGCCAGTTTAAGTAGAATATATCTCTAAAACAGCTAGTAAAGAACGGTGTTAAGTCTATAATGAAGAATTTTTCTGTGTAGTTCGGTTGATTACTGGTAATCCTTCATTATTCTTCCCCTCTAGAGAGAGGGGGAGGAATTTGGCTGGAGCCAGTGGCGATGTCGTAAAGGTATTCGACCGCGGATCAGTATGTGCGGGGTTCAAATCCTGGGCTCGCCCGTCACTGACATCGCTTTCGAATGAGGAAACTGACGTTAACATTAGCTTTACCAGCTTTTTTAGTCAGAGCAACACTGTCATGTTATACTCTCAGTTGCACTGGATCACTTGAAGGCACTGAGAATTTTAGATTTGTTAGCAATTTATGGAGCCTAGGCTCACCAACCGAATGCCCGGTCTGACGTTGGATTATCCACTCAATCAAGTCAAATCTAAGCTATATTTAAACAATCAAATCTAAGCTCTATGTAAATGCATTCTTGAATTAATGTCCATGAGTTGCGACCTGCGCCTAAACCTCCTTTTCTTTAATTCCCTTTACTTTGGACTGATATTCTGGATTTTGGAATTTGCACCTTTTTTGGACCTTCTTTTTGCTCGCCGGCTTGATTTTGTCTCAATAGGGCTCGATGTTGTCATTGATGACTGTAGCACTCTAATTGTTGTTGTTATTATTATTATTGAAGTGAGAGGGAAATGTCGATAAATCTTACATTCGGACAGCTCGATGTTGATGGTGGCAGATTTCTCGGACTGAGACTCCACTCCAACTCTGTTTCCAACAGGTCCGAGTCTCGCCACACATTTCAGTGATTTGTCCTCAAACTCAAAACCCACCGAGAAGTTTTGAGTCGCTCGAATGTCGTAGTAGACATCGCGGAATGATTCCAGACCCGGTCCAAACTGCATCGTTTCTATTCTAATACATCAACACAATTACACCCATAATTTACATGTTATTTTATATGGTAGTTATTTAGAATAATTCATACTGTGATTTGAAATATTATAACCTTCATTTCAATCAGTTAATAAGTAAGAATTTAACGTCCGCTTTCTTGCTATAAGGCATGTCAGGCACGTATCAAACAGATTCTGCATCAACAGACGCCAAAGCATCACATGATGACGATGCGCACGCAAAGACCGCAGGAGAATGGGAGATAAAAACAGTGCAAGTCCAAGATCCGAAGTAAGACGGTCAGAATATTGACCAATGGCGGAAAGAGATGGGTTTCACCAAATACAAGCAGATGACCAGACTCTGATAAAGACCTCGATCACAGTCTTCAAGAACATTAACAAGATCTTTAAACCCTGGTTTTTCAATTGATTTGAATACAGTTTCGAGTGAAACAACGCTAATCATAAGCGCAGAATTACTTTAGCTTGCTAAAATGCTGTAAACTGACATAATACACAATATTTATATATTATATATATCATATATATATATATATATATATATATATATATATATATATATATATATATATATATATATAATACATATAATATATATATACATGTATATATATATATATATATATATATATATATATCAGTGCACTGCCTACTAGCAGGTCCATGGTACATAGAGCATCCACTCATCTCTATCTTCCAATTTAAAATATATCCCGAAAAACTTTGTCATGCATGAAAATAGCCATAGAATTTTTGCATAGAAATATATACGTATTGCGTATTGCGTACATTGTGAAGTTGTTGGTGACGTCCTTGGAGCCCAGATACACCTGAACCTGAGGTTTCGGATAACTTCCATTTATGCGACAGGTCATTTCTCGTGGGTCGCCCTCTCTATACGTCACATTCTGGAGGTCGATGTACTGATCCACCCTGGATGTATTCCAGTTCCGGCTGGACCACTGGACGCTCTGCACGGGAACTGAAATAAAAGAAACGTCCGTCACTGATGTCATCCTTCAATACCGAAACGGACGTTATATTGTGTATGTACCTTATGACGTTAAATTATGTAGGTAAAAACGCTGGTAAAGCAAATGTTAACGCTAGTTTCCTCACTCGAAAGCGATGTCAGTGACGGACGAGCCCAGGATTTGAACCCCGCACATACTGATCCGCGGTCCAGTACCTAACAATTGGTACATACACAATTGGCACCTGTTTGTGTAGAGTCTGCAAGAGACGTCCCTGACATTGCCATGTGGCGAGAAACCGGACGTTAAATTCTCATTTATTGATTGATTGTAATTGTGGATGCATCTTGAATCCTTATCTTAAGAAATTGTCGCACTATGTTATATTTATGTGCTCTAATGTAATTTAAGAACAGAGTAGGTTTATAAAAAATTAAACCTGCCGATAATCGCATGTGTTTGTACGAGGAAGTCACATTTGATAAGTCAGCGAGAAGGTAACAAAACAGTTTGGTTTAAAACATTTTATAGCTAAAAGATACTTTAGTTCAAGTACTTATTTAGTTACATGCCAATAACTGCAATATTCATAATTGACGTAATAATTTAATCAATCCAAGAGGCATTAGAAAGTAAAACTAATACATAAATTACATCGGTACAGCGAAGAATAACAACAACAGCTATTAGTGTGATATTCTCATTAATGACAACCATGGGCGGAAATCACATCAAAAGATGGTGGGGCAGAAAAATAAATGTCGCGCGCAGCGCGAAAAAATTATTTCATTCCCCACCAAAATTAGGCTATGCCCCACCATTTTGAGTTAATTTGGTGGGGCAAAGGAATATTTTGGTAGGGCAACAAGCTTTTTTAGCCTAGACAAATTATACAAAAATTTCTATGCTGACAGTTCGGGTTAATATGTATGTTGACAGTGGCGGATCCAGGGGGCCGCCCCCCCGCTAGGCCCGGCGATAAAAAATTGTAAACTGCATTTTCATTACTTTATGGTAATTTCTGTGTATCAATGTTTGTAAGGGCAGTGGTTGGGAGGGGGAGAGAAGGAACTCGATCAGTTCCACTGGCTAAATATTTTTCAAATATGGGATTAGGGGCCATAGTTGGTATCCTAGAAATCCTATATAATGGAAGGGGGCCCGAAGGATGTTGAGCGTTTCACTAGCTCTCAATTTTCACTTTAACCTCTAAAGTCCCAGCTCCCGAGCAACTCCATGTCGAACAGTGACGCTTCCATCGTACGAGTCGACGGTGTAAAGTAAAGGGGTGGCAGGTCCAAGGTATATTACGCCTCCACTCTTCTGTCTTCCGCCTTCCACTGTGTAAGAGGAGAAAGGGTGTAAGTAAAAATGTGAACTCTGTCCTGGAGTAAAGGTGCAATTATCCTTGGCTGGAAGGGGCTTAAGCTCTCCCCTTACATCCAAAATTAGGTCACTTTTATAATTCGTCCAGATCCGCTGAGCTTCTTCAGAGGTAAAAAAATTAACCTACTTTTTCCAAACAAATGTATTTTTTAAGCATTTAGGTTATCCTCTCACTTTAGCATGGGTATGAGTGGGGAGAGGGGGGCTAAGATACTCACTCTATCAGCCGAGCGCAGTAGTGAAAAAATTGAGCCCTCCCTCCCCCACAGCATTTTTCTGGTTGCGTCACCTGACCCGAGGTAGGCGGGGTGTAAGCAAACAATGTGTACACAAAACAAAAAAATTCGGCCCTCTTAAAAAATTCCCGGATCCGCCCATGTACGTTGAAATTTTTGTTTTTAAATGATCCAGTAACTAGCCTAATTTTATTGTGAAACAAAGAATTATTGAAAAGCAATCGTAGTTTTAAATGATATCACATTTAAACTATTATTATGACATGCACGGGTACAACCTAACAACAATTTTTGCACCCGTACAACTTAAACCAAAAATAAAGTGACAATAACATAAAAAATAAGGTAGGAATAATAATTAACTCATATTTAATTACGTAATTATGGTAGTGGGGCAATAGCATGGTCTTAAAGTTATTGCCTTTCACGCTGCTGAACCGCGTTCAATCATAGTCATTTCTACTGTCCAATCACTCTGGGCAAGATCAGTAGGACCACAGTAGGATTGCCCAGACCTACTGTGGTCCTGGTGGCAGCATTGCAAATGTTCTGCGCCGCATATTATAGCTCATAATGAAACTTTTTATTAGATTAAATTAAAGTTTTTACTTAGGCCTAAATGATTGTTTGACACTTGTGTCTTTTTTATTTATCTCCTTAAAGTACGCTGTTTACCCCATCTGAAAATGATCTGATTACCCCAAAAATGGTGGGGCAAAACCCTATCTTTGCCCCACCTGCTGAATATTTGGTGGGGCGCAGCACCACCATGCCCAGCGTGATTTGCACCCATGATGACAACATCTAAAACTATTGAAACAAATTCAATCTGAGGAGCAAACAGCAAATGGGCCCAAAAGCGGTGAATCTACAGAAATCTAGAAAACTACATCAAGATATCATATAATCTAAGTCAAACCCTGAACAAGAAACGGTTTCGTCGATTGCCGTTTGACATCTCCTGGCATCTTACATGTAATATCTCCTGAATCAGCCACTTGTAAATCTAAAAAATTCAAAATAATCTTTCGAAGATAAAATTATAAACATTAAGTATTAGCAATAGTCATATTATTATTAAAGGAAAATATATATCTCGAGTGATTCACTGGTAGAACAGCATAACAATAAATTATAAAATATCAATTAAATTATTGCGCGACTACACTATTAAGATATCAATCACATAGACACGACAGAGCGGTGAGTCAGTCGCTATGGCTGAAAATCTGAAAAAAATGTTTCAGGTGCAAACAACAGCAGCAGCTGGTTTGATTGAACTCGAATAATGTTCCTCTCTTAGATAAAAAAAGTCGTTTTTCTACTGAAAGTTGTTTGACTGTGTAAAAACCAGAAGACTACGGCCAAGCCAAATGTCTCAAAATCCTGCCAGTGTTGAGCGAGCACTGGATGTGATCCTGTAACTACAGGATTCATTGTATCCAGAGCTCGGATATATATAATCCAGTATCCGAACTGCAGTTAAATAACTACAAACTTCTTCTTCTTCAGTGCACTGCCAAGTGGCAGGTTCAAGGTACACATTCATATTCAAAGTCTGCTTTCTCACTTCATAAGAGCACTCCTTAGATCAACAAATTAATCCATTACAAATTTACAAATAAATAAATAACTACTGTATAAATATATGCTCAAGTCTCAGTTTAAAATTAGCGATACGTTAAACATTATATATAGTAACTCCCTCTATCTAGTGCTCTGCCAAGCGGCAGGTCCAAGGTACATATTCCTATTCACAGTCTTCTCTCGCGCTACCCAGACAGCACTTCATCGATCAATGAGTTAATCATTTTACAAAATGATTGTACCCTATCCACACTGTGGATAAGCATGGTAATAGTGATTTCTGAGGTAATTTTCTGTTGCCTTCCTCAGTTCTTGTTTAGTCGCCTCTGGTTAACCGTGTAGTTTATATATGTTTGGTTTATTCTTCAATGACTCGGACACAACACGGGAACAAACCTGAGTAACTAACAAAAACCACAGCGACAAACAATAACTAACAAGAGCATATACAATAGCAACAACAACAATTATTAATTAATTAATTATTTATTATTAATTAGCAATTATTAAATGAATGGAAAAGTCTCGAATAGGGGATTGGCTGGTGGTGTGGTGTAGGACAGAGAAGATTTGAGACAGCCTATTTGTATCCCGATTCTTGTTTAAACTGGTATTCAACGGAGGATGATGATGATGATGAATTAATGGTAAATAATTAATTACAGCGATACCGTCGCCAATGACAACATCGAGCATTATGGAATCAAAGCCAGGCCGACGGCACGGCCTCTACTTACTCGTAATGTTGAGCTTGTACAGAACGATCTTATGACTCGCGTGTAAACTTCCATCCGCCTCTCCCATATATCTGCCGGAAGCCTCATAGGGTTTGTTAGGGAACCCATTCGCTGCTATTTCCACTTCCTGCCCATCCCCGGCCAGCCTGCGGGTCCATAAGATGATGTTCCTGACGGAATCCATGTTGGACACATTGCAGACAGCGCTCAGGGTGTCTCCGGGCTTGGCCACTGAAGTGGACAGCGTCAGTTCAACGTTAGTTTCTACTCCTGCAAAGCAATGAATCTACGCATTTTTATCCATAGCATTTTAATTCGTATCGGTAAGCATGAAGTATTTGTAAAGCTGGTAAAGCTAATGCTAACGTCAGTTCCTCACTCGAAATGTCAGTGACGGGAGAGACCAGGATTTGAACGCCGCACATCCGCGGTCGAATATCTTACAGACATCACAGTTTTACATTTTGTGTTTTTTGCAAGCCTGCCGCCTACAGGGTTCAGTGCTTAGGTTTCTGTTTTAATCTTTTTCGTTGTAATTTTTGACGGCTAATCTTGAGCTACTTCAGAAACACATATAATCAGTTTTGTGGGGTTTTCTAGTTTTTAATTTCGCCGGAAAACTGTAGCGAAGGAGATAGAATGGCGACATTCATCAGAGAGAGGCGTGAGCTCTGTGTTCAAACCCAAGTCAGTCTTTTTACTCACAAAAATGCCGCAGCATTTCTGAGCAAGGGTGCATAATTTGTTCCGGGTAGATTAATCTTAGTTCGAAGCTGGCTAGCCTTGTGAGCTACTAAATGATATCTAATTAGTTTAATAGAAGTATACTACGAAAAATAAAAAATTAACGCAATATATTTCGCTCCAAAAATATGCTCTGCAGAGCATGTCATACGGAAGTTAACGAGAGAGAGACAGAGAGAGAGAGAGAGAGAGAGAGAGAGAGAGAGAGAGAGAGTAACAGAGAGAGGGAGAGAGACATAGGATAAGATTACCATAAGCTGCTAACTTACTACTAAAAGTTAATTTACAATAAGCTGCTAACTTATCAAAACACCTAGTTAACCACTAACTGTTAAATAACATAAGTAGCTAATACTCCACAAGTAGCTAATTTACCACAAGCTGTTAGAAACTACATGCAGCAAGTTATCATTTTATCATTCCATCATTATACTCGTAATATCACCCTTAGCATCCTCTGCGGCTCTCTATAATTATCTCCAGCATTATATCTCAATTACAATGTCACCACTGCAGCCTCAGGCGCTTTAGTTCACGTGTTTCCCAGCATTTCTTCGCTCGATCAGTTCAATACTTTATATCCACGTACTGTTCATATAATGTATTGACAATTAGACAGTATTGTTCATGTATTGACCGTATTGTTGATGCATTTGACAGTGTTGATCATGTATTGGCGGTATTGTTCATGCATTTGACAGTATTGATCATGTATTGACAATATTGTTCATGTTTTGTTTATGTATTGGCGGTATTGTTCATGTATTAACAATATATTGTTCATGTATTGTTCATGTATTTAAAGTATTGTTCATGTATTGCTATACTATAAAATGCAACTTTCCTATTGTCACCATTGGGCGAGGAAACGGTCGTTAAATTCTCTTTGCATTGAATGAATTTTGTTCTTCAGAGAAATTGTGAAAACGTTAGAATTTGTATTCGTAAAGTTAACATTATTTGCGCAAATAAAGCCGATGCAGGAGTCAATCTCGTATCTCAAAAGGACTTCAGTGACGAGCGAGCCAGAATTCGAACCCCTCACATAAATATCTGCTGTCGTAACTCAATCCATCACGTTACAGGTTCCGACAAAAAGTAAAAATGGAATAGAATAGAATAGAAATATAATATAATATAATATAATATAATATAATATAATATAATATAATATAATATAATATAATATAATATAATATAATATAATATAATATAATATAATAGAATAGAATAGAATAGAATAGAATAGAAATAGAATAGAATACAATAGAACAGAATAGAATACAATAGAATAGAAATGAACAGAATAGAATAAAGTAGAATAGAATAGAATAGAATAGAATGGAATAGAATAGAATAGAATACAATAGAATAGAATGCTAAAGAGTCAAATGCGTGACATAGAGCCGGCAACAGGTGTCGGCTAATAAGAAAGATTAGAAGATGTCCCGGTCCTGAATAATGGACAGTATTGGAGCTAGCGCTAAAATATCAAAAATTACGTTGAGGGATTGAGAGTAGATTACACGTAGATTACTTTTAAATTAAATTTTCTAATTTCACCTATTATTTACTTGGAAAAGTGAACAAATGAAAATTAATTCCTGTGTGTGCAGGAAAATTATAATGGGAAAATTAAAATGGGAAAATTCTTATGGGAAAATTCAAATAGGAAAATTCTAATGGGAAATTTCAAATGCGAAAATTTTAATGGGAAAATTCAAGTGGGAAAATTCAAATGGGAAAATTTTACTGGGAAAATTTATATGGGCAAAATAAATGGGGAAATTTAAATCGAACCACCCAAACCCCTGCTCATACAACACCGAGTAGAAACCCTTGTTTGCTCTCAGTCGCCCACCATTAGATCACAGCTGTCGAATATTTGCCATCTGACTTTACCAAATCAACTAAGCCGTCAAAACCTTATAGGATTACTTACACAATCACCAGCATGACGTGCTGATATGATAGCTTGATAATTTAATGATAATGATAACTGCTTCATATGATAGCTTGATACTTTACTAATATTGATAAATGTTTAATATGACAGCTTGATACTTTAATGATACTGATGACTGTTTGATACGATAGCTTAAAAATAGAAGGACTTCTTAATTTTATACTATTTTGTTGATAATATTTGAATGGTTCATGAAAAACAATGGAGCAGCAGAATATCATGACTACCAATTCCTAATTTCGTTAAACTTTATAGTATCAAATTACCATATCAATCTAGTAAATAATAGGTAGACAAGAAAGTTTAAAGCTGACGTGTATTGATACTGTTAAGTTTTAAAAATGTAGATGCGATACCTAATGTGCAAAGAAGTTTGCTACCTTATACCCAACTTCCATGAAATGAGGAACGCCTTATATCGAGGCATTTTATCATAGCATCATATTTTATATCATTATATATGCCCTATATTTGATGGAAAGGTTGGCATAGCATTTGCTTAGTTGAACGCCCCTATACTATGGCACAATTACACTTAAATGACATGATACCTCGGTAACAGCACATTCGTGCGATACACTCACGGTCCGGGGCTTAATTATCGCTCCCCATAGCGTTCTGCCAAGTGGCAGGTCCAAGGTTCATATTCATTCTCAGATTCTGCTTTAACGCTCCGTAAAGAGCACTGAGCCTTAGGTCAACAAGTTAATCCTTTCATAAAAGGCTATGCCTTATCTATATCTGATGTAGCCTATAGCTAGGAAATATGCTTCTGAATGATAATTGACTTTACTTAACAGATAATACTTACTTTAATACTTAAGCAGATTAATACTTACTTTACTGAACAGATACTTGACTTTAATATTGTCAATTTAGCGACTCCGGATCGAGTAGGAGAAGGGGAGGGGGAGAGGGGAATTGACTGAAAAAATGTTTGGGTGGCGAGACAGAGAAAAAAGTCTGCTGCGTTATTATAATAATCTCACTTAACACAAGTAAATAGATTAACAAAGGACGACATTTGATAAGTATTGAAAATACAATTAAGAACGTTAATCCTGGCTAAAGAGTGAGGATGGCAGCTGCTAAGAGATTCTAAGCAAAGGTAAAACATTAAGAACTGTAAAACCGCTGAAACAATTGATTGTCTGCTTTTGAAAACTTTAATTTTAACGCTGATTAATTTAGCCTCTAATGCGTTTACAATAATGACAAGCATTGCAGCGAAATAATCAACCATGTTGAAATCTACCATTATTAATATCACACGTTTAAACAGTTAGGACATTTTGTCCATTTTCTGTATAAACAAGCCCTGTGGACGTCATAGATTTTACTGTCAGATCAGCGCGGACGGGAATCGAACCCACGAGGGTTCAATTCACCTCAGAATCTGTCATTTAAAACTTCATGACGCCTCTAACTACTGCACTATTGAGACATTATACATATATGTACAGCACAGACAGGCTATTTTGGATCAATGAACATCATGACATCCATGTTACAACGTATATATTTCATTCTCGACAAAAAAACAACATCAATGTTAACAAGCAAAAGTGAGAAATTATGTAGGCTTTCTTATTTTCTATTCTAACAGAAAAAATATAAATGGCCAAACTATTTATGAACATAACTATAATGTCGTGAAACAAGTCAAATAAACTATTTAACTACAATGACACTTATTACTTTTTCACTATCACTTTCTCTATAACGTACTGCTTTCAACATGTAATTAAGGACTAGAAGATCTATATATAAAATATCAATATACCGTTTCTACAACCTCTTACAAACATATGCAGCTGCTGTGACTCTGCTGTTTGATTGAACCTAGAGAGATATTGATAAAACTTTAAACCGACCTTGTGACACTTCGATTTGATAAATCACGTTCGCACGATTCACTAATTTCTTTTAATTTAAGCCGAACATCAGATTTGGAAGCACTACTAGTAACGTCTTACTTTCTATTCTTGTTCCATTAAGAATAATTTGTTGCATCCAATTTAAAGATCAACTCGCATGTGGACTATTGTTCAGTTATATAAATACCAGGAAAAGAAAACTAAAGCAACTAAAACAATATATAAAACGTATACAAATATAGCTCCAACCTAAGGTAAGAGAAATGCCGCATCCGAGCATTACAGTTAGAGTCCAGAATTGAATCATGTTTGATCGAAATAATCCGTCACAGTCTAAATTAATCCTCAACGAGGGTGTACAGTGTAACAGTGTGCAGTGTTAGAGAACAGTGTTACTATAATGGTGACCCAATTTCACTAGATATACCTAAACTGTGAACAGAAACGTAGCGAAGTCTCTAATTGCGGTTTTGTGAGATGACAGTATTGCAGCAGAAATCGTTCATCGGCTCATTTCAGTAGCGTCGTCTACTGGCTTATGAACCAACTGTGTTACCACCCGTCCAGAAAAGCCTCGACCCAATCTAAACGATCGAATTAAACTTTTCCTTGTTCTGTAGACAAGAGAATTTATTCTATTTTTACTCACACAAATATTTTTTCAAACTGAAATAAAAAAGCTGGTAAAGCTAAATTTAACGTCAGTTTCCTCACTCGAAAGTGATGTCAGTGACGGGGAGCCCAGGAATATTTTAAATATTTTAACCATTGAAGACGGTTGGATAATGTCAATTGACTAGTTGTTCTTTTAATACCGGATTTTGAAGCACTAGCAGTGACGTCTTACTTTCTATTCTTGCCTACCTCGCAAAAGGCCACACTAGTTTGCATCCCATGCAGAAAAACCTCGACCCAAACTCAAAGCTATAATGCAGGTTTATCCATTTCATATGACAGTTGGAACAACTTGGTGTCAGTGATTGACCTAAACAGAAAGCTCGGAGATTTTTCTGGCATTCTGAAAAAGTCTGATTAATTTTGGAGATGATCGAATCATCATGAAATGCGTAAACTAAAAAAAATCGTCAGTCTAATTCTGAACAATTCCAATAATTAGCAACTTTAAAATGTTATATGGTACCGGTTTACATTTATAAACCAGCTTGTTATTCTTAATGAGAGAGTGACGAAGCTGCTGAAAATCTGTTAAATCTCTTTTTAAGAATTAGCTGCAGTAGACAAAAATTGTTGAAATGTACACACTTGATGATACACATATTGACAGCTGTGACAGCTAGTGTGAACAATGACTCCCTATCAGAAGCAGCTGGAAAGCTGCTGCGTATCCTGCTCTCAACTGCTGTACGGATCCGGTGCAGCTACTAGCGTTAGGACGTCCTAAAGAAAGCGTCTCATTGAGTCATTACTGACTTCATATCTCTCTCTCTCTCTCTCTCTCTCTCTCTCTCTCTCTCGATATCGTTCTCACTAGCATATTTTTCACTTCAACAATTGTTTCTTAATTTTATTTAATAATCTCGTTAATCCTTTTGCTAAATGAGTTTCAGCCACTTCCTAACGATTTTGATGTACCAGCTCTAAGGAGGGCGAAATTAATTGAAGATGAAAATAGCTTAATAGGCATATTTCCAGCAAGACTAATTAGTCGTACTCACCGCGCTGATAAATAACACTTTATTGAATCGTCATCGTCTCGAACAGTCTCTTTCCTTCTTTATTTTCTTTCTTTCTTTCCTTTTTCTCTCTCTATCTCTCCCTCTCTATCTTTCTCTCTTAGTAAAATCTCCCTCTCTCTATTCATAACAATCAGCTTGAATACTTCTCAGCTGCCTCTCTCTTTCTTTTGCTTTCTTTCTTTCTTTCTCTCTCCCACTGTCTCTCTCTCTCTCTTTCTCTCGCTCTCTCTCTCTCTCTCTTTCTCTCTCTCTCCTCCTCCCCCCCCCTCTCTCTCGTTAAGAGCTTCAGTAGCTGTTTAGACTTCACAGCTACCTCCTCGCAGCTGCTGTCGACAGCTGTAGGCTGTAACAGCTGAGTGCGAGTCAACAGCTGCTGAGCTGCAGCTATCACAGGATCAGCGAGAGGATGGATTAATTCAAGCATGCGATCCACCATAGAGACGGGAAGCAGTCTGCGGGCAGCTCAGTGGGGGGGGGTCAGGATATTGGAAGGGGTGAAAGGGGAAACAGCCCCCCATATAATTCACAATTAGACAGATTGCACTATGTGATATTAAAAGCTAGGCTAAATTAAACATTAAATTGAGTTCAGCCTCATCAGTTCCTTGCGTTCTGAACAGAACATAGGTCGGCAACATTCCTCCTTTCGTTTCTATCATCAGCAATCCTTACAACATTTTCCCATGAAATGTTCAATGCTTTCACATCCTTATTAATGTTACTGAACCAATTACTACTAAATAAAATTGAATTATACAAAACAAATAAGCCGTTAAATTAAAATATTAATGTTAAAACTCAAACGAACCACTTTTACCTA
The DNA here is from genome assembly GCA_905160935.1 of Enchytraeus crypticus. Lineage (NCBI taxonomy): Eukaryota > Metazoa > Annelida > Clitellata > Enchytraeida > Enchytraeidae > Enchytraeus > Enchytraeus crypticus. Next base: position 159,489 of record CAJHZI010000793.1, read on the forward strand.
AACTGTAAATATTTTTTCACAACTGTTAAGATAGCTTATTTAAATATATAAATTACATTTTAAAATGATAATTTGTACCTTTCTATGAACTCCATGTCCACTTAACGTAGGCCTACTTAAGTAATTTTTTTCAAAATCTTCCATTCTCTTCAAAGCTTGTTTTCTTTCCAGCAAAGCTATTTCTCCCTTCCCGGTGCAGTTTTCGTAGTTCCACCAAGGACTTACGGATGAGTTCCTAGTGGTCGGAGTCCTTCAGTATTAATCGGACCTACGTCAAGAACTCACTTGGGACCGAAAGGAAAACTCATCTCAGTAGAAATCCTGCTGACCATCTCTTTCCATTTCCGACATCCTGAAACGATGTTGTGAATAATTTAGTGTCGTTGATAAAAAGCGTCCTGACAAAGCGACAGAATTGATCAATTTGGAACAAATAAGTGTAAGATGTGAGGCAATATTTAGTATTGAAAGTCTCAATAGCGTAATGAATAAATGTATATGATATAGGCTACTAGGTGGATTCTTTCCTTAGTCAATCGATGAAGAAAGATGATCAGTCACTATAACTAACGGAAAGGATATCAGCACAAAGAGTTAAAGGCCAATAAAAATATAAAATAACAATAAATTTAATTTTAAGTTAAGAAATAAAATAGACAATAGAGCACAGAAGTTATTGGTAGATAGGGTTGGAGCCAGTGCCAATGTGGTAGGATATCTGACCGCGGATCAGTATGTTTGGGTTCAAATCCTGGGCTCCCCCTTCACTGATGTCGCCTTCGAAATATGGAACTGACGTTAACATCGGCTTTACAGCTTTTTTCGTTTACTTGTGTCCTATCGTTTCAACCGAGATTTGACCTACCAGTTTTATTAGACCACGCCTAATTAAATCGAAGCAATTAGTACTTCAACAAAATGATGCATTGAAATCAAAAGTTAACCGGCCGTGGCCATGCCGTGTGCCTGTAACAGTGTTAACAATGCATCGACAAAAGCCCACAGGGTTATCGTGCTAATGAGCATAACGAGAGCTCTTAAACATCTGTGCACGCTAAGTAAGGATCTGTCACTGTATTGGAGTCTATACAGCTATACAGATTTGGCAAAACATACATGTATAACGTGGGTTACTTTGACTATTCAGAAGAGTCTTGTGCAAATTTTCCATTGTTTTACCAAATTAAAACACTGATTCCATAATCTAAGGATATTTAAGTTTAAGCCTTTAAATTTGAAATTAACAGCTTAAGTAGATTAGAATCAGCTCTTTACTCCAAATAATATCAGTGCCACTCGATGATAGGCTCTCGTATTCAGCATGTATCCAGGACTTACGATAAAACTTCGATGTACTAATGTATTAATACATGTACATTAGTATATTGATGTACTACATTAATACGTTATTTAATATTAATACATTATATTAATACATTAATACATTAACGTACTAATGTATTAATACATTAATTTAATTTAATCAGAATTCTTTTGTAATTTGAAAACCTTTCGAAACTGGTCAAATCTTTCGGTGGAAATGTTGACGTAGTATAGGTCTGTGTAAGGAACTGATGCTAAGCCTACCTTTTCTTTGTCGCTTATTCTCGGTCAATGAGTACAGCTAGCAATGCCGTTTTGACTATTCATGGTGATGTATGATGTAAAGCAGACAAATAACAAAGTAATTTAAGTGAGCTTTTCTATAAGAACGTTTATCAAGATATTTGAGTGGTTTCGCTAAACATAACTTACACACGTCTTTCCAATCAGCTTTCATTTTGCAAAGAGAACGGAACGATAAATGCAACCATAAATGATACTCAATTTCTAACTCTGATTAACGTTGACTTTCTCGTCCCCGTTTGGAGATGAAAAGGAAACGTTTCCAGGCAACGTAATCTTGATGCGTGCGTCCAACAATGGGACGCATCTGATTGCCAACATTGACCCAGGGTTGTCTTAACCCGCCCCCATAGATCTGCGACAATAATCACTAGTTATTCTGAACCGCCTCAGAGTCTTACAAACCATAACAGATAGATTATAGCATCTGACTTTGATTCTGATATCCTTAATTTCAGTTACTCCATGCTGTCTTGGAAAATTGCTGAACACTCTAGTGTGTAGCTCTTTAGTTCATTATATATTCTTAATTTAGTTCAGTTATGCAGGGTCGATACAAAAATTAATATTATTTTACATTGATTTTTTTCGATTTTTTAGTTTATTATTATTCAAACTCTTTCTGTAAAGTAGTCTCAAAGACGGATTTCGATCATATGACATTGCTACATAAGTATTCGTTGTTAACCTAATAATGCTAATAATATACATGTTTAAATTTTGTACACTTGTAAATCCGTTTTAGCGGATGAAACATTTTGAAATTTTGTAAAAGTAACAAGATCGGTATATAGTTTGCTGGGAGCCATGAAACCCTTAGACCCGAGTACAAAATCCAAATCAGTCGGAAAAGTCACTACAGGTTTAACGTCTTTTTTAAATTAAAGAAGATTAAAAATATTGCTGACGTCCCTTGCAAGTGTTTCCCGTTCCCATTACCTCAGTTGTTCAAACGTGAAAACGATCTTCGATGCCTTTTTTAAGAAGACTTGTTAGATTTTGAACATACATGCATAAAGGGCATTCGGCTGATGAGCGCCCAGGCTCCGTAAATTGATACAGAATTTTCTAATCCCGACCCTAGTTAACCTCCATGAGATTCAAGGGAAGATGACGATGATGATTGATATTTAAATGCAGTTTTCTGCTAAATAGGATCCAGTGTTGTCCATACCGACATCCAGCCAGTGGCGATGTCGATAAGATATTCGACTGCAGATCAGTATGTGCGGATTTAAAATCCTGGGCTCGCCCGTCTCTGACATCGCTGTCTAGTGAGGAAACTGACGTTAACAATAGCTTAGCTTATACCAGAACTGATTATCAGAATAGAATATCTATCGACAGAGAGTCAGGGTGAACTGCTGTGGAGGGGAAGTTACAGATTTCATGAGGGGGGGTTAGAGACTTAATCGGAAGAGGCCTATCAGATTTTGAGTGTGATGAGTCATGGACAATTTCCACACGCTCAGCACACACTAAGATCTTATTTACTCATGCACGGAGCTGCATGCGACAGCGTGAGAGATCTAGCAAATAGAGATTGCAGATATTCATCATCATCCTCCTTTGAATCCCAGTTTAACCAGGGTCGGGATACAAATAGACTGTCTCAAATCCTCTCTGTCCAACACCACACTATCAGCCAATCCCCTATCTGAGACTTTTTCCATTCGTTTGAGCCTAGGCGCTCAGCAACCGAATGCCCTACCAAATTGAGTGAAATGGCTGAGATAAAATATTAATTTCGGGGTAAATACTATCCAAGCTAACTTCGAAAATGCCATCAATCTTAGTTTAATTGAGTTTTATCTAATTCTGCAAATACTGCCTAATCAATGGACAGGTATTCTGGATTTCGATTTGACACTTGCTAAATTATTGTATTGCTTATCAGATTAACTTTGCCTTAACAGTGCTCGATGTTATAATAGATGATAACAGCAATTCAATAAATCTGTCCACTTTCTGTCTTTCACTCACCTCTGCAATCAGTCCATCCACATCTTTGCGGTAGTTCTTTCGCAAAAATGCTCTCTCTCTCTCTCTCTTAGTGCACTGCCTACTGGAAGGTCCATGGTACATAACGCCTCCACTCTTCTCTGTCTTCCGCCTTCCTCTTCATTTCCACATAAGAGTGGGTCTTTAAATCATCTAACATATCTAATCTCGGCCTGCCCCTGCCTCTTTTTCCTTCCATACTACCTTCTATGACCTCCTTTAATAGACCTTCCCCGCTTAGAATGTGTCCTATCCATCTGCATTCCTATTTCTTAATACAATTATCAACTGTCTATCTGTGCCAACTCTCTCCAAAACTTCCTCATTTGTAACCTTTTGAGTCCAGCTAATCCTCTCCATTCTTCTCCAAATCCACATTTCCAATGCCTCCAGTTTCCTAATATCTTCCTTCCTTAAGGTCCATGTTCCTACATCCATACAAAAGCGTGGTCCAGACCAAATTTTTCACTATCTTTATCTTTGTGTTTTTCTTTAGACTTTTTGTTAATAGTTCTTTTCTACTACCAAAGGCCGCTTTTGCTTGTGCAATCCTACTGCATATTTCCGTCTCACATTTCCCATCATCGGTTATAGTATGATCCAAATATTTAACACTCCCTACCTGTTCCAATTTCGTACCATTTATTGTGATATTAACTTCACCTTTATTATTGGACACTCTCATAACCTTGGTCTTTTTTATATTAATCTTCATGCTGTATCTTAGGGCCGTATCATTCAGCCTATCCATTATCTTCTGCAATCCAATCTCGCTGCCCGCTACTATGCCTTGGTCATCTGCAAAACGTACATCTTGTAACAAATTCCCTCCCACTTTTTTTTCTTCTTCCAAGTCTTCCATGGCTTCCTCCATCTCAGCGTAAATGTTAAACAGCAGCGGCGAAATGCTACAATCTTGTCTTACTCCACGTCCTATTTCACCTTCTTCTGAGTATTCTTGTTGGATTTTGATTACTGCTCTTTGATTCATGTACAAGTTAAATGCATAATGCAATTCCGTATAATTATACATTTAGTGATCGATGTCGTCAGAATACTTTACACTCCACTACTTAAGAGTTTCCATCATAACAGATGTTTTAGAATAATTCATCAATAACTCAACTCACAGTTCAATGTTTCAAACATTCTATAAGAGGACATACGTTTCAAATTTGAAGAGATTTACAGTGAATCTTCACAAAGATTACTATTACTGTTAATACACAAAGAACGCTTTTTGGTTGTATACTGTGACGAACACCTACAGCTCTATAGTCGTATACAGATCGTGCAATCTTCATCACTACACTACAACAAACAATATCTTTACGAGTCCAATCTTAATTTGCTTAACAGAACTATTGGATCAGCTACCAAGTCAATTGTCATTTAAATCAATTATCGCACATCATTTTAGCTTGCAAATACCCATCTGGAGTGGCATGTCAGAGAATATACCAACCGTGAACTGGTCGTGTTTCGGAAGGGCCGACTGCGTCAACTAGCACAGGTTCTGAGAAAAGTTATACCACAAACCCATGTGCCAATGTCTTCCAGCCAATAATGATAAATTTTAAATTAATGACGTCCTCGTAAGTAATCACGACAGCAAACTTTGAATAAACTGGTGGCACAATATTAGAGTCATTGAAATGCTGCTTATCTGTTAAACACTTAAACAATTTCATGAAACATGACGAGGAAGCCAACCTTAGGCAACTAACTAAACATCATCGAGCATAATTTGTTTAAATAATTCGTCATAATTTTCAAATAATCCATACAATATCCTCAGATAGCAACGTCATGTACATCGCAGCATAAAAACACTCCTATCTCATAACTCCAAATTCAACATAAATCCTCAACGACACAGTCTCACTCAGTTTGTGTAGCATAGTCCATACCCGATAACACAATCCCCGAAAGAGAGCGGTTAAGAACTGCTAGAGGTCAAACCACGAATTAGATCTTATTAATTAGACTCGATTAAAAATCGCGTTAATTCCAAAATATATAAATAATAGAAAGTCTGAAGTGATCCTTCCAATAGAAGTTCCTAATCAAGATTTACTGGGATTGGGAGGGCTCTTCAACAGAAAGTATTGATTCGCAACGATAGAGAAGGGGTGCAGTTTTGTGGGGAAGGGTGTTACAGTTACTACAGGGAGAAGAGTAGAGCATAGTTCTAGCAGTTCTAGCCTCTTCAAGAGACACACATTCAGTAGACACACAGAACTGATGCGCCTACTGTTACTGGAGTTAACACAGGGAGCAGAGTATAGTTCTAGAGGTGAATTAATATGGAGAGTAGAGTAGAGCAGAGTTCTAGCGGTACAGATTTGTGGGGCTTAAGTGGCTCTGAAGAGTTTGAGTGAGCGATCCATGCTGACCGAAGCAACGAAGTTAGCGTTGTGTCCAAAGCGTACGCCTGTGGCTAGTGCTGTGTGGTCGTTGAACACCTTCAACTCCTGCCACTGCTTGCATAGGTACAGCCTGATTAAAACAATCAATCAGTTAAACAATCAATAAACTTGTCCGCTGATATAATATATATATATATATATATATAGAGAGAGAGAGAGAGAGAGAGAGACAATATACATGTGTATATATATATATATATATATGTACAGATATATATATATATATATATAAATATATATATATAGATTATATACATGTATATATAAACATAATAGTCACAATAATGCATGTATAATGATATATCATAACAATAATAATATAGTAAGCATAATAAATAAAAAATTTAAGTCAATTCCAACGAGTACACTGCTGGCTATTGAGGTAACAACAACAACGATGATATCTTACTTGACATCAGTTCCAGCCACAGCGAGGTATGTACCGCTATTGTCGAAGCACAGCGACTTCACCTATAAACAAAACAACAAATCAATAATAAATATCAATTAATAATCAGCTACTAAAAAGCAGCATTTGAAATTTCCAATATAAGGATAGCAGAGAAGTACCAAAATTTGTCCCTGTTCGTAAAATATATAGCCAAGGTATTTTATTTTTAAAAAAACAAAGTTGACAGCTAAAGAGAGAGATAGAGTTATAGAGATAGAGTCGCAGACCTCGTATCTATCCTCCAGTGTGATGTTCTTAAAGTTCTTTAGTTTACGCAGATCCCACAACTTGACAACAGAGTCGTCAGCAGACGTTGCCAGGTAATAACCTACACGAACAAACACTTGCTTTTATTTGCATCATCAGTCGAATTGAATGATTCATTAGTTTACTTTGTTGCTAAGCAATAATGTCAACTGTAAACGAAGTATAAATAGATAACATGTTCATAATAAGGTTTATTAATTACAAGCACATAAAAGCATATCTTCAAGGAATTATTAAGCTAAAAAAAATAATTCTTAGACGCAGTACCAATAAAATGCCTAATAGTTTGTAAATAAATTGACTATAACTACTAAGAAATTAAAGAACACAGTGGTAGATAGCGAGCATGTAACACGCACCATTCTCAGAGAAAGCAATGCTGGTGATGGGACCCTGATGTCCTGAGAAGTTGGCGACGTTAGTCCTTTCCTTCAGGTCCCAGATCTTAACCACAGAGTCTTCCGTACCAGTGCCGAAGATCAATCCATCGGGATGGAACTGGGCGCACGTCAGTCCTGTGAAATCAATCAGTTTATCAATCAATAAGCACACGTATCTAGCATTACATTAGAGAGAGAGAGAGAGAGAGAGAGAGAGAGAGAGAGAGAGAGAGAGAGAGACAGAGAGAGAGAGAGAGAGAGAAAGAGAGAATAAAGAAAACTAAAGAAGTAAATATAGTCTTTAATAGTTAGCTAAAAAATAAATAATAATTTAATACTTCAAAAATAGTGAAAACAGTCTTTACAGGTATACCACTTGTTTATACAGGTATAAACAAGTTATATAATTAAAACATGTACAGAGATTATAAATAACTGATACATAAATATTAAAATGTATAACATTAGATGCCGAGCTTCATCATGATCGGAAAAGAAAACAGAGAAATTAAGATTAAAATTCTTCCATCATCATCATCATCTTCCCGTGAATCCCAGTTTAACTCGGTTAGGGATATGAATAGACTGTCTCAAATCCTCTCTGTCCTACATCATATCATCCATCAGTCAATCCAATATTTGAGACTTTTCCGTTCGTGTATATTTTAGATTAAAATTCTTAATGTTGAATTAAGAATATGTTGCCAATTGAATATACACATGTACACACAGCATGCCCTCACTTACCATGTTCAGACGTAGAGTCAGTGACTTTGGTGAGAACTCTGCCCACTCTCACATCAGAGAAAGCCCAGTTCTGTCAACACAATCACCTCCATGTATCTAACTGATATCATCAATACTACAATACTTTTATTGTCCACAATTAAATTGCTACAGCAGTACACCTATCATACAAGTTAACAACACCAATCATTGTTAAGTAGTAACAACAATTTACACCAATCATTACTTATAAGTATTACACTAATTCAATGTTGTTACAATCGTCTATTGTTTTCTATAATCAGTGGCCAGCAAAATGGACTCACTGGTGTCCGTTATGCCAGATAACTAATTAAATAATTTAAGGTTCTTCGCACCTTTTGTATTCAGTGCACGATGCTTGCTTGTATAATGTTTCTGATATCAGACATTGCTTTTAGTGAATAAACATGGTTCTCTCTCTCTCTCTCTCTCTTCCCCCCTTCCTATCTCACTCACTCACTCACTCTCTCTCTCTCTCTCCCTCTCCCCCCCCCTCTCTCTACGTACAGAGTCCATGGAGCAGCTGAGCAGATAGTCCCCGGTGGCGTGCAGACTGATGCCGGTCACAGGCGACGAGTGGGCACGAATAACGTGCGCACACGGCGCAGTCTTCTGCACGCCCCACACACGCACCGTGTTGTCCTGAGAGGCTGTGAACACCAGGTCCTGCACATAACATCAACGTAACACGAGGTCCCGTACGTAACAACAGTACACATGGGCAATGTAATCAACGCTAATCTTTGGCGACTATCGCCAAATTACATTTGTAAACCAACTATTTCCCGTAACCTTCTTCTTCAGTGCACTGTCGAGTGGCAGGTTCAAGATACATATTCATACTCAAAGTCTGTTTTCTCGCTCCATAAGAGCACTCTCTTAGATCAACAAATTAATCGCTTCACAAAGTCTATGCCTTATCCATACCTTATGTAGCATATAGCTTGGGAAAAGTATGGCTTCTGAGGTGGTTTCCTGTTGCCTTCCTCAGTTAGATGGATTAATTGCCATTTAGTCCTGGGGAAAAACGTAACCTAACCGCAACCTAAGTTTCCCTAAATTTATCCTTACCCAACTTGTACGGAATTATTGTGGCCAATTAGGATAAAATATAATATACTTCATTTGGTACATAACTGTTGCTTTATTTAAATGAATTAGCTTATTAACAAATCTACATGCTAATCACCATTTAAAGTTTACCTCGAAATCAATAGCAACATCGGTATCTGAGCTTTTAGTGGATCATATGTATTCTCCTTGGAAAATTAAGATCAAGATGATTAAATATAGACGATTAGAATACAAAACTCGGCATTTTCTATCTCCGCATACTCTGTACTTAAATGAATCTTTTGTTTGCAATAGAACGGTTAAATTCATTTTATTCGTGGATTTGATAACATAATATTGTGCCTTGACATGATAATTTTGCTAATAATCTGGTACCATTATTAACAGTACCATCTAGCGAAATTGCTTCAAGTACCTCAGTAGGATGATAAATGACTCCGGTAACTTTCTTGGTGTGACCTTGCAATATAGCCACCACCTGTTCAGTGTCTTTGTTGAACACCACAGCATTCTTGTCATTTCCACCTGCAATACATCATCTCTATCACTCTCATGTGCTGGTAATATAAATATAGATACCCTATAGATACCCTGCTATTTATGTCCAGTGAAAAATGTTCGTTGATAAACAACTTTAATGCAACAAAAACGTTATGCCTCTACCAGCCTCAGAATATTTCCTAGCAATCTTCTATTTATACTGAAGCATTCACGTACAATAAATATAATCAGCAACACCCAATCAGATCAAATGCTTTAACAATCAAGTTACAGAGGTCAAAAGCACTTCAAGATACATATCCTAAATAACGAGTAATTTAATTTCAAAATCAGTGAATATCTTCCAGGCTCCAGGGAAATTAAATTGCTTTAGAATTAAATTGCTTTTAAAATTTAATTGAAATGTAATTTTATAAACGGCCTCTTAGACTGAATATAGCTCAAGGTTGTCAGTACAGCATGTAAATTTTCATGATCTAAGTGAATAAAGTCGTAACAAGAATTCACTTCCGATTTAAGTCGTAGATTTCTATACATTCATACGATCAAATGGCAGCCCTTCAACGAGAACATACTGTAAGATTTCTATAGAGAAAGAAGAGAACGTACCAGTGACTATTCTAGAAGTGTCCCTGGCGCAGATGTCCAAAGCTAAAATACCAGGAGTACTCGCACTGTGCAGGCCCTAAACACAAATCCATCTTGGCATCAAGCGCTGATTATATAAGGAGTACTAAAATCTTTACGTAGTAACTACATAATTCCACGAAACTTTCTAACATAAATCCATAGGATATTTACATTAGAAACATAACTACAACGTAACTAGTAACTAGAACAACAACAATTAGAGCGCTACTGTCTGCAATGACGACATCAAGCATCATGAAATCCACGTATTTTCGCTATTTTAAATAGCCAAAGCAGAATTACACAGAATGCCAATACTGTAAGACATAAAATTTAGCATTTTTATATTATACAATACAAAAAAACATTGCTAATCATGTCAACAGCAATCAATAAATGTACATGCAGTTCCACTAGACTAAGAGTAATGAATGGGACACTAACGACATGGGATGCGACTTGCTTGAAGGCTTGAATATCTTCCATCGTGGCAAGACCCTCAGGAATTGTCTTGCCTCTCTTCTTGCGCTCAGCTGTCAACAGGGTTGCCTTCTCTTGCAGCTAAACACAGCACACCAATACAGCATCGAGTCAATCTACCAGTCTGATGTATAGATGCATTAATTTAAAAAGCTAATGTTAACGTCAGTTTCCTCACTCGAAAGTGATGTCAGTGACGGGTGAGCCCGGAATTTGAACCCTGCACATACTGATCCGCGATCGAGTATCTTACCGACATCGCCAAGAAGTGTACATGATAATTAGCATTCACTGCTCGGTAAACATTTATCAAAAATATTTCTCTAAAGCAACACCTGAACAGAAATCCAATATTGACCAACTGGAAAGGCATTCCTGCAGTGTATAAATTTTTAGAATTTTAGAAGCTAAGAAGGTAAGAACCATGAGAGCTCATATGATATTAGTTTAACTTGTCACTGCCAAGTTTTAAAGCGGAAGTTGTTCACTATTCAGATAAGAATAAAGAGACTACAGTCAGCATTTTTGTACAATAAACTCGCAATAAATTAACGTAGTAATAAATACAGAGACAAAATCCAAGATCTCTTAAAGCAGTATCATTAGTATCTATCATTATCACATTTCAAGTTTTTTAAATTCCTCTATTACGCAAACTGACCGTATTAATTTTTGCCTCACCATCTAAATGTGTCAAAGCGAGAGTTAGAAAAATGTGTTTTATCCCATTTCATCTACATCTTCAAACAGCACAATGAAACATTCACGCAGACAATGAAAAAACGTGCACAAATAAGAGAAAATACAAGTGTCCAGCTCAGCTAATAGCAAGAGTAGATTCTAGTTAAAATGCTTGCATACCTTCTGAATAACCTCTTCGCTCATTCCAGCTTCCTCCATTGGTTCCTCTGCTCTCTCAGGCCCCGCCTCTGCTGCATAGGCCTGTCAGCAATCGACCAATCACCATGCAAGTTTATGAATATAATTAAATATCAGGGAAAAGGCTACTATCAATAAATAAATAAAATAAAATATACTTAACAAATTTGCCTATGAGGTAAACAATAAGCTTTAATAAAGAATAAGCTTTAATTCTAAGTTTCACAGTAGTATCGTTTCAGTTATGACTTCCAAAAACTAATTTTAATTCTCACTGAAAAAATGACGTACACTTATAAACATCTATAGCAAAGAATACTTAATGCATAAGAACGGGCAGGTATTTCATATCTACTTATGATTAGATTTAAAGGTTTAAAGTTTATTTCCATATTGCAGAATAGGTCAGGAATATCCAGGCAGCACAACACTGGTTCACTCGTCTGGTTCACTCGTAAGATAAACGACTAAAAAATCATAACTGAGACACTGAAGTCGGTCTAGTGACATCTAGTGACACCGTGAGCATAACATTTTAAGCCTACAGTCGACGAAGATTTTTCGTTACAACGACAACACGAACGACTAACCGGCTGCATAGGCTGTGCTCCAGGTTGAATGATTCCAGCCTGAGGCTTCAGCGTTGCCAAAGCTATAAACAAAAACAACATCTTTACATAACAAATAAATCATAAGCGCAGTATACACAGGTCCTGCATCCTTACAATCAGTACATACTCTCTCTTCAGTGTACTGCCAAGTGGCAGGTTCAAGGTACATATTCATAATAAAAGTCTGTTTTCTCATTTCATAAAAGCTCTCCTTAAATCAAAAAGTTAATCCCTTTACAAAGTCTATGCCTTATCCATACCTTATGTAGCCTATAGCTTGGGAAAAGTATGGCTTCTGAGGTGGTTTCCCATTACCTTCCGCGGTACATACTACGTTTAGCATAATAAAATTTATAATGACGCAGTTTCTAAAATGGGTGATAATGATATAAGACATCAGTTGACTGATGAAAACCCAGCAGTGTGGTGTGTGTATGAGAAAATGGAAAATGTTACTCTATACGAAATAGAGAATGCAAAGTCTGCAGCACAGATGAAAACGTTACAACCACAATGCTCTTAAAACAAATTGTTACTAAGAAATCATAGAAATAGATTCTACAGCAATAAGCAGTTTAATGCATGGAATTTCATGATCAGCAAAGCTTCAGTCACACCTATTAAACTCTTCAGCAAAACAAATGTCAATATATGACAAAGGTGGCAATAATAGTAATAATAATAAAAGTTTAACGTCCGTTTCCTAAAACAAGGATGATGTAGACAGTAAGAGTTAAAATAATCAAGAGGAAAGCTGAAATATAAGTACAAAAGTTTGTACATCTAGATCAGCTGTTTGACAGGACTGCAGAAAGAGATAAAAAGAAAATAAGAGAGAAAGCATTAGTAGCGACAAACCCTCTCTAGCGGCTGTGACCTCCTTGGTAAGACGAGCGATGACTCGACACGCTGCATCGTGCTGATAGAGAGCGTGCGACAACTCTGTCAACACAGCAAATAGTGATAGAAATCAACGTATAATAACAGTTGTTAATAAGTGTACAGCCTAGCGTGTCATAGCTCTACCGACACAGCAAATAGAATTGCAGTAGTAGGCAGCGTGCGTATAATAACAGTTATTGATAAATGTATAGTCTAGAGTGCAAATATACGGCAGAAGGCCTACTGGCACAGCAGATCGTGCAATTCAGAGCGATATATGTATTTTTGATAGTAATTTAAAATTTTTAAAAATTATTTACAATCAAAAAAATTGTATTTATCTTTGATAATTAAGATAAACACACAAATAAATAATGAAGACTTATTTTAATATATAATTAAATAGGAAAAAATACAACAGTATTACTAAAAACATAAAATTATATTAATTATTTCTATTATTAAACAAAATACTAACAGTGGAAACTGCAGCCTATTAGTGAAAAATTTAACAGTAATCTTCAATGAATTATGTCATAAATAGTATACTTACTGAAATGTGCAATATGGAAGACATGACAAACCCAAAAGAACTTAAATGAACTGTACATAAATTTGATCTAAGGGTCATTCCATGTCAATTGGTCCAATGCTCCCCATGTGACCCTCTCAAGACTTAAACGATATTTTAACAGTGTAAGGAAAAATATGTCTCTAGGCTAGATTTAAAATTTAAAATCAATCGGTTGACCGGTAGGAGAGTTATGGCAGTCATTTCGACGCCATCGTAGATCCATTTCGGTGCGAATAATAAAACGTTATTTATTTTTCTGTACTTTGAACTGCCATAATTAGGTTCTTTATGGTCCTATCTATATGAAACTTCTCAATAATACTATATTTGATGCGTAGATTCAGAAAAAGCACTCACAATTCAAGTGGCATGTATATCTCGGCTGCTACAGCAGCTCAAACTTGATGTTTTGCAAAAGTAGGAATTTTTGAAAAGTCAACTTTGAGTCCTGATAATTCTCAAATTTGACCAACCATATTATGGCAAGTCATTTAGTTTAATAATATGGACATATCTTAATAACATAAAGCACTTGTCACCCTCAGAAGCAGCTTGGATTTAGAAAACCACTAGCTCAACTTTAAAAAAATTCTAGCATCACCCAATTTTTGGACAACTTCATGGCCATGGTTAGGCATGTAGGCAGTTGACCACAAACTTCAAACTGCTGCTATTTACAGGACGATAGGTTACTAACTTACTGTAGAAATATTTATTCACAACTCCATCAGAACATATAACAATAGCCATGTAAACTTACCCATCGAAGGTCGTTTTACACAAAAAATTAAAATTCTTATTATTGGTTGGTACTATAAAGTGCTATATCTCGTCTGTTTATAAAGTTCTTAAAATTTGAGCTAGTGGTTTTCTAAATCCAAGCTGCTTCTGAGGGGGACAAAATGCTTTATGTTATTGAGATATGTCCATATTATTAAACTAAATGGCTTGCAATAATGTAGTTGGTCAAATTTGAGAATTATCAAGACTCAAAGTTGGCTTTTCAAAAATTCTTACTTTTGCAAAACATCAAGTTTGAGCTGCTGCAGCAGCCAAGATATACATGCCACTTGAATTCTGAGTGCTTTTTCTGAATCTACGCATCAAATATAGTATTGTTGGGAAGTTTCATATAGATAGGACCATAAATAACCTAATTATAGCAGTTCAAAGTACAGAAAAATAAATAACATTTTATTTTTCGCACCGAAATGGATCTACGGTGGGGTCAAAATGACTGCCATAACTCTCCAACCGGTCAACCAATTGAATTTAAATTTTAAATCTAGCCTAGAGACATATTTTACTTTACACTGTTAAAATATCGTTTAAATCTGAGAGGGTCACCTGGGAGGAATATCAAAATTTGGACCAGTTGACATGGAATGACCCCTAAGCGATAAATTATAAGACAGATAATTAATATGTAGAAATCAATACCTTGTCGAGCCGTTTGTAACTGCTGACGAAGAGTAAAACTGTGCAGCATTACGGCATCCTATGCCAACACAAGTAAGAAATAATTATAAATAAATTATAAATAAATTAGAAATAATTATGTTATTATAATTATAAATAACAAAAATAATTATAAAGAGGTTAAAACTAATTGAAACAAACTTTAGCATTGAAGCACGAGGCAAATGCAACATGAAACATGGATATTATTTATATCAAAAGTTTAACCAAATTTAGTTACTAGACTGCAACTGTAATTGTATACTAGATTGCTTTCAGTAGAACGAAGCTAAAGAAATATCCAAGTTCACATAGTTATCTGGTTATATTTCAATATAACTATAAACATATCTCAAAAGGTTTCACGCAAGAAAACTATTCTGCGCAATACTGCAGTGATAGTTAATTTAAAACTGATATTTACCACTATTGCTAAAGTTAATCAATCACAGGAGAACAAAATGCATAAAAAGTTTACCCTGTATTAATTAAAATTTACTTTTTATACCAGAAAATTGTAGATTATTTTGCTACAGGTACACTGTAAAAGTACACACAGCTAATTTCTAACAATGTACAGTCACTGGAGCAATTGACTGACAGTGCAAACTAGTCGTTGAAATGGACCCACTGTAAAACTACAACTATTTCACCAAACTAGTGAAATAGACCCACTGCCAGTCAAGCGACTCAAAGTCAGACAACAACTATGCCATGTATTATGAAATTATGGAAACCACTGATATCTCATTCAGGTGAAAAAAGTGATGATAAACTGAACCTTCTAAAGAATTAGCATTCACATAATCACATTATCATTCAAAAGCCAGATAATTAATCTAACAAACTAAAGAAAAATATTCAGTGATAGATATATGACTGATTGATTGATACCCATTCATCTTGTAGAGATTTTAGTATGGCAGGTATACTGGTCGCAGATGGAGGTCTGGGTTTCACCAGCGGCAGAGCTAAACAATTAAAGTAAAAACATAAGTTTTTATATTAATTTAATTTTTTAATTTTTTTAATTTTTTTACATAAGTTTTTACAAGTGTTTCGTCAACGACAATCCGTGTAACACGTCACTGCAAACTGATTCATTCAAATTGAATGGCACCTAATGACCGAGACAAGAATGATTCTAAAACAGAGCTAATCCAGTTATTACTTAATCACAAGTAAAACAAAGAAAATTGTGATCTTGTGATACAGTATTTCAAATCGGTATCAATTCTTGAAACATTTTATGCTTAAATAATTTACTCTTTAATCTCTTTTCAATCTTTAAATATTTACTCTTTGACATATATGGGATATACAAAGTTATGAAAATTAGTACTTTATTTACTCTAATCTTTTTACTATTATAATTAATTTAATTAGAAATTATTACTTCTACTCTCTATCCCACCCTCACCTCCTCTCTAGTTATCTCTACAGCATAGATATTAAAAGCTACACTCAGACACTGTCTAAAAATAAAACAACTACATACATTCAATTCTATATTATTATTACCATTATATACTAAGTAATTTTATATATAATAAACATGAATGCATACAGATAAGTTTAAATGCTTTATTTACTATTTAGACTTTCCCTAACTTCTTATTTTCATATTGTTCGTTATTTTATCCTGCCACAATGAAAGTAAGTACTAAATTACTTAGCTAGCAACTAAACAAATTTATTTACATAGATATAAGTGCATACATTTAATTTCGACAAGTTGTTCTACAGTTAACTTCTCTCCATTCATGGGATCGCTGCCGTTCTCTGCTATGTATTTCTCAATCAGCCTCTTCTCGTAGACGCAGCCAGACACCGGCGAAACAACCGGGTGCTCCGGTGTCTCGTTGCTTACTTAACAATCAATCACATAAATAAACTACTTTAACAATTAATCACACAAATAACTACTTAATTAATCACAAAAATAAGCTACTTAAACAATCAATCACACAAATAAGCTACTTAAACAATCAATCACACAAATAAACTACTTAACAATCAATCACAAAAATAAATTACTTTAGCAATCACTAACACAAATAAACTACTAAACAATCAATTACACAAATAACTACTTAAACAATCAATTACACAAATAACTACATAACAATCAATCATACAATTAAACTACTGCTCAGCTTACTAGCAGCATCACAAGCTACGCACAAGCCAAGCATATAATTTAAACAGCATAGTACGTTATAGTAAAATGGTTGTCCATGGCGATATCTATCACTTTTGTTAGCATACAATAAACAGTTTTATTTTTTTCTCCTTTTGCTGATCCGGTGAAAGTTAATAGATTTTAAACTATGATCAGCTCGACTGAGAATCGAACTTACGAGAGTTCAAAATACAAAATCTGTCCCTTCAATTTTCTCTACTTTAGTGAAGTTCTGCATACTGAGAGCTTAAGAAATTTAAAAGATTACAAAATTTATATGGCTGAATTCATTGCATCGAATTTCCTCAAATGTTTGAGTGTGAATATACATTTTAAAGGTATGCATTTTAGAGAAAATAAAATGAGCTTAATCAGCTATACATAACACAGTAAGTAAACCGTATTTTATATTAAGTTACTCACTGGCGCACACTAGAGCCATCGTAGATTGACTGGAATGTCTGGCAGTAGTAAATAATTAGGCAGTCAGAAGAAAATTAATATTTGTGTAATTATTTTATATTTTATAATAAAAACAATAAAACACGCTCCCAGCAATAGGTAATAAGAGCAAATGTGCCGGCTCATACACTTTCAGTTTATTCTTTTATATTAGTATGGCGGCAAGTTCTTTTCATTTATTCTATGTTCTCGACTTTTATCGAATGAATAATTAGTTTGTCTTATTCAAAAATATTAATTAACTTAATATGCTTTATTATTTTATTTTTCAACCAGTCAAAAAGTGAAGAACACATTTATAAACCTAGAAAATATGATAGTCATTTAAGAACGATCGGATCAAATGTTTGTGACTACAATATCGACTATTATTGTCACTGAATAATAGCAACATTTAAAAAAATTCAAATTATAAATATCTCTCTCTTAGTGCAATGCCTACAGGCAGGTCCATGGTATATAACGCCTCCACTCTTCTCTGTCTTCCGCTTTCCTCTTCATTTCCACATATGAGTGAATCTTTTTAAATCATATAACATACCTAATCTCGGCCTGACCCCTGCCTCCTTTTCCCTCCATTCTACTGTACATTCTCTGACCTCTATTAATAGACCTACCCCTTAGAATGTGCCCTATTCAACTCTTCTTCATATTTCTTAATACATTGTAAATATATTGGATGTAAATTTGGTTCTTTGATGCAATTTTACAAAATGAAATATCGCTCTTCTCTCAAATAAAGTGTTAAATGTAGCAAGATGCTTATAATATTAAATGGCAGCGAAATAATAATTAAAATAGGATTTCACAAATTGCGATTAACTATATAGTAGCCTTTTCCATCCTAGGCAAAATTTCTTCGAAATAATCTGCATCCCAGCTTAATTGTGAATTCTACAAAAATAAATTTAAATAAAAGAAAGCGTTGAGTGTACTATAAAGTAGGCCTAAATCCTTCAGATTACTGGTTTAAAAAAGTTTATTTTTTATTCCTTGATATAACAACAACAGCAACAACAAAAAAATTAAAGTGCTACTGTCGTCAATGACAATATTGAGCACTGTGGTGCCAAATCAAATCCGATCAGCAGAGTGTGGGGTCCAAAAACGGTGCGATCCAAAATCCGGGAGTTCGGTCCGAGGAAGGGTACTAGTGGAATGGAGGTTTACGTGTTGGTCTCAGTTCATGTGCAAAGGTTGGATATGAGTGGTCAAAAAGAAAACGTATACGTATACAAAACGTATAAACGTATACGTATAAGAAAATATAAATGGCGTGGAGCAGATAACTCACTAAACCCCCCCCCCCCCCCCTCCAACTGGCAAATTAATAAAAAATAATGCAAATTAATTAGACAAACATGCTGTATAGCCATCGATATATATCCATGTATTATTTGGCGGCAGACATTACTTCCAGAGCAGAAACGAGCTGCTGGACCTTACTGCTGCTGGCTAATCCTAGGCCTAAGCAGCTGCTGGCTAATCCTAGGCCTACGAAACGTCTGCACGTAACACGTAAGCACCAGCCTGAGAGCGAAGTTTTGGAAGAACTGGAGTACTAAGCTTATAGTATCGCTATGCAGTATTGATCGTCGGATTAGTAATAGTAATTTAGCTTTATTAAGGTAATCCTAATGGAGTTTACTTAAATTGTTAATATTTACTATAACGTTCTTTCTTATTTTTAACTTTATAAGTAGTGGTCCAGGAAATAGCGCGTCCTTATTGTCCTGATGATTAACATGCAAGAAGTCCCGGGTTCCAAACTCCGCTTGAAACGTATCTGACAGTGCACATATCAAGAAACCAATGTGAGATAGAGCCAGTCTTTACACTTTCTAACACTACAGTCATATTAAAAAGTAAAACTACCATCATCATCTTCTTCCCTTGAATCTCTGTTTAGCTAGGGTCGAGATTTTAAACTTGTCCATTTGTCTTAGAGAATTTCTGTTGCGTAGGCGTTCATCAACCAAATGCCCTTTCTGACGTTGGTTCCGATCGATCTTATTGGTTTGTCGCATTTCACGACTCGTGCAGTCCACGGTTGGTCCGAACACAATGCGGGTAAATGTAAAATTACAATATCAGCATAATTTCTTTTTTAATTAGTTAATATTATAGAAACATCTATCGCTCGGAGATGCAAGGTAAAGTCAGAAAAATATTGATGTGAGTAAAAGTAACATTATAAAGTTACAAAACCTTTTGTTATACTGCATTTATTGAAGATATTATTATTAATTATTATTATACGTGTATTGTGGAACGAGGGAATCTGAAATTATGGCGTCGTGACTTTATTTAATGATTGTCAGTAGTTCACTGGCTATTTGTCAAATTCACTGCAAAATGTCTTTTAAAAATCCTCAAACCATTGCACTGAAATATTGCAATCATGTACAAAAATAATTAGTTGACTAAACACACTTTAAATTTCATACAAGTTTGTTAAATTCGTGTTAATTTAAAGTGGAGTATGGTTTAAACACTTTAAATATTCGCACAATATATAATCATGAGCATTTTTCTATACCTTATCCACACCTTCATGTAGTCCATAGGCTATAGCAGCAGTAAAATTCGACTTCTAAGGTGGTTTCCCTCTGCATTCTTCAGCCAGCTCTTGCCTAATCGACTCCTACGACATATGCAGTTAAATCGTATAATATTCTATGCTACAGACCACATGATGAGTAGTCATCCTCTACTGCTGATGGCAGTTCTCGATGGTCAAGTGGACGCTCTTACGGAACTCTTGTCTATTACATCTGGTCAAAGACGGAATCCGATCAGCGTCCTAAACGATCTCCTGCCAGACGGCAGAACCCCTCTGAATGCCGCCATCAGCGCTGGGATGATCCAGGTTTCCCTGCGGATGCTCGAACTCGGTGCCGATCCGAATTTGGCGGATAGTTTTCGTGTGGATCAGCTGGAGAGAAGACCAGTGCACTACGCATGCGCGTTGGGAAGTTTAAAACTGGTGAAGGAACTAATTGAGAGGTTTAAGATTGATCCGG
Organism: Enchytraeus crypticus; assembly: GCA_905160935.1. Classification (NCBI taxonomy): domain Eukaryota; kingdom Metazoa; phylum Annelida; class Clitellata; order Enchytraeida; family Enchytraeidae; genus Enchytraeus; species Enchytraeus crypticus. The sequence goes on from CAJHZI010000793.1 coordinate 180,167, forward strand.
AAGAGATGGATTGTGGATTGTCCACTCCACTTCATCATGCGGCTCAGAATGGGCACACAGGTGGGGCATAGTGTACATGTGTTTTATTTTTTGATTTATAATTTTTCTCTAATAGAAAAATTTGCTTAATGTATAACTCTAGTTGCAAAATTTTCTAATTCCGACACTAAGGAAGAAGAAGATGCTGATAATGAATGTACGTATTTTTCTAATATTTAGTAAAAGTAAAAGCTACTACTTTAGCCTCTAGTTTTGCATTAAATACTTTTATTTTCAACTTACTTCTTAAGGGTAGCCTAACACAGATACTGACGAATAAAACCAATAAAACATAAAAACTAACATAAAGCATATAGGTAATAGTGTTACATAACAACAAAGATGAATGAATGTGCAACTGCTATAATTAAAAATTAATGAGGGCGTTTAGGTGAAGCAAAATCGTTTTAATGAGTTCGATAATTTTTAGATTGATGCGGTTACTTCGATACTCATTAAGGAGAATCATATAGTATTATCGGTGAGAATATATGCCTTGGATCCGGAATTTTGCTGCTTTTCGCATATCACTGAGGTTGCATTGTCTCAAACAAATGTTCTCATGGAAAGTAGATTTAGAGCTTTTACATTTATGGGCGATATGAACAGAAAAGAGGCCTATTAGTTTTTAATGAAACTGAGAAGATCTACAAAGTATACATGTAAAGGCTGAGTATGCGATATAAGACACTCGCTCATTAACGTCTGTTGATAGATTGCGTCCCTATTTATTAGCTGATTGCTCGATTTTTTGACTGCTCGATTTATTGATTTATTGATTTCTCGATTTAAATATTTATTATTGCTCGATTTATAGATGGAATGAGTATTAGATTAATAAATTGATTGAGTCATTTATTGCTGAATTTAAAAGGCTAAAGCCATGTTTAACGTCAGTTTCATGCTCAATAGCATTGTGAATGACGGGGAGAGCACTGAATTTGAATCCTGCATCTACTAATCCGCAGTCGAACAATTTGCCGACGAGCTACAGGCTAAACTCATTTTATTTTATGTATTTTTATATTATGTAATTAACTAAGGGCTATCCAGTTAAGCGTGCCATGAGCATCACTGCGATCATTCAACTCAATATAGTTCAGTGTTAAAATTCTTCAACAGATTGCCAGTCAATTGAATGATTGTTTGAGCAGTGGCTATATGCGTAGATATCGTCAAGAAGTTTTAAATAACAGATCCTGAGGTGAATTGAACCCTCGTGGGTCCGAATCCCAGCCGCGCTGATCTGAGAGTAAAATCTCGGGCATTCACTGGACTGGATACACGGAAAATGGACAAAATTGCCTAACGGATTTTAACATGTGGTATTAAGATTGATAGATATCAACTTAGTTGATCATTTCACCATAATATATGTTATTATTATTATTATTATTATTACTATTATTATTGTTATTATTACTTTATTTTATTTTTTAAATTACCACGGTTGTAAAGAATCCGAGGTTTGATAAAAACGATGCGAGCAATACGCTGAATCGCTGCCCGGCTATTCGAGGCCATTTAACTATTATTATTATTATTATTATTATTATTATTATTATTATTATTATTATTATTATTATTATTATGTCTATAGAAGTTGTTCGCTATCTCATCGAGGAGCACAACAGCGATCAATCAGCTCAGAGCAGCTCTGGCAGGACTGCTCTGTGGAAGGCAGCTGTCAATGGTCACCTGGATACAGTAAAACTTCTACTGCAGTCACGTGAGGTTAACGTCAACGTCAGAAGCAGAGTGAGAGAGTCGATGTTGTTCGAGGTCGTGAGGCAGGAGATAAGCTGCTCTGCTGTGCTCAGTGAGCTGCTCAGAAACGGAGCCGACGTTTCCTTACGTGACATCGAGGGCAACCAGGCCTTGCATTCGGCAGCGATGTCTGGTATGATATTTACTTATTTAGCGTGTGCGTTAATCCAGGTATCTGCTTCACTTTTAAGACAGCATAACGTAGACAGTCCACCCGGTAGGCAGGCTAGAGGCACTCCTCAACGATATGTTTCATGTTTTGAGATTGACCGCAGCCACAAAGGGGCGAATCACGAATACCCCAGCGAAACGCTGCAATGGAAAGAACTAATGGGAGGATTTAACATCCGTTTCTTTTTAGGATAAGACTATACTGCACAACTAATATATTTACGTGTGATGTCGGCGTAAAAGGAATCAATTGGTGGGAGATTACGTCCAGAAGCCATTGGACAGTGACTGTGATAGATTCATCATTTCATTGATGAATAATTTTCATTTTAGGTTATCCAATGGATTGATCTATTGAATGATTGACTGCTATATTGATTGATTGAGTTATTAAATCTAAATCTGAATTTATATAAAAAATAGTCAAATACACTTACTGTTGTAGATTGACTTTTTGTTGACTGATTTTCTGATTTCATGATTGAATCTTCGATAGATCGATCACTCAATTACCGATTGATTAATACATCGATCGATGGACCATATATGGCTTGATCGATTGATTGATTGATTAATTTATCGATGAATCGATTGACTGATCGTAGAAGTTTGTGTGATAGATTGATTAATTGCTTGCTGTTTTAGGTAACATAGTAGGAGGTGAATTATTGATAGAACACGGGGCTGACATACATTCTTGCAGTAACTCTGGTGCCACACCACTACACAGCGCCGTTATCTACGGTCAACTCGACTTCTCCAAATTCCTTCTCAACCAAGGAGCCGATCCAAACCAATCCAACCGATCCGGCCAAACTCCCTTCCACTTAGCGATCGTTCATTCCCGTAACTTCTGCCTGGAACTTTTGTACGAAGCCGGATATAGAAATGGCGGAAAGGATGTCCGATCGTTAAATAAGTTTAGGACTCACAGGGATACTCTGAAGAAGGGAAGTTTTGATTATGCCTACTCGTTAGTCCGGTCACCTCAGAGTCTGTTGTCTTGGTGTCGTATAGCTGTGAGGATTGGCTTCAACGGTAGAACTGCTGCAGAGTCTGTGGGCAAGCTCCCTCTACCACAGAAACTAAGAAAATTTATTCTTTTTGCTAACGACTGAGTTTATCTGTTTGCTTTGTTTATATGTATATTACTCTTAGATTCACTGCTCAGACACAATACTAAAGATATGAGTGCATAAAGTCCAGACCCACATTGATATTATATCAAATTACATTGATATATACTGTATATATATTATATATATATATATATATATATATATATATATATATATATAGTATATATATATATAGTATATATATATATATTTATTTTTGTATATATATATATATATATATATATATATATATATATATATATATATATATATGTATAGGCCTATAAATGCTGTTGACTTCCCCGAAAATTTTTAGCGTGAAATTTTTTGATCACTAAAAATACATTAAAACATATCACGTTCGATTTATTTAGCAGAGCATATTGTTTGATCGTGAATGGTACCATTACACATGCATTGCCACCTCTTCCAAACAATTTCAAGTTCTGTTTGCTAATGAATTTCTTGCAGAAGGGATTTTCCTGGTGCATGGTTAGAAAAGTTTGAGAACAACTTTACCAAGTTTATCACGTTCATGTCCTGTTTAAAGTTCTTTTCTACAGATATCTTGAATCTATATCTACATGTATATCTTACTGTCAGATAGAGATATAAAACTATATGTTAAATGTTTATACATTTTACGATATTAGTTATATCAATTATATTAAGGATACTATCATCGTTTACTTTTAAATAACCAACAGACAAGCAGATTTGTCTCATATGAGAATACTGAAAGGAACATACTAATATAATTGCAATACATACGTGGAAATGTTGGCATAGAAATGCGAATGCATGATTGACATCAGATCAAGGACAAAAATCGTATAGTTTATTTTCAAATGTCATCTAATCTAACCCTAATTTCGTTAATATAACCCTAATTCCATTCAAATTAAACCTTATCCCTAAGACCTTAACCTTTATCATAAATCTAATCCTTAACTTCTTCAGTGCACTGCGAAGTGGCAGGTTCAAGGTACATATTCATACTCAACGTCGATTTTCTCGTTCCAAAAGATGCACTATTTAAATAAACATGTTAATTCCTTCTCAAAGTCAACTAATAATAATAATAATAATAATAATAAGAGAAACATATGTCTATTTGTTCACATATCACACAGCACGACAGTCAATATATTTCGAATAACATAAAGGTAATAATAACACACATTATAGTGAAATGATCAACTACGTTGATATCTATCACTTTTAATCTCTCTCTTAGTGCACTGCCTACTGGCAGGTCCATGATGTATAACGCCTCCACTCTTCTCTGTCTTCCACTTTTAATATCACATGTTAAATCCTTTAGGCAAATTTGTCCATTTTTCGTGTGGCCAGTCCAGTGAATGCCCGGATTTTACTCTCAGATCAGCGCGGCTGGGAATCGAACCCACGAGAGTTCAATTCATCTCAGGGTCTGTCATTTAAAACTTCATGACGTTAGCTTCACCTCTAACCATTGCGCTATTGAGGCATTCAATCTATACGTTATCCATACTTTATGTAGCCTATACCTTGGGAAAAGTATGGCTTGTGAGGTGGTTTTCCGTTGCCTTCCTCAGTCCTTAAGTAAACTTAATTTAATAATACGATTTTGTCATTGATATAATGTCTATGCGAATACATTTAGTGTAGTTAAGGCATAGATTAGTTAAAGTTTCATTAAAAGCGTCACTTGCAAAGCACAAATCTTCAGGCGCTAACAATAATTTAATGTTTGCTGAGCGAAGGTAAATGACTCCTGGACGGGACTCACTAATAATAAAATGCCAATTTTACAGAAGTTTTGAGCAGTGTTATTTTAGTCCTAAAAATCTTTTTAGTTTTAGTTTTTATCTCCTCTCAGCTAAATTATTTGTAGTTTTAGTTTTATTTTAGTCTCTCAATTCATTTTAGTCTTAGTTTTTATCTCATCTCGTCAAAAATCTTTTTAGTCTTTAGTCCTTTTTAGTCTTTTAACTCCAAAATCCTGAAAAGCTTGAAACTTGAAAACTGCGGTAATTTACATTAAGTAACACATAAAATCACTGCCATTTATGAACTATGAGTGATCGTATACTGTACAAGTACACAATAAGTCTTAACACACACACTAACAACAAATGTTTCAGCTTCATCTACCAAACCGTAAACTTTTGATTTAGTTTTAAAAACACCCTGTTGTGCAAGTTTCTACATAGTCTATTTCTCCTGCCAGAGCTTAATGATCCAGCAACATTTATAATACTGTAAGGCTATAACTGTGAAAGTTTTAATTTAACCGGAGCGATTAGAACAAAAAATAGTTACTGCAGATAGAAGGCAAAATTCGTGCATAACTAAGTTAATGATGCACATCAATTACATCATTTTATCATTCTAATTTTTTAACCAAAGTAGTGCCAAGGGATATACTAAACAGGTAACACAAATCATTGCAGTCTTTGCAGATCTCAATGAAAATGACTAGTTCGTGGTACTCTTGATCAAGGGCTTTTCCAATCTGTTGCAGTAATATTGTAATATTAAGACTAGAGCTTGTGTAGTTGCAGTGGCGTCAATTCACCATTTTCTTGGGGCAAAACATTTTTTGAAGGACCATTTTCTCTATGCGCAGATGTTAAAATGTTATGGCTTTTAAAATAAATATGAGTCTAGGAGCCTGCGGGCCCGGAGGGGAAGGGGCTAAACCATTGCTAAGAAAAACCTGGTAAGTTTTTATTTTCTACAGTTTAATAGTCACCTTAAATTAATGTCGCTATAATTTTGAGTTTTTAGTAGCAATTAAATGTAAGTATGCAACTTTTATTTCCATTGCAAGGATTTCATTGCAACCATACAGTACACTGCTATCGGCCCTGATTAGAACTTAGATTAGATTGATTGTACATAAGATGTACGCAGTACGTATGAGGGACGCATTATTCAATTAATACACAAAAATGCAAACCATAATCTGTTGAACTCTATACTGAAGAAATCTATTGAGCTTAAAATGAGTCTATTTTCTACTAATATTAATATCTATCTACAATATAAATACTTGTATACGTAATAGTACGTTAGAAGTTATAAATTTTACTGTTTCATTACACTCGTAGCACGGATCATAAGCAACTGCAGTAAGGTAATCCTGAAACATGCTCTAACAAATGTAATTCTTTTTTCACGACCTCTGCACACAAATATTGACTGATTGGCTGAATGAATGTACATGGATATAAACCTTAAAGTGACTCCTGGAAAAGTAGGCCTAAAATGACCATGCTGCAGTTGCAGTGACTGTCAAAGCGTGTCTGATGTAGGTGGCCCTAGTGGCATCTTATCATCTGCCTCTATCAAACACGTGATGCTGATAAAGGTGTTCAGAATCGCAGTTGAACTGGATTATGGTACTGAGGGGAGAGGGCTACATTCTCATATTACTTGTGAACACATAGAGTCATAGGCAAAGACAGGAGATTAATGAATAGCCAACTTTGTATACAGCATAGGGGCAGCTTGTGGATGTAACTAACGATATAGCTGATACAGGATGTCATGAGTCACGACTTAACTCTGACCATGTTCAAATGCCACTGAATTTATTGGTTGCTGTCTAAAATTAACATTTGAGACGAAAATAATTTCGTCTCATTATATTCGTCCTAGTCTCGTTTTCGTCGTTCTTCTTTAATTCTTTTTAGTTTTAGTCTTAATTTAGTCTTACAATTCTTTTAAATCTTAGTTTTATTTTTCGTCGACGAGACCAATTCTTTCTAGTCTTAGTTTTAGTTTTAGTCAACGAAAATAACACTGGTTTTGAGCTGAACCTACTTTATAAATAAGTTTCTTATAATTCATTTTTTATTGTTCTATGTTCTTATGTGGATGTGTGTATGTTTGTTTATATACGTATTTGTGATGCATCTTTTCCTGTCTATTTTTGACGAATAAAGAAATGAAAATAAATTCCTTAAGCTAACCTTCTTAATGTTGACGGCTTAATTTGTTGCCGTATTTAATCGTAAAACGAAGATATCTCAGCATAGTACATTAATATGAATTATAATAATAACAACAATAAATAACAACAATTAGAATGCTACAGTCATCAATGACAATATCGCGCACTATTGAGACAAAATCAAGCCAGCGAGCAAAAAGAAGGTCCAAAAACGGTGCAAGATATGCATGAGATATATATGAGAGACATTAAAATAATTTACCTTGAATGCGGAAAATCCTACAAAACAGTCAGAGATTCCAGATTCAAGAATACTTGCATTGTACTTTCATAAACTCTGGCTTAGTTTTTTAACAATTAGTCCAATGTACATGTACACAATATAGTATGTCAAATGTACATGTTTCGCCTAGTCACAGTTTGCTTTCATTATCCATAAAGATTACTCAATCAACCGTCAAGCTAATTCGAACCAAAAGGCTAAGCCTCATCAGGTTTATTTTACACCCTAATGCATATAGCCCAGAGCTGAGAAGAAAAGGCTTCTGAGGTGATTTCCTTTTGCTTCATTCAGATAATGTTTAGTCACCTCTTACGACACATGTAATTTACGTTTGGTCTATCTGTATCGGCCTCTGCCCAACACAGGACAGGATGTCTTATACTGTTATTCAGTTAAATGACATCCCATATTTCTACTGGATTATTGATTGTCCTACAATTTGAAGTATACTTTGTTATTCTCGTTAAAATACATGTAGGCCTACATGTATATTAACGTTCGTGATTTTGGTAATTTATAGCTTTATATGGACCTACTCCTGCAATATCGATATATGGTTTGCACGAATAAAAAATAACTGCAAGGATCCTACTGGTAGCTTTTTTTCTATAGCTAGATTTGCATATCACGCTAGTCATTCTGATCTACATCGGAGAGACTCGATAAACGAATGAAGCTAAAAGGATGACAACCCCCGAGAGAAAACTCTAGACGGCCACTTGTTGAATTGTAGCGAAATTATTTACTCCAGAGCTACCATTCATGCAATTTTCCTCCTGATCTAAACGTACAAAGCTAAATTAAAGATGATTCAAATTGTGAAACTTTGCATTTGTAAAGATATAAATTAAGCACATCAATACAGGCAATGTGTTACTTTTTTAGATTCTAAGTAAAATGTAATCAAAGTATAATCTAGCAATTTCTATGTAAATAGTATACAGTACGAGAGCAATAGCAGATTGAGCATACACCATTGCCACAGTCACACATGACGATTGTAAATTATAACATGTATTACTTGGTTGTATCCATTTTCTTTTCAGCCATTACCCAAATAGAACCAACCGATGCCCAGTAAAAGCTAGTAAAACTAATGTTAACGTCAGTTTCGTAACTCGAAATCGATGTCAGTGACGGGAGAGCCCAGGATTTGAACCCCGCACATATTGATCCGCCGTCGAATATCTTACCGACATCGCCACAGGTTCCAGCCAGTAGGCAGATCACCTACACTATAAGCAAGATGGAAGTTGTTTTGCTTAAGCTTATTCCATCTGTTAAGTTTGTAACTCTGCATTCTTGGCAGGTTAAAAACCCATGATACAGTGCAGATTTAAATTTCAATTAGCCTTTAAAATATCGTGGATTCTCAGCTTTTCTTTTCTGCTATTCACAATAAAAAAATTCTTAAGAAAAAAATTCACCCAATGATCTGCCTGACAAACTAACAGCTGAATGCTGAGTGCAGAGCAGATATAAACACGAGAGAGTCTCTTGATTCGTCCAACTTTTTGTAACTGCGAACTACACTGTAAAAAACTAATTGTAGAAACATGTGACGTATCATTAATAATATTATAATAGTGGTTTCAATCAGCAAGTGTCATTAACAGAATATTACTTATATATTAGTGTTAAGTATACTATAAGCATTCTATGATACTAAGTGTATGCTCGATTTACTTAGCACATGAGGGGGGGGGGGAGTCTGCAGGTTCGATATTGTGTGATCAGAAATAAGAGCAACCGCTTTATTATTAACTAGGATTTTAGACTACCTGCACGCTATATAATTAAATTAAATTATAATAATCAAGAGTTCAAGACGAATAAAGGACCCAATGGACAACGAACTTATCTACTTGCATTGGAGATCAACGGGGTAGTGTGCTCAAAGCTTATCCGTGTTCTTTACAACGGCCTTTTGAATTTAGAAGTAAATTCTGTAACGCTTGCAATATGACTATGTGGTGTAGTTAAACAAAAAATGTTTAAACTAAAAGCTGTCTGTAACGAGTGAGATTTACGTCTTGCAATGCGAGCACTGATCGTAGAGAGTGATTAGCGATGTTAATAGGAAACAACAAATTAAACAAGCGCTGACAGCGGCAAGTTGTGGCTGTAACTTTGTAACTTGTAACGTCGAAGTCACATCCTAAACTATCTTTCAGGAGTTTTCTCACAGTAGTTTATTACTTTATTTCTCTTCAAATCACTTTCAATTCATTATCAATTCATTATAAAGTTATTATCAATTCAATACCAGTTAATTATCAATTTATTATAAATTCACTAACAATTCAGTATCAATTCACTATCAATTTGAACAGTATCAATATATATGTTCATAGACCTGGACAATTTCGTTACTCAAATTAACGTTAAAAACTCTAACTGTACTATCCGCGTATAGAAGTCCACTCGTGTATAGTAATGCTGTATTGATGCTAGTAATTTTATTCTGATTAGTAGATGGCATCTTATTATTTTATACCTTGACCTTATCTGAATTCCTTTCGTTTCGTGCCTTTACTCTTAAGCCTTCACCTATAAGCCATATATATTGCTATATCGTTTCGTTCGTTTCAGATCGGAAACGTTTAAAATTATTCAGTTAATTTACAAATTTCTGGTGGGACAGGTGGATGTAACATTCCGGTTTTCTTAATTAGGTAGAACTGGAGAACTACTTTTGGCGTACGTTTTGTTGTAGCTAGAGGTAGGAGATGGAGTCGGTTCCAGTAGATTACGAGCACCTGGAGGAAATTCCTTCAATCTACGCGTGTGTCATAACATTCGTCTCATGGATAGCGTTCTGGTACCTGAACGACGTTGTAAGACTTTACTTGACCGGAGACTCTGTCCCGGAGAAGGATATGTGGAAGTGGAGGAACATATTCGTCTCTGTTATCCATTCCTGGATCGCGTCCATATGGGTTATTTATTGGTAAGATCTTAATTCAAATTATCTAAATTAGCTGCTGGCCAATCAACAACAAATGCTGGATATTAGTTTATTAGAATCAAAGTAAAATCATAAGAGAATTCACATCATTAAGACACGTACATGCAAGGGCGGATCCAGGAATTTTTTAAGGGGGGCCTGAAAATTTTTTTTGGACAGTGTACACATTTTTGCTTACGCCCCGCCTTCTTCGGGACGTGACGCAATCTGAAAAAATGCTGTGTGGGGGGAAGCTCAAAATTTTTCAGCATACAGCACTCGGCTCATAGAGTGAGTATATCCCCGTATCCTACCCCCCATACCCGTACTAAAGTGAGTGGAAAACCTAAAATGCCTAAAATCCTACATTTGTTTAGGAAAAAGTAGGTCAATTTTTTCACCTCTGAGGCTCCGAAGAAAATCATCGGAGCTGGACCAATTGCAAAAGTAACCTAATTTTTGCGAAAGATGAGTGGCTTAAGCCCCTCAATCCCAGCCAAGGCGGTTTGCACCACTGTTTCGGGAGAGAGTTCACATTTTTTATTTACACCCTTTTCCTCTTGTACAGTGGCTAAAGTGAAAATTGAGAGCTAGTGAAACGGTCAACATTTTTCGGATCCCCCTTCCGTTATATGGGCCCCTAGTGGGACCCATATTTGAAAAAATTCCAGGTAGTCGGACTGTTGGAGTTCCCTGTCGTACCCCCCCCCCCCCTAACGCCCTTAAAACATATTTACACCTAGAAATTGCATAGAAACAATGAAAATATAGTTTTAAATTTTTTATCGTCGGGCTTAAGGGAGGGGGGGCCCGGGCCCCCTGGGCCCCACCTGAATCCGCCACTGCGTACACTGTACATGTGCATCATGCAAAGATTAGGAAAAATTGTGATCATCCATGATCAAATGAATCACTTTTAGTATCACGTGTTTAAATAAATGTAGTAAAAAAAGTGAAAATAAATTGAGAAGTTTAGGTTATTCTAGATTTACCGATCCGTTAAATTCTGTTTAGTAAACTTTTGAATCACCTCTTGTAATTATGTTTGTTTCTGATTTTAAAAATAATGTTTATTTATTTGTTACTGCTTTATTTCAGGCATAATAACCCATACACGAATCTTACACATACAACAATGAAATAATAACCAGAAAAGCAAATAGGTTGTGCATAAATTGAGCTCTGAGACAATTACTTATACAATTATTTATATTACTTATATTAGGCATATTATGAAGGCATACTACAATAAGCTCAGAACATCAAAACACTTAACTAGCATATTAGTATTATCCAGCAAGCACATTCTAAACTTTACTCTGTAATTAGAAGGGAGACTATCATTATTATTGTTTGTGATAATTTTTTTAAAAATATTTCGTAAATTGTCGGCTATGTAAAGCCTAGCTAATGGCAGATAGCAATCTAACAAAATTATATATATTATGTCGTAACATATACTCTTCATTTGGCTCACCCGAAATTTGATCTCTGAAATTCAGAGATTTTTTTAAGATTCTATATAAAGCTTTAATGTTGATTGAAGAGCGTGGCATTTGTAGATTAAAATATGACACAGGTCAATTAGTACGTGGATTAAGGAGTTAAAATATCTTTTTAAAAGATTAAGAAGGCTAAAAGTCAACTTGGCTAGTGGTGAATGTGTATATGCATATGCATGTGTGCATGTATGTATGTATATGCGTGTGTGTTTATATGTATATGTGTACGTATGTGTATATATGTGTATGTATGTATGTTGTGTGTATGTATATATGTATGTATATGTATGCGTGTGTATGTATGTAAGCATTCTATATTGGTCGCACATTTTGCTATTCACTTTTTGCAATTTCATTATATTGACATTTTACATGTTACTTATTCACTTAATTGGTTTCTAATTTTGTCTTTTGTACTTGTCTACCATTGAATTGGTGAAATAAATAAAATAATAATAAAAGTTAGCGAGCAATTGATTAGACTCATAGATTCTAGCTGGTATAAGGAGTCCACAGATGGGCTAGTAAAATTCCTAACTTTCTGAGCGCCGATAGTGCCTTCGTGCCACATTGTCGTCGTAAATGATACGACCGTTGATACATTTCTGATCCTTTTGAGCAGGCTCGCGTTAATTGTTTGTCCCATTGAGCGCATTATTTAACTATTTAACAAACCATAAAAGTGGTTTTTAGATCTATAGTCGTGATTCATGACAGGTGTATTTTTCTTACAACTTTTTAACTCTCAAACAAGGCAGCTGTTTCACATCTACATTGCACCAATGGCTAAAAAATTAAAGTATCTCTTTCTCTCTCACTTCTTCCATTCCACACGCTCATATTTTACTGGCAATAAAGTTTTTATGCATAATTATGGTGTTTATTTTATCTCTCTCGCTCTCTCTCTGACTCTCTTTGACTCTCTTTCTCTTTCTCTCGCTCTCTCTCTCTCTCTCTCGATCTCTCTTCATCTCTCGAGTAGTCTGTCAATTTTCCAGGCTCAAGGCACATATTTCTGCTCACTGTCAGACCAGGAGCACTCCTTCTACAGCAAGTTTATTCCATTACAAAAGTTTTACCCAAACATCATCTTAATGTAGTTTATTGCTTAAAATTATTAAACTATATCTGCAAAATTTAAATTAACTACATTTTAACTGCTACCATTTTACATGAAATATCAATTTATTACATTTTATTACATAAATTCTGCATACGCATAGTTTTTATATATAATGAATTTAGTGTGCATATGTCCCTCATTGGTTGTTGAAAGAGAAATTAATTTAAATTACATTCATTACCCTGGATGCACCTGTATATAATTTGCACATTTTTCGTTTAATAGTAACAGACAACGTTACGTGCTCGAGGTTTAAGAGGATCTTGAGATAAAATTAGTCACGTGATAATTTAAGAACAATCGCCTAAGCTCATTTGTTTTAATTAAGTACAAGACTTAGAAAATTCTCATCTCGTCTCTGTCATATACAATGTGTATACATAACGCACACGTGCACGTTTTAGACTCATATCAAACGTTGAAACATGAAACGCAGAAGTTTTGTGTATAACTTAGATCTATACTGTGAAGCTTCTACATTGAATAAATAAATGAATAAAAATAAAATAAGTAACAAAATTAATTAGACCTAGAAGCACTTGGTCCTTCACGATCAACAAAGATTTGAAAACTTTGAACATTTCATGCGAAGATGCTGTGAGGGTTGTTAAAGACAGAAAAGAATGGAGGAATGTTGCCGACCTATGTTCTCTTTAGAATGCCAGAAACTGATGATGATGAATAAAAATGAATTAAATGATTATTTGAAAGGCATTAAATATTCAGGGTGTAAAAAATTAGTAAAATGATAAATAAAAAGAAATTTACAGAGGTTCACTATAACTGATTAATTGATTACTTATGCACAGAGGTATATTCTGTAGTTTTCATTGAATTTCTTCAGAAAGTTATCATTAAAGTAACGTAGATAAAGTCCATCTACGTGTTACTAGTGGCGCTGAGACTATTTTTAGGTCTGTTAAACTTATTTACATAATAATAATAGGCACGCGTAGCAAAATGTTTGCTGCTCGAAAGGTTATAAATAACACAGGCCTGCATGCTCGTGTAGAACTATGGCTCAGGTATGAGAGAACCCTATAATCTACAGCTTACTCAACCCACTCTTTTATACTGGTCTTTTGTTACACACAGCTATCTCTTGTTATACAACCCCTTCATGTCTGTTGTACTATATAAATGGTTAGACAACCGTATTTACTGTTCTTTTTAAACCGATTTTATTCAATTTGGGAGTATTTTAAATTGTAGGGCAGATTGCACCCTATTTGAGAGAGAATATAGGAATTTTTCCCCGTGTTGAGCCCGGGTGTGGTTAGGGTCACTGCAGAATAGGGCAATCGCTAACAAGCTGCCTCGTGTACGTAAGAGGCAAGTAAGGCAGGAGTTGAGGAAGGCAGATCTCTCTCTCTCTCTCTCTCTCTATTTTTTACACTTACTTTCTCTCTCTATTTCTCTCACACTGTCTCTCTCTCTCTCTCTCTCTCTCTCTCTCTCTCTTTCGCTCTTTCTCTCTATCTCTCTCTCTCTCGCTCACTCTCTCTCTCTCACTCTCTCTCTCTCTCTGTCTCATTCTCTCTCTCTCTCTCTCACCCTCCCTCTCTCTCTCTCTCTCTCTCTCTCTTTCTTCTCTCGTCAGATCCTCAGCACCCCTCTGTAGATCGATTTATCTAACCTATGTTGTCGCATCAGCCCTAGCTAGGTCGACATTTAACGTTACGGGGCGACAGGCGCAGACACTGTCAGCTGGGCCTCTTGTGTTACCTGAGTTCTAGTTAAACTCTATAGACTGTTGTAACAGCCATCGCTTTATTTCAATTGATTCTAGAACTCTCCCCAGTTACTCATTATCCTACATCCATGCTATCAAATTCTAGCGAAGAAACGCACGTTAAATTAGTAGATTATCACTGAATTATTGAATTTTATTTAGCAGCCTAAAATTACTTCTGTAGCGTATGTGTGTCTCTGTGTGCTTTTATCGTTTCAAATGTTTGATTGTGCTTTATGAGAGTAGGTTTATTTATTTCATTTATTTAATTTATTTAAATGCTTTCAATCATTTCACACAATAGAACTAGAAAAGTCGCACAAAATGCAGCAATTCACATGAAATGAAAAGGACACCAAGGTCAAAAGATTCTAACGTGTGCCCTAATAAGAGAATAAAATAATAAATAATAAATAATAAATAATAAATAATAAATAATAAATAATAAATAATAAATAATAAATAATAAATAATAAATAATAAATAATAAATAATAAATAATAAATAATAAATAATAAATAATAAGTAATAAATAATAAATAATAAATAATAAATAATAAATAATAAATAATAAATAATAAATAATAAATAATAAATAATAAATAATAAATAATAAATAATAAATAATAAATAATAAATAATAAATAATAAATAATAAATAATAAATAATAAATAATAAATAATAAATAATAAATTTTTTACGTGTGCTTGTCTATTTATATGATTCGGATTATTGTGTTTGTGTCTTTTGTGTTTATATATTTAAATTTCATATTCGCTTGGTTTTGTTGTTCTTTTCGTGTGCTTTCATCTGCAGAAAATGAATGTTTTTGTATATATTTCGTCTGTGTATTCATGTTTCTAGTATTTGAGTATGTGTGCATATGTCGATGTTTTATGTGTGAGCCTTTGTCTTTGATATGCTTTCGAACGCTTTACTTTTTAAAAAATGTTTTACATTTTTCTTATTTAAATCATATTTCTTATTGAAGTTAGTGAGAACAAGTTCTGTCGGGCGCTAAATGTCTACTGGCAGAACACTGTCACCATCAGTGTCTAACGTCTTGTCTACAATTTAATTCTCTCAACTTCTCAAGTTGAATTATTACGTCAAAATAAGTTTTGAAACCTTGTTTTTGTAGATGCACGCGTAGAAAGACTCTTAAGTTACTAACGCAGATATCCATGGACAGGTTTTGTCGGCACGAGATGCGAGCAACGAGCTCGTGTTATGTAGCAGATTCAAACTGCTAAGTTTAAGCATCTGAATCAGTTTAAAATGTTTCTCAGCTAGTATTCCTTACTGCAGCAGAAATGTTCAGATATTCAGCAAAAAGTGTAACTTGTTTAATTGTTTAAATTTCATCAGTGTGTGGCCATAAGTTATACACTACTTATAGCCTCCTTGGATTTGCTCTTCGGACATCGGTTTGCACCTTTTTGGTCATTTTAAGTTCATCTCGTGGTTTTGTCTCAAAGGATGCGATGCTGTCATATGTCACAGTAGCGCATAGCTGTGTTTCGCCGTCGTCGTCGTTGTTGTTGTTGACCTCCAGCATTCAGATGATCATATTCTTGTATTTTACTTGTCAATGATATGGTCTCTCTTTAATTGTACATTCTGATAAGGTTTGACTGAAAATTAGTTTGCTTGCAACCATCATTCTCTCTCTGTCTCTCTCTCTCTCTCTGTCTCTTTGTTGTCTCTTTGTCTCTCTATCTCTCTCTCTCAGTCTCTCTATTTTTTTCTCTCTCTCTCTCTGTCTCTTAGTCTCTCTATCTTTCTCTCTCTCTCTCTCTCTCTAGTGTTTTGCCTAACTATTTATTTATATATTTTTTATTCCTACTCAAAGCAGCTTTCACACTCCATATAGACAATGAAGTACTTATCCACTAACGAGTTAATCCCTTCACAAACGATTATGCCTTAAACTTACCTTAATGTATCGTATAGCCTGGGAATAATGTGGTTTATTTTTTGTAACTATTCTGTAACTATTGTAACTATTAACCTTATAAAGTCCTATGTATAGTTGTTGTCCTATGACTACAGTTCAAAGGCGAAGGTTCGATTAGATTGATTTCGTTGTGATGGCAGATATTCATCTCAGAAATATTGTTATTTTTATACAATTAACCAATGACGTGTAGGGCTGGTCTATAAGATTAGAACAGTGTTAAAAAGTGGTACAGAATCATTTCAAGTCGTTTGTAGATGTACGGTTTTTATCACTCACGTTGTAAAAATAAAGAAACCTATATGTAAACATGATACGTGACAACTACACGTCGATGAGTCACAGTTTCCTTTTTTCAGATGTGTAGGACCTGTCACAATCTTACCTGTCTGCTTCTTTATGTAATATGGGCCTACTTGTATTAAATTATTAATATTTCTTGTTTTTAATATGATTGAAAATTAAGCACTACATAGTATTTATTATTTTGAAACCTAAACGGTGAAATAAAGATTAAATGTATGTTATATACATTTACATTATATTATATTATATTATATTATATTATATTATGCATATTATATATATATATATATATATATATATATATATATAATATATATATATATATGTATATATATATATATATATATATATATATATATATATATATATATATATTGAAATTCGTTTATGTTTCACTAATTTCATAACAAAATAACTGTAAGGGCCAGGCATTATTCTATTACCTCTTCCTGAAACACAGAAATTGCATTATAAAATGTAACTGTCGTCTCACCGTTAATCTCGTTTCATTAATTTGTGTGAGGCTTTTGCCATTTTCCTATCTCGAGAAGTAAATTTTATTGCTCAATTTTTGCATTCATGAAGACGTGCAATCTATTTTAATGTATCTTGAGATATATTCTTGTAATTTGACTTGATAACAGGTCATAACTTGTATATGCTTCACTGTAACACGGCGACTATTGTTTCATTTCCAGCTTTGCTTACTCTTTTTTGTCATAGTTTATTTTGTCAATTATTAATTTATTTCATACTCTATATTCATATACTGGAAACCACCTCAGAAGCCATACTTTTCCCTAGCTATAGACTACTTAAGGTTTTGGATAAGGCATAGACTTCGTGAAGGGATTATCTTGTTGTTCAAAGGAGTGCTCTTATGAAGCGAGAAAAAAGACTTTGGGTATGAATATGTACCTTGAACCTGCCATTTGGCAGTGCACTGAAGAAGGAAGGATTCATATCTGTGATACAAATATATCTTATTAAAATTTTTGATGCAAATCTCCAGCCATAATAATACATATTCTGGCAGCTTCTTCTTTAAGTGGTGACTGAGTATTTAATTAATCTGAAGCTATTCATAATGTAAAAGAAGATTTCTTGCCGGCTATATGTGAGTCCTATTATTGTAAAAGATTTGGACGATTTCAACGTTAAATGGAAATTGAATTAAGCATCTCCAGCTACAAACATGTTTCAAAGTCCATTGGGTGAGCTGCTAGAATCATTATGCTTTGAGCTGTGGCAGTTTGACCTACAGAGACTATATATATATATATATATATATATATATATATATATATATATATATATATATATATATATATATATATATAAGGTATAAAGGTATACACTTAGAAGCTCAAAAAGTTAAACTTTCTTCAACGGGCTTTTCTGTATTGCGTTTCAGCTTTCTCTTTTCGCTTTTACTTTGTGGAGCAATCTAACAATTAACAAACAATTAAAACAATTAAATAATTAAACAAACTGTTAAAGCTAAGAAGTAATGAATAACTAAAAGAACTATAAAGAGCTAGAAAGAGATATCAAATTCATTCACACTCATTTATTTAAGATATATATTTTAGATATATATGACCGGTCATATATATCTATATATTTTAAATATATAGATATATATGACCGCTGCTGCTGTTTAACATTTACGCTGAGGCAATGATGGAGGAAGCCATGGAAGAATTGGAAGAAGGAATAAAAGTAGGAGGGAATTTGTTACAAGATGTACGATTTGCAGATGACCAAGGAATGGTAGCGGGCAGCGAGATTGGATTGCAGAAGATAATGGATAGGCTGAATGATACGGCCCTAAGATATGGCATGAAGATTAATATAAAAAGACCAAGGTTATGAGAGTGTCCAATAATAAAGGTGAAGTTAATATCACAATAAATAGTGCGAAATTGGAACAGGTAAGGAGTTTCAAATATTTGGGTCATACTAAAACCGATGATGGGAAATGTGAGACGGAAATATGCAGTAGGATTGCACAAGCAAAAGCGGCCTTTGGTAGTAGAAAACAACTATTAACAAAAAGTCTAAAGAAAGACACAAAGATAAAGATAGTCAAAACTTTGGTTTGGACCACGCTTTTGTATGGATGTGAAACATGGACCGTAAGGAAGGAAGGTATTAGGACACTGGAGGCATTGGAAATGTGGATTTGGAGAAGAATGGAGAGGATTAGCTGGACTCAAAAGGTTACAAATGAGGAAGTCCTGGAGAGAGTTGGCACAGATAGACATTTCTTAATGCATTTTGATAAATGCATTAAGAAATAGGAAGAAGAGATGGATAGGACACATTATAAGGGGGGAAGGTCTATTGAAAGAGATCATAGAAGGTAGAATGGAAGGAAAAAGAGGCAGGGGCAGGCCGAGATTAGATATGTTAGGTGATTTAAAGACCCACTCATATGTGGAAATGAAGAGGAAGGCGGAAGACAGAGAAGACTGGAGGCGTCATGTACCATGGACCTGCCAGTAGGCAGTGCACTAAGAGAGAGAGATAGATATCCACATTAGATGTATGGCAGGCCTTATTACAATAAAATAAACTAGTACGTGGAAAATATATATATTTTATCATTTGATTACTTTAATTATATATCCTATAAGCCGGCAGGTCTGCAAGGAAATTTGGCACAACAAAAAATTTAGGTAGGCCTACAGTGAAATTTGGACGATTCAAACTTTTGGGTACAACTGCAGGGAAATTTTACTCTTGTTAAACTTTATGCAAATGTTTCTAAAGTCGTCTTTGTGGAGTCTAGAGTAAATGTCACATGACGTCATGTGACGTCACACGCCTCTTTGTTAGCCATCAACCTTCAACCTACAGTACATGTACGTGTTTGTGCCGATGATGACTTGTATAGAAGACATATATATATATATATATGCATATATATATATATATATATATATATATATATATGTAGAAGACATATATATATATATATATATATATATATATATATATATATACAGTATTGTATATATACAGTTTTTGTATATATATGTATATATTAAATATATATATATATATAATTATATACAGTATATACAGTATATACATGTATATATATATATATATATACACATACATACATACATAATCACAATCAGCTGTTTAATTGACAGGAATAAAAACACAGCGCAACACACACATACATAGGCCTAAATATATATATATATATATATATATATATATATATATATATATATATATATATATATATGTAGGCCTATATATGTGTGTGTTGCGCTGTGTTTTTATTCCTGTCAATTAAACAGCTGATTGTGATTATGTATGTATGTATGTATATATATATATATATATATATATATATATATATATATACATGTATATACTGTATATATTGTATATAATGATATATATATTTAATATATACATATATATACTTATATATATATATATATATATATATATATATGATATGTTTATTGCTGTCATTTCAACAGCTACTTGTAATTGTGTTATTTATGTTATACAGTTTCTATCAGTACCCTGAACTATTCGTGGATCCGGTTGCATATCATAACTGGTCTATGTATCTACTCATCACCATATCACTAGGTATGTCTAAAATTATCGTTAGATATGTTTAATCTTGCCGCTAGTTATGTTTAGAAGTAACATTAAGTATATCAAATTAAATTAATATCAAGCTACATCTGAACTGGGATTTAAGGGAAGATGATGATGATGATGAATATATATATATATATATATATATATATATATATATATATATATATATTATATGCTTAGATTACAAATTAAGAAATAGGAAGAAGAGCTGGATTGGACATACAATTAGGAGGAAAGTCTAACAAAAGAGGTCATAGAAGGCAGAATGGAAGGAATTAGAAGCAGTGGCAGGCTAATATTACTTATGTCAGATGATTTAAAGACCCACTCATAGGCCTATGTGAACATGAAAAAGAAAGCGGTAGACAGAGAAGAGTGGAGGAGTTAAATACCATGGACCTGCCAGTAAGAAGTGCACCAAGATAGATGCTTAGATATGTATCACCGTACCACTAGATATGTTAGCAAATAGTAACAAGTACCACTAGTCGTATTACTAAACGTAATCCAGACAGTATCGCATATATATGTTTAAACATTAATTATATGTATTTGGCTACCGTAGACTGCACGTTTCGTACAAGTCGACAAAGCACTAAGATCCAAACCAACGTCAGAAAGGGCATTCGTTGCGACCATACCTAAACTGGGATTCAGTGGAAGATGACGATGACATATCTGGATACCCGTTTATCTATTGTTAGAATTATCTGATTATTATATGTCTTGTTCATTTAGCAATTTCGTTGACAAAATGTCCGTGAGCGAATCTTTTTATTTTAGCAAAAGCCTGTTTTTACGTAAAATACAAAAATCTTAAATAAACGATTTCCAACATCTGAAGTGATTTCTCGCTTTTATCCAAGTATATGCTTTAGACGACTCGTATTGGGAATTTGAAATTTTTGACTTGATTATTTTCAAACTTTCTAATCTATTACGGTATTAGCTAAGCTGCTTCTTCTGCTGATCATCCTCTCCTTCTGTACGAACAGTTTCATAGACGGTTGAAGGCTTTTCTCTTTGACCTCTCCTATTCAACCATTGCACAGAAACTAAGGCCAACACGTAAACCTCCAATCCACTAGTACCCTTCTTCGGACTGACTTCCCGGATTTTAGCTTGCACCGCTTTTGGACCCCACACTCCGCTCATCGGATTGGATTTGAAATCATAATGCTCAATGTTGTCCTGGACGACAGTAGCACTCTAATTCTGTTGTTGTTGTTGTTGTATTACGACTCTTAATATTAGCTTTCTTATTACAGTTCTTATAAAAGATTTTAACCGCGTCCATTTCTTAGGGAGGCACTGCTTCTATAAACGCCAACATGAATAGATCCATAATAACGTTATCTGTTATGTGTCGACGACTAACCAGACCTTTAACCCGTCTTAATGTCGCACCTGATCATAAATCTGTCGAACTCTTACCTGTTCAAACAATTGATAGTGTTATGTAAATACAAACCTATTGATTGGATCACCACGTAAAAGCCTTTATCTTAACGCCTCTCTACTTCAGATTGATAATTTCTTTGTCAACTAAAGTCGTTCTTAATGCGAGTTTTAAACAGTAAAGCGTATGTCGAGCTTTGTTACGAATCGATGTAGGCTCTCTCTCTCTCTCTTAGGCACTGACTACTGGCGGGTCCAAGGTATATAACGCCTCCATTCTTCTCTGTCTTCCGCTTTCCTCTTCATTTCCACGTATGAGTGGGTCCTTAAATCATCTAACATACCTAATCTCTGCCTGACTCTGCCTCTTTTTCTTCCATTCTACCTTCTATGACCTCTATTAATAGACCTTCCCCCCTTAGAATGTGTTCTATCCAACTCTTCTTCCTATGTCTTAATGCATCTATCAATTTTATCGATGCAGGCTACTGCACATTAATACAGAAGCTCCCAAGTGAATATGAAAGTGGCTACAGGCTTCACTGACATAGCACATGTAGCTATGTTATCAGTGGCGGATCCAGAGGGGTCAAAGGGGCCAGCCCCCCAAAAAAGCTTAGTGCAATTTGTTTAACTTAACAATTGTGCATATATTAACAAAAAGAAATGACGTTTACCAGTGATCTGTTAGGGTCCCAGGGGATGGCGATCATACTCAATCACTTCAGTCATAAGGATGCGAATCAAACGGTTGTATGATTTTAAAAATGTCATGAAAAAATTATCCCCCCCCCGAAATAAATTTCTGGATCCGTCCCTGTAAATGTATGTTATTTTTTATAATTTGTCTACATTACATAATAAGTTATGCTTGTGATGAATATTTTAGAAAGCTAACATATTTGATTTTAAATAAATAGATAAGTCGAAAGCTGCTACCAAAAAAATAAATCGTTGGATTGTTGCTTTAAAAAGACCTATCATCGGATAATTGCTTCCTACAAAGCCTGTCATTGTATAGTAACTTCCAAGTTCCAACATAATCTACTATCAAATATTTCAGGAGTAACGGAACTTGACATTCCGCCAGAGTTTTGCTATTTGTTAGTGCTCTGAGGTTAGTTTAAAGTTCATTTCCTTACCGCAAAAATAATGTCAAAGGCTTACAGGCAGAAATTTTAAATTCCTGACTTCATATTATTGGAAAAGCTCGCTACCACCTCGGCTTCCAACTGGTGCATAGTTCTTATATATGAAAAATTAAAATATGCTTATCATTGAATTCTAATTTGAGAAATAGATAATCTTTTCTAACATAAATTAAGGCGAAGCGTTAGAAAACCAGATGTGATTATCTTATGAAGCGTCCTGATTTCGATTGCGAAGCTCCGAGAATGACTTCATAGCAATTATCATCACTACTGTAATAAATACATCGTTTTTAAAATATGTAATTTTCTGTAATATAATTTATTTTATTTGTAGGATATTTTATAGCCGACTTTCTGGATATCATTGTTTCCGGAAGAAGTAAAGAAAATTGGGAAGTTCTGGCACATCACGTCGTGGTCAGAATTTTCTATTTTTACTTGTATTACCAAACTAGATTACTAAATAGCTAGATAGTATAGATAGCTAAGTATGACCACGGTACGAATATTTATTTATATTTGATCTATCAAAGGCCAATAGCTGAATAATCTATTTGATTATTTTAAGTAATTTTCTTTACATATATTTTGTTTATTTTATTCTATTAAAGTTTCCCTTTAAGATCAGTTGCGCTATATGTCCAATTCCCTTCAGGCGAAATCAAATTATGCTCTTAAAGTTAGGAATTTTCTAATTTTAAAGAAATTTTCTAAACTTATTGTTCCATTGAAGGAACTGCAGAGATGAGGTTGATGGAAAGACAATTATATTAGTAAATTGAGTGTCCGGGACCCACATCACCGGCTATGAAATCACAAAGTAGAATATTCAGATTATTCTATTAGGAACTAAGAGAGATATTAATACTACGTTTAGATGTGTTTGATAAACTTTACTCAAACTTAGTGCACAATTAAACTTTAACATGGGCCTACAGTACGATTGTATATTTCTTACAATTCAATGGTAATTTCATTTCCTAATTTTATGCGTTAAATGCTTTTAATTAATACGAGAGAAATTCTGTTCAAATTGAGGTGCCGACCGTGCCGTTTAAACTCTTTGAAATTAAACTTAAAATGCCAAAATAGGAAGCTAAGCCTAAATTCTATGATCTTTTAATCTTTTATTAATGATTCGCTCTTATAATTGAATTATCTTGTAAATTGTTACCTTAGCACTCGCTTTAATAAATTCGTTAGTTAAATTGCTAACTTATTTTATATTTCTCAATCCATATGTAATCGATGGATTATTTTTAGTTAAAAATTCTTCTTATACTATTCGGACAAAATTAATGGTTGTCTTGACAGGCATGTTTTAATCCTATATTTTTAAAAAAATTGTTTATGTATTTTTTAAAATTATGTATCACTGCAGGTAATCTACATAGTCCTCTACAATTCCATCCAGTGCCGGTACGTAGGCGCTAACGTTGTCTCTCTGGCCGTGGAGGTCAACAGCGTCTTTCTGCACACACGTAAGCTGATGCAGATACGAAAGATCGACTACAGTACCAAGTCGTACCGATTAATCGTAGCTCTAAACGTCGTCTCTTTCCTGCTCTTCCGATTCCCCGCAATCGGCTACATCACCTATGCCGGCCTGACCCACTACCGTCGAATGACCACCCTGTACATGTACCTATTGGCAGTGATGATTTTATGCACGTGGATCATAAACTTTGGCCTGTTCTACAGAGTGGTGAAAAGTGATTTCCTTCGGAAACCGAAAAGGAAAATTCCAGTTGATAACGGTAGTGGCCACACGAATGGGTTGAAACAGTTTAATAATAACGAGGTTAAGCAGTCCAAGAGGCGTAATGTTAATGTTTCCTGATTAATTTTTGCATTCCAGTTTGTTTCATGTCTGTGTGTTTATGTTTTGCGCTCTCTTACTAACATTTTTCAGCTTCAGTTTAGAAATTGTAATTCTTTTTTAATGATTTGTATGCGTCTTAGTGTAAATTTGGGTGTCTTTTAACATTCTTACAATTGTATCTATTTAATTAGTTTAACGTTGGACATTGATATTTAATTTAATGCATTTCTGCTGTAGGCAAATTTGAATAACACAAGAAGTAAAAGTACAGCTAATGTTAACATCAGTTTCCTACTCAAAATCGATGTCAGTGACGGGCGAGCCCAGAATTTGAACCCCCGCACATACAATGTACTGATCCGCAGTCGAATAACTTACCGACATCGCCATTGGCTCCAGCCGATCGCACAAGAACACTTACTATGTAGGCCTACTATTCAATTTTGTCATAAAAAATTTTGTATGAAGATTGTCTCAACTAGTGCTTTTGAAAATTGTCTGGAAATTCGGCTGAGCCGGTCGGTAGCTTGTTAGCAAGTTGTTAAACAGCAGATCAGTAGGTGCAGGCTTCAAATCCATGCTCTCCACGTCACTGACCTGCTATCGGGCAGGAAAATGATGTTAACCGTGACGTTAGCTATAAAAAGTTAATCTGAAATGAATTGTGTACTTTTGTTAAGACTTATTTCTCTTCATTGTTTTATATTTTTGATTTGATTTGGTTTGTATGAGGCGTTTGATAGTGTTGTATGCTGTGGAGACATCATGGATATAATTCTTGATAGGAAATGGATTTAAACATATTTTCTTTTCTTTTATCATAAACGCTAGCAATAATTCTTTTGATGAGGTATCCCACTTGAGAACTGTACGCAGATTTCTTTAGATCCTATGGAACTTTAGAAATTATTCAACTAAGTGACGGAAGTGCCTTAATGTAAAGCTTGCTTTGTTTCAGTTAATATTGGCCTACTACGATTTTAGACGATGATTTGTAGTCTAAAATTTGAGTAAACTCACTCGTTTGGCAATTATCTCTAGCCAGTAGCGTAGATACAAGCAACTAACAAGTTTTGAGCTTTTTAAGTTTTTAACGTGGTTATACAGGCAAAATGCCTTCTCTGTCTCAGATTATAGGGCTTATTATTATTATTTCATAGTAGGCCTAACTATAATATATACAAACTTTTTAGTCTTCCGGTAACTTTAATTGAAATAGATATATCATTTATAGCTGATGAAAATATAATGTCATAAATATAATGAAAATGTTATGTCTGTGTATAAATAAAAATTAACTAGAATATTGTTTCTGCTAATGTTTCGATGCATGTTATTTTCCCTCTATCGATTAATTGTTACCAGTTTAAATGTAGATTTTCAGGAAAATATTGCTATGCAATCGTTTACGAAAGCAAAACCAAAAATAACTATTACTAAATTACTCTTTTAGTTGTTTCGCATATATTTCTGTTTTTGTACTAACTGCCACTGAAATGCTAATGTCATGCCAAACGTCTGTATAAGTGTTTTTCAATTTTTGGTGCAATGTCTACTGTTAATTTTTCATAATATGCAAAATTAACAGAATATATTATATTCTTTAGGATTTTTGCATAGAATTGAGAAAGTCAAGTCTAAGGGAATAAAGGCCCTACCATTGAGCAGGCAATATTTAGAGTATGGATTTAATCATGACATTATGTGTGTATTTATGCTAATAATTTATTTGAATGTGTTAACCCTTTGTAAACTATGTACAATTTTCATCATCGTCATCCTTGCTTGAATCCCAGTATAATTAGGGTCGTTATACGAATAGACCTTCTTCCATTCGTTTTAGAAATTTGTTATTATTTTTAATATTTTTTATTTTTTAATTTAATTTTATTTTAATTTCTGGAGCTTAGGCGCTTACAAACCATGTGCCCTTTCTGAATTCGGTTTGGATCTGAGTGCGTCGTCGCCTTGTACGACACGTGCAATCCACGGTTGGTCTATTCTCCAGAAACCCGGACACAAAACGTGTAAAATTTAATTAATTGTAAAATTAAGGTAAAATTAAGTGTATATATATATACATGTATAAATTATATATATATATATATATAAGCCATATATATATATATAATGTATATATGTATATATATATATATATATATATATATATATATAATATGTTGAATAAATGCATGTATATATATATACATGTATATATATATATATATATATATATATATATATATATATATATACATGTATATATATATATATATATATATACATTCGTGCAAATATAAATACTATATATAAAATAAATTAACTCTGAAGTTTATTATATAATACATCCACACTATTGTAGTTCAAGATATAAATATTGTTGTGTTTTAAAAAATGACGTTAAAATTCTATGGCGGTATAATTCATTGTGTAATATATAGGATTTTAATTTTTATGATAAATACCAATGTCTGTTATATCTAATTTATAGTAACACTAAATATAATAAATATAAGATAAATTTAATAATAATATTAAAATAATAAAATAATATATAATATAATATAATAACTCTAAATGTTATTTCTTATTTGATTAATATTGATTTTATATGTCTATACTTTGTCACAGAAAATGGTAGCCTATAGTAGTTCATGTCTAAGCTTTATGTTTTGTTAGTATTTTGTTATCGTTGCATATTTGAGAATAATGTGGCAGACTTGGGGGAGGAGATTTGGTACCATAGTGCTCAATGCTGTCATGGACGACAGTAGCAGTCTAATTCTGTCGTTGTTGTTGTGGTAGATTTGGGGAGAAGAATGGTAATGTTAATAATGTCATCATCATCATCATCATCATCATCATCATCATTATCATCATCTTCCCTTGAATCCCAGTTTAACTAGTACTACTACTAATGTAATGTTATTACTACTAATGTTATTACTACTAATGTTATTACTACTAATGTTATTACTACTAATGTTATTACTACTAATGTTATTACTACTAATGTTATTACTACTAATGTTATTACTACTACTAGTAGTAATGATAAAGTAGTATTAATGTTATACTACTACTTATTATTACTGTAATGTAATGGTACTACTACTAATGTAATGCTATTAATTGGTTATATCTTGAGTAAAGAATGCGCCTTCGTTGTTGACTACAGCATATTACTTGTTTATTTATTTATCATTAAAATCATTAAAAACATCAGATAAAACAATCAGAAATGAGTACTATAGAAAAGATTAAGTGAACGGAAAATACAGGCCATGGAAGCACTTAAATATTTCGGATATAGATGTAGATTAATATAAAGGAGAATTAATATAGAAATATATACTTATGAATTTTAAATGATAAAGGAACAGGTAACTAAGACGATATCAAAATTAAAATATCCAAATTGAATGATTGTTGCTTGTAAGAAAATTGTAATACCAAGGAGGCATTTAATGTGGGCTTATGTCACAAAGTTTGTTTTTAAATGTTAATTAATTATTGTCTAACTCTCAATACTTCTGAAAATGTTGCATAATATTATATTTTTAAAATTTGTGTTTATAGCATTTCTTAGTCAAAGTGGGCCTAAATGTGTTTATAACAGTCTCGTATAATTGCTAGTATTTGCTACACTTTATTTGATTCTTGTACGTCTATAGTATTTATATATAGCTATAGGACCTCCATAGCATTTATCTCTACTTCTAGGGCCAATTTTTGATATTGATAGTTGATATTGCTATTTGCTATATTTTAACCTCAACGATAGCTACTGTTCTAACATGGTGCGTACCTCGTGGTTGTGTGTTCAAATAGACTTAACGACGCTACTTCGAATTAAACTACACGATTATTGCAACCAATGAAGAAAAAGATGATGACGGCACTAATATTATACATGGCTCTCTCTCTCTCGCTCTCTCTCTCTCTCTTAGTGCACTGCCTACTGGCAGGTCCATGGTACATAACGCCTCCACTCTTCTCTGTCTTCCGCCTTCCTCTTCATTTCCACATATGAGTGGGTCTTATACATGTATAGGTCTAAAATTTTACATTGTCAAACACGTTACCTGAACTCTAAACAGTATTTTTTCACGGGATTAGCATATGGGCTATAACACGGATTTTTATCGATTAAATTTCACAAAATTGTGAGTAGCTCGTTTTCAGTTATAATTTATAATTTCTGTCATTTATAATTTCACCGTCTTTAATCTCGCCAGGCAAAGTTTCAGTTGCTATTAACTAATCGTTTATTTCATTTAATTCTCCTTCAATTAAAACAGCGTAAGTTTAGCTATTTTTACTGAATAAAGCGATTCACTTGAGTTCAAACCCGCGACCTCTCGCTTAGTCTAGTACTAACTCGACCATCAGCCGGTATATTATATAATTAACTGAAATCAAAACCTTGTGTCGATCCTCATTGATAGTAATTTTTCCCCCTTTACAAATTTATGGCTGATGAGTTGTAATATTACCACTAGACCGCTGTTACAAGTCTTAACGACTTCCTGATCCAGTATAATTAAATTAAGTTAAAGCACAATTACTAGCAATATTTTAAAAAATCTTAATTAAAAACTATATACAGTAAAAAAATTAGCAATGAAGTATACGAAATGATAATACACATAATAAATGGAAAATAAAATAAAAAGATATATAATAATAAATAATAATTTCAAGACACAAATAAAGGCGCAGAAACTGGTGCAATTTTACTTAAGGTTAAATAGGAATATGCTTGTTCTATCATTTTGTAAAGTTTATCATCTAATTTTAGCAATCCAAACCATTAAGGTATCTATATTTCAGTTTGGTAACTAAAACCTAAACCAAATGTGCCAGTTACTCATTTCAGTTTCAGTTGATTTGAGTTATATTGGCTTTTGATTATTCATAGAAATTTACATTTATTGTTTTTGATTTTCATTTATCGTGCCGTAGCGTCTGCCAAGAAACCTAAATCGTTTTCATTCGTCTGTTGTATTGCTATATTCGTTTGATTGCCTATTTATAATTATTATTTTACATTTTAATTGGATTCAAATTAATTACTTGACAATCTCCTTTAGAGTAATGTTTAAATCTAATCATGGCTTGGCTTTGTAACAAAGTTGTGCCTTAATTAACTACTTAATGATCAATTTCTTGCCTTGATTGCTGTACTAGAGTGTCTTTCATAATCTTCACTTATTTTATTCCAAATGTGTCCTATTAGCAGGTCTAGGGCATATATTCATGCTTAAAGTCTGCTTCACTCTACTGGCCAACTCCGCTAAAAATCGAATTCAAATCCTAAATTCTTTCTCCCAAGTGCTAAAATCACGAGAGAAGGAAAACTATTCATCGTATTTAGTTCTTGATGTTGTATAAGTAATATGCTACTTATTGTGTTACTAAAAAGCTGATCGCATTGTTCGATTTGACTAATACTTGCGCACACTATATTGTAGCAAAACCTTCTGTCTTTTCTCACTGACAAGCTGTAAATGAATTAAATGTGGAAGTGAAGTATCTGTAAATTCGTATGAAGGCCTATAGAACCTTTCTGTTACAAAATTATTGCTACGATTCATATATAGTAATTTATAAATTGACAGATCTAGTTTTCAAACGCTCGCTTGTATGAAGTTTGACTTCAAATAGGCCAAATTGATGACGTGAGCTTTGAGAATGATCAAATAAAAGTAACAGAAAATAAATCTTTAACCATCGCTAACCTGACTTTGAACTTATTAAATCACATTCATCCAGCCACTTGATAAGACGAAGCCTAATTTAACGTATATTTCTGGTGTTGAAAGTATGCAGTGAGGGGCGAGCACTGTATTTGAAACGTGCACACACTGATCTGCATCAGAGGCAATGCTAATGGATTTAAATCTGAAGCAATTTTGACAATTCTCAAGTGCGTATTTTCGAATGCAAAATTTTCGAGGCCAGGTTCCTTGGTTCCGGATACAGGTTCCTTGGTTCCGGATACAGGTTCCGTAGTTCCGGAGACTGGGAATCTAATCTAGAAGTCTGTGACCTTGACTCCAAAGTTACAGCTCTGGATACTCGGCTGGATGGACACATCTTTGTATCCGAAAATATGAGAATAGACCAAGCGAAATCTGCAGGGGATTGTAAATGTTTATAGATATAAAAATATAATGTCTATAAATATAGAAATGTATGTAAATGTAATCGAATGTCTTAATAGCGTAGCGGTAACTTCATGAACTTTTAAACGACAGATCCTGAGGTGAATTGAACTCTCGTGGGTTCGAATCCCAGCCGCGCTGATCTGAGAGTAAAATCTCGGACATTCACCGAATTGGTTATACGGAAAATGGTCTAAATTGCCTAACGGTTTAAACATGTGGTATTAAAAGTGATAGATATCAACATGGTTGATCATTTCACTATAATGCGTGCTTACTTATTTTAAATTTATAGCGTTAGTAATATCTGATTTTCGGTAGTAAGAAATACAATAACTTTCGAATAGAGCGAGACCGGCGACTTCTTGATGACATGTATCTTACTTGTAAAAGAGCAGCAGCATAATCACAGGATAGTATCGCTTGATTTAAAATTAGCCTATTTATAATCACAGTCAATAGAGATTTTCGATAATAGCTATAAATAGAACAACGTGGACACCAAATGTAAACAGTGGACAAAAAACTTAAACACTGCATAGAATACCATTGAAATGTACTAGTTCCTCATAAAATTTCTAATACAAGCTTCCTTTAGAAATGTTATCTACTTTACAACCTACTATACTGATATTAATTAAAGAATAACTTAACACTTACAGTTTAACTCTGACACCCATTATAACGATATTCATGTATTACAACGAAGTTATAATGTAGACCCATTACATTTACATGTAAATATATGTAACAGATGTCAACATAAACAAATCAGATGATAACATGCAACAAAATATGTTTTCAATTACCGAACTGATCTATTAATGAGCCGTGAGCTTTTTGTCTTTTCTGATTTGTTTTTATTTGTTTATTTTTTATCTGTGTCTTTTTCCATGGCTCTTAAGGATATCACTATCTTCATCGGCGCAGTCAAACTATCACAGTCCCATGGTTGTTAAATTAATAAATTATTGACTTATTGATTAACTGTCTGGCTGTCTGTCTGTGTGTCTCTGTTTGTCTGTCGGTCTGTGTGTGTCTGTCTGTCTGTCTGTCTGACTAACTGTCTGACTGACTGACTGACTGATTGACAGACTGACTGGCTGATTGATCGATCGATCGATCAATTGATTAATTGATAGATCTGCGACCTTAAATAAAGTCATAAATCTGGATATAAAAGAGAAACGCCAAATTTACAATAAATATAATTAAAAATTATACGCTATGGACCTTGGATTAGGTCGTCAGTAGGGAGAAAGCGAGAGAGTGAGAGAGGAGATCACGTGTTTGTTATCATTACAAATGAAAGGCGTAGACAAGAAAATAATGCACATAAGTTTATTGCTAGAATAAATGAGAGACTTAAGAAACACAAAGCAGAACTTTATCTTTTCACGCAACCAGATTTTCAGCGCTACCAGATGGCGTTCTGACAAAGCTCTGCTAATCATATAATGCGCCCAATGCTGTGGTATCCGCTCTAGACATCCATTCATAAATTCACAAGTGCCACTTCAGACAAATCTCTACAGCAACGCTGTTAACATTTCCGAGATTTTCAGATAGTTAAACATGTTCTCTTGTGGAAATGTCAAAGTTTCCATCTTAGTTCTAGGCTTATTTCGAATTGGTGAATTTCGGAAGTGTTTTTAAACTAATGGTTACTACGTTTACTTTAAAGAAAATTCATAATTTCATTAATTTGTCACTGAATGTTATGAAAAATAGGCAGTTACAGTAAGCACTAGAAAAACTCTCGAACTTCTCGCTAACATTTATAACACCTCTGTTGTGTTATGTTCTGTTATGTTATACGGTAATGCAAAGGAATTTTTGATAAATCTTCAGCGGGATTTTCTTTCTAAACACTTGGTAACCTCGTTGAGCAGACAGTTGGGGGAGCTAGGCTGTTAGACAGCTGTAGCATACATACACTTCAGGCCTCCACACTGACATCAGCTGTAGTTGTGTGTTGCCTACTATACATGCATATATGAATATGATATAGTTGCAACAGTAGCGCAGTGTGGATAAGTAATGTACTTATAAATGTCTTCTAGTAGCATTATAAGGCAGTGCTATTTAATATCCAAGCAGCTGAGCAAGTAGGCGAACTATTAATTAATTAATCAAAGTAAACACCAAACTGTAGTGATGTTATATACGGTGACGTAAATTTAATGACGCGTTAATTATTGCATGTTACTTCTTACAGAGTATACGTTGGAAATAGCATTAGGTATGAACAGTAATTTAGTATGACTGTACGAGCATGTAATATTGTGTATATTAATACTATGTGAATTATATTAATATAAGTATGTATAGTAATACTATGTGAGTTAATAATAGTTTATAATTAATAATATTATGAGCATATTAATACAAGTACGAGTTATTATAGTAAGCTTCAGTTATTAATGATAGTATTAACGTAGTAACAATAGTATAAGCTTTATAGAGGAAAACCTATTCATTTTAAAATATATGTATATTATAATTATGTAAGAATTAATCAGCGACAGTAGGCCTATATTTTTCCAGTTTCTGGAT
The DNA here is from genome assembly GCA_905160935.1 of Enchytraeus crypticus. Lineage (NCBI taxonomy): Eukaryota > Metazoa > Annelida > Clitellata > Enchytraeida > Enchytraeidae > Enchytraeus > Enchytraeus crypticus. Next base: position 213,783 of record CAJHZI010000793.1, read on the forward strand.
ATGCTTATGCTTGCATCGATGTATGAAAATTTCTGAATCAGAACTAAGTAGACAATTATTTGACCACTTAATAATTTTCTCCATTTCATGTTAGCTTTTAATTAGTGATCCTCCGGGAATAGTAATTGTTTAATTAATTAAAATTATCTAATTTATTTTTATTTTTTGTAAATTGGCAAATATATTTATACTTATTTAATTTTATAAATATTTATTTATGCTATGCAATATTTTTTATATTTATCTAATTAATTCATTAATTTTTCTAATATATATGCCGTCAAAATTGGGAGATATTTGATCTACTTTCAGTATGTCATAATTTTAAAGTTTACAGAAATATTTGACGTCCCTGGCATCATCCTTATATGAGGAAACGGACGTTAAACATTTATTAAAACCTTTACTATTATTATATCTTTAATATTTCGGCCGTTATCCCCAACAAACCATTGAAACACGAATGCTAAAAATCTATACAAAATTGGATAATTACTGTATGAGCGAACCAACCGATAAGAAAATGGTGTTTCTCCACACTTCTTCTTCTCTAAGTGCCGTACCTATTCTAAGCCTGGGCGGCCATGGTCATATTCCTCCATATGTCTTTGTTCATTGTTGCTCTGATCATCTCTGTTTGAGTTAACTGCATCCATTTGCTAAGACTTTTAATAAACGTCATTAGTTGTCGACCCTTGCATCTTTTTCCTTCTATTATCCTGTCACTACGGTATTTTCAACTATTTTGTTCCGCATAATGTGTCCGAAAAATTTCATCTGTTGTCGTCGTATTCGGTTCAAAAGGTCACGACAAGTTGACATTCTTTGTAGAACATCTTCATTTTTAACGTGGTCTTTATAAGATATACGTAGCATTCTTCTATAGAACCACATCTCTGTTGCCTCAAGTTTCGATTCCATTACAGAAGAGATTGTCCAAACTTCACTTCCATATAACAATATTGGTTGAATATAGTATTGAAGAAGTCTTTTTTGGTATCAATTGATAATTTATGGCTTCTAAAAATCTTTGACATTCTGTTATATGCCTCCTTAGCTATGGCTATTCTTCTCTTTATTTCCTTGTCACGTTTCTCCACACTGTGTGATAAAAATAAGTTAAAATAACTAAAACAAGAGGAACATCGTTCTTAGAACTTACAAACTATTACAGGTGTTTTTATAAATAGCATTCTCTACGTAAAAATGATTAGTAAACTGTTAATGCTACTGTTGATTTCAAGCTAAGTGACTCGTGGAACAGTAGCATCTCACTATTGTTACTACACAAAGCGGTACGAGACGCTGAATACTACCAGGGGCTACTCTCAGTCGATATGTTATCAGTGAAATAAACAATAGCAGTTCATCTGATCTACATCCGGAGGGTCAGGCCTTTACAACATTCAACTTTAACAATCGGAAATTTTTTTGTAACATTTAACTTTAGCAATCGGAGATTTTTTGTAACATTTAACTTTAGCAATCGGAGATTTGTCTCAAGATATGCTCAAATGAGCAGGAAAACTCCGAACATATCTATTGGTTATAGTGGTGAACAAAATATTTGGATACAAAACTGATTTCTAGATAACGATTGATGGATAAGGATCGTTGGATAGTATTTTTTTTATAAAATGATGACAGAAAAGGACTATTGGTAGAAATAGTTGAATACGTATTGTTAAATCTATAGGGATTGCTGGACGATTGATGTCTAAAACTTTATTTGGAATACACAATTCTACAAACTGCTGCGTACCCTAGTCCTATAAGCATCGAGGAACCCTAGTACTATCATGGCGACCAGTCTCAGCAAGCTTGGACTCTTCTGGGCTTTCCTCTCGTTCATCACCTCAGTCCTCCTCATCATTGGCTACAACATGCCCTACTGGATCAGCGGTCATCTTTCCGCTCATAGGACGTCCGCCGTTACACACTTCGGACTCTTCCGGCGATGTAACTACCTCGTTCCTTCTCTGACCACCGGAGCGGTCACGAGATCCTCCACAGGGTCCTTCTCCGGATCATCCGTGGGAGCAATCCTAGTGGAAGAATGCAGTCGATATTCCAGGTTCCACGACATACCCAGCGCGTGGTGGCAGGTGGGGACAGTTGTTGTAGGGATTGCTTGCGTCCTCAGCTTCATCATATCCGTTTCCGCTCTTATCTGCTGCTGCACAGTGGATACTGTCACACAGAATTTGGCTATAGTGGCCGGGGGGCTGCAAGCTCTGTGTTGTAAGTAAATCGTCTCATTAATAACAATTATAATAGAGGTTCAACGTCCGTTTCCTCATCCAGGGATGATGTCAGGGACTTCCCCAACAGCACACATCACTACAGATCAATTCACCCAGACCAATCTGTAAAAGAAATGTGCTAAGGAGAAGCAAGGTCCGAAACGAAAGAGGTGATCAAGAATGGTCAGGGTAGATTGATTATGTCTATGGTGGGAAAAGGCGTTGTATGATTATTATCGAATATACATTCATAAACTGTTACCTTTCTAAATAAACTGTAAACTGTATTGACACATTACAGAACTAGTCTAAAAGGCATTGTACAAGAGTTAGACTGTTTCGTATATCCCTCATGCTGAATGTTATATTTTACTGCAGGGTGGTTACCTGCGGTATTTGCTACTATTTCTTTATTCAGTTAGTTTATTCAGTTGAAAGTTGCCTCATTGGCAGAAGTAAAATGTTTAAGTCGGGTAATTGATCTGTTGGAACCAAACTTTCGTTACTTAGTCAGTGTTAGTTCTACTTTTTACATTTTCTATTACCACTTTTAGTTAAGCTTAAATTTAACCCAAACTAGTTGTCATGCTAAGCATTATGCACATATCTACAAACTTTCATTTTAAATTCGAAATATGAGGTTCACGATTGTTTTGGAAACATTTGCTGAGGCAACTTTTATGTGGTAAATTCAAGAGTTTCAGTTTAAGATAATTACAGCTGCAAAAACTCCTTAAATGTGAACGTTTATTAGATTTACAAAATGTGGGATTTGTGTCGCTTTCGGCGCTTTTGTTTCTGCTCTTGGGTTTGGCTATTGTTGCGTTCAGTCCGATGTTGTTATTGATGACATAAGCGCTCTAAGTGCTGTTATCGCTGGGTATTGCTTATTAAGAATAGAGCATAGTAGTCCAGTATATTGTACATTTATTATAAATCATAATTATAACAACAACTAATATATGCCAATTTATAAACCACAGGTACATAGGTTCAGCCTAGTAGCCTACTAATATGGCATTTTGGACTAATTATAAAGAAAAACCTAGAAACTTAAGCTACAAATAGTAGCTTATGAGTAAACTATGGAGAGCTTTGATTATAAAGAATCGCTGAAGCAGGTCTTGGTTTTTAGTATTAGTGAGAAATGTAATTCATAGATTTGTGTGGAAACCTGTTTGGTAACTAAAGGTTTAGTGCTAAGGTTATAATTAAGTTCTGCACTCATGTCTGGCCTCGTTTTATCACCAGCTGACTGATATTTATCACAATGGCTCAACGCCTTGTGAGAAGCACTTATACTCTCTTATAAAAATCATAAGCTCTTTTAATTCTAAATAATATATAATACAATTAAGTAATATATAATCGTATAATAATTATTAATTAATAATTAGTCAAATTCAATAATATATGTTCTTCTTCTTCAGTGCACTTCCAAGTGGCAGGTTCAAGGTACATATTCATACTCAAAGTCTGTTTTCTCGCTCCATAGGAGCACTCCTTAGATCAACAAGTTAATCCCTTCACAAAGTCTATGCCATTTCCATACCTTATGTAGCCAATAGCTTGGGAAAAGTATGGCTTCTGAGGTGGTTTTACGTTGCCTTCCTTAGCAATATATAATTATATAATATTATTAATTATGATGTAGCCTAATAATATAATAATAGAAAAATTATAAGTCCTGTAATTCTTTTGAAATAGTACGTATACGAGAAATCGCAAGGAATTTAGAAATAACCCATTCAGACTAATCTAAATCGGGATTGAAACTAAATAAATGTATCTCGCGAAATTTGGGACCGAAAATTACCTTTGAATTTCTTTTTTATTTATTGAAATACATTTAACTTTAAAGTTAGCATTCACAGCTCATTTGTCTTCTTAGATAGTAACGCAGTGGTAGTTTAGAATGAGCCTGGGCTCGCCCGTCACTGACATCACTTTCCAGTGAGGAATCTGACGTTAACATTAGCTTTACTAGCTTTATCACACAGAGATAACCATATGAAGATTATTGAATATTCAATTAAAGCAATGCTAAAGCTAAACAATCCATTTTAGCTTTGTTTTCCTCTCTTAAGGAGGGTTTCAATGCCGAAGCCAGCTAGTAGTCGAATCCACGGCCTCCTGTTCAGCAAGCAAGTGTGCTATGCCACAGTCGAAGACTGCTGAGTTGTTTATTAGGTAATTAGGATTAAATCACATTTTGGAAGTTGAAGAGAAAATTATTGTCGTTCCACTAATCTGATGTTTAATGTGAGGCATCCTGCCAGACTAATGCAGCTAAGCTTAATGATAGGCTTTATTATGAAGCAAGCTCCTACATGTAGCCCATCCTGCCCGATCTGTTAGCATCTTTGCATGTGCCACACTGTGATGCTATATGCGTACTGAATGCATTATGCAGATATTTCATCAATTATGCACAATTCATTATTATTCACAATTCATCAATCATGCACAATTCATCAATCATGAACAATTCATCAATCATGAACAATTCATCAATCATGCACAATTCATCAATTCAAATTGTTCATGATTGATGAATTGTTCATGATTGATGAATTGTTCATGATTGATGAATTGTGCATCAATCAACAATTGTGCAACAATTCATCAATCATGCACAATTCATCAATCATGAACAATTCATCAATCATGAACAATTCATCAATCGTGAACAATTCATCAATCATGAACAATTCATCAATCATGGAATACATTAGCACTGATATTAGGTATAGCGTTACTGGTAATCTGCAAAATGAATTTAAACATTCTCTGATTAAAAGGTACCGAGACACATGAATACGATAAATCGTTTTATTGTGACCAATTTGATAGAATTCTATTAAGTTGATAGGATTCTATCTCTATGGTTTCAATATTTACGTGTGGTGTATGAGTCTCGGAATGTCGAGACATATACATGTATAGACACAGCAAAACTTCTTATCTCACCTTCATCATACCATTGGTAGTGGTGTGTAATTCTTACTCTTAATTCAGCATTAAAATTCCGGAATTTTAATATTATTGATATTTGACTAGAATAATTCGCGACTGATTTCTGAACGAATGGTAATACTATGCCGATTACATAATTTACGTCAGTAAATTATGTAAATTCGCATAAGCTATGCTCTTAAGCTATCAGTGAGTGATAAAGCACTTGATGTAAAGCTATTTATGTGGTATTCAGTTGTCACTTTTGTATTTGAAATGCAGGCCCTTGAAATAGTTTTCACAGGAATTGTTTATAATGCAATATATTGAAATTATAAAAAGTCTGATGATCAAACAATGGATTATACAGTCTGTTTACTGTAGAAGTATTTTAATTTTTTGTACAGGCCTTTGTAAATATTTTTAATTTTATTTTACGCTTTTGTTACATTCTTGCTCTACGGAATTCTTTAATTCTTTATTTAACAGATCAAATCTGTGAGAGTGACTTATAAAATATCGACTAACGCAGTCAATGGCGAAAAAAATGAAAAACCACTTCAGATATTAATTAACTAGAAAAGGGTGATATAAGCGGACGAAAGCATGTAGTGAGAATAGTGCTAGAATATAATATTAGGTATATATTTATTTATACAAATATATATATTATAAATATATATAAGATATACACAAACATATACATCCACACATATAGGCTCACCTGTATGTGGTATTCCGTTGTCACTTTTGTATTTGCAATGCAGGCCCTTTATATATTATAAATATTTATATATATTATAAATATATATAAGATATACACAAACATATATATCCACACATATAGGCTCACCTTTATGTACGCACTCTATACAAGCGTAATATTATATATAGCGTAGTATTATATATATGCATATAAATACAGTATATATCTACATAATAGTATGCACATACGCACACGGACAAATAACCAAATATGCAAAAATGAGCATAAATACTTGCACATATAGGGACTAACGTCTCTGACATCATCCCTGGATGAGGAAACGGACGTTAAACCTTTATTATTATTATTATTATTATTATTATTATTATTGTTATTGTTATTATATCATTTTATATGACCTGTATGCTCCAAGTAGGTGAGGATTAAAGAAACTTCGCTGGTTCTCATTCAAAAGATCATGAGATCCATCATCGAAGTCGTTCGAACTGATAAGATCAAACTAGGCGTTGCTAATTTAACAACTAACATTAAAATGGTTAATATATCTCCTGATCTATAGCATATGATATCTAACAACTACCTGATTATTTACTGTACTTACAAAATAAACCAGATGCTATTCTAGACAGCAGTTTTGTTAGATCAAATACGACATGATCGTCTTAATTTATTTTTGCTCGCTCTTTGTGCTTATTTTTTCACCCCCGGCCAATTTGCAGCAAATTCTTTCTTGTTTCATGTTATTTCAGATTTATGATCAACGATTTAGATCGTTTCATTGGATCATATATTTTCCGGCGACTTAGTTTGTTTTGGCTAACATGGTATGTTTGTTTTTGCATTCAGGTTGTTGTAACCAATGCTTTATTGTTTCCTCCACCTGTTTCTGGAGTTGCCGCTTGAGAAAAGTTTTCCAGTGGAATCCGATCCGTTGATTTAGATCCATCTTTATCTAAGCCTGACCAGTGGTCCGGTTCCGAAACCTATCCTCCCATGGATAGATCCCATCATCGCTGAAATAATTCATTTAAGTATTCTTATTTGAAAAACGAAGCAGTTGAGTAAAGAACTACAATTGAATGCATCGGTGGCTCAGTGTGTAAGCGCGTTAGGTATTGTTATGAAGTTTTAAATGACTGTTCCTGAAATCCTGGATCAATTCCCGGTAAAGCTGGTCATATAGTAAAATCTCGGATATTCTCATTTCAGATTACACCTGACGTCTTGAAGAGAAGCTCTTCAGTCTTCTGACATTGACGTTCAATTCACCTTTTAAAAATGTAAATACAAACCCACCTTTTAAAAAGGTAAATACAAACCCACCTTTTAAAAAGGCAGATACAAACCCACCTCTTAAAAAGGTAAATACCTGGGATTCATGGGGCCCATGGTTTCAATGGCCACCGGAACTACTTCGTACCCTAAAATATTATTATTGATATTATTATATAAATAATAATAATAATTATTATTATTATTACTATTACTATTATTAGTATTATTATTAGTATTATTATGTATTATTATTAATTATATATATAATTATAATTATTATTATTATTAGTATTATTATAATTATTACTATTATTATAATTATAACTATTATTATTATTAGTAGTAGTAGTATTATTATAATTATTACTATTATTATAATTATAACCATTATTATTATTATTATTATCGTTATTATTATTATTATTTTAATTGTACCAAAAAATTATTTCTGTTGTAAAAGATTTCTGACACTGTTACTTTGGTGATTAGTCTACATTTTTATTAACTTATCTCTTCTTTGGATTCACAGCAAATTAGAGAAACTCAAGTAGGCGCTGACTGTTTAGCTTTAATATCCCAGGGCGAGGTATATCTTTAAGAGGTCCACGTGACCTACTGACATCTACCAGCAGTGGTGGGTCCGATAATTTATTTTATTATAAGGGACTTTCTGTACAGTGGTCTAACCGTTTAACAGTATTACCGTGAACATTGGGCTAACCGCCTGACTGTAGTGATAGCGAACTATCGGACTGGCACCGTGATGGATCTTTCCATTACAACGTATTTATTTGTATACCTCGTTGTTGTTGGTGCTGCTGTTGGTGCTCTGTTTTTCTGTTGGTGATGTTGCTGATATTGTTGTTGTTGCTGCTATTGTTGCTCTGTTGTTTCTGTTGCTGATGTTACTGATATTGTTGTTGTTGTTGCTGCTGTTGTTTCAGTTGGTAGTGTTGCTGATATTGTTGTTGTTTTTTGCTGTAGTTGCTGGGGTTGCTGATGTTGTTGTTATTATTGCTGCTATTGCTGTTGCAGAGTTTTAATTCACAAAATAAATGTTAAAAGACATGGTCGTCATCTGACGATGATTTTAGGATCAACTCTGAAAGTTATTCCGACTGTTTCTCTCGAGGAACTTCTAGTCTGGAGCCATTGGCGAAGTCGGTAAGATACTCGACCGCGGATCAGTTGATGCGGTTCAAATCCTGGGCTCGCCCGTCACTGACATCGCTTTCGAGTGAGGAAACTGACGTTAACCTTAGCTTTACCAGCTTTTAGTGTAACTTCCAGAGTTCTCAATATCATCATCAGATGACGACAGAGGCGTTAAACTCATTTTGTCATTTAAGCTTTACAGCTTCAATGATATATAGGCGTGGTTCAACTCCCGGGCTAGAGCCGTCGTTGATTGGGTCTTTGAGTTGCTTAAATGTACTGCTGCTCTAATTTTTAAATCTAATATGTTTGTAAGATTGTGGCTTGGTATCTTATGCTTGGTATGTGTCAGTTTCATTTATATTTGGTGTTTATATGGTGAAGTCAAAAGACATTCATATATTTTCTATAAGTTATCATCAACATACTATAGTTACAAATAATAATAATTAATAATAATTAATAGTTACAAATAATAAATAGTTTTGAAGTCCATTAAACTGAAATAAAGAAGTATTAGTTTGTTACTTTTTATAGTCATAGCCATATACCACTAGGTAATATTTCAAAACCGCAGTTTTACAGATGGTAGTAACTTGTCAGCATGGTGTTTGAAGGTGTCAGAACTAACAGGATGGCAGTGGTTAAATAAAACTTGGGAAGAGGTGAGATTTACTAAACTAATACAGATGATGTCCTAACAATACGACATATTCACGATTATGTCAGAGTAAATAATGTCTGGCGCCATACAGAGAATCTAGAACTCTTTCGTTCTAATAGTGTTTAATAATCCTTCTCTCTTCTGTCTATCCTTTTCTTTCTGTATCTATCTACCTTTACTCCTTTTTTTCTCTCTCTCTCTCTTCAACTTCTGTCGATCTTAAATATTTCTCTCTCTTTCGTTATATCTCTTTATCTTTACACTTTCTCTCTCTTTCTCTGTCTCTCTCTCTCTCTCACACACACACACACACACTCTCTCTCTCTCTCTCTCTCTCTCTCTCTCTCTCTCTCTATATATATATATATATATATATATATATATATTCGTCGCCTCACCCTGTGTTACTCTTCTCTTTTTCTCTCGCTCTCTCTGCCACTCAAAGGACACCTCTCCCATTCAGCTGATCTGGTATTTTAACAAAGTCTTCTATTGTCGAGTTTACAAGAACGTGATGATTTTAGTGGCCTCCAAAAATGGGCTGACAGACATAAAATATACCGTGAGCATAAAATGTTAGAAGTGGCATTTTCTGCCAACAGTAGATCATGATCATCATAATTAGACAAACAATAGTCGCTGAATTAAACATTTTTTCAACCGATGGCTATTGTTTACTTATCGAACTGTCTATAATATTATGTATCGAGTTTTCTATATAGTAATAGTGTTCTTCATTTTAATTTTCAATACTTCAGAACTTGTTCCCGTCGGACATGAAATTATGGGTAAAGAGAGTCAGTAGCTTAAGTTGACCATTCTGCAAGAGGTTTTAATATGCAAATATATCACTTTAATTAGAAATTTAAAGTAATATTGTAACTGAAGCTCCATTGTAGCTATTAAAAACTACCTTAAGTAATATAAAGACTGATGCTACATGCTGACTATATGCTGGCTAAAGTTAAGCTGTAAGATATAATTTAAGATATAGGTTAAGTTAAGCCTCGATTTCGTAAAATCAATTAACTTATATTTAATTTCTATTATCTTATATTCGCGTCGTCAATCATAATGGAAGATATTTGACGTTCAATCAAACGCTGAATTACTTTTTTTCATTTATGAGATAAGGTTCTTTCATATAGGGCCTACTCTCATTTTGCTCTTGAATAGATATTATTACACTTTTTGTCAAAATCCTACGCGTGTCGAGGGCTTGATTTCGCTTAGAATCGATATGGCGACCTATTGTAAAGTTTTTTAATTTATTCTGTCGCGCATATCAAATCTTTACAACACCTTTTAGAGATCTTTCAAAAGTCTGTCTGGCTTTTATTACGCGGCTGTGGTTAAAAGCAACCAGATAACTTGCAGAGCCTGCAACTTAAATGAAATTCAGTAATTTAATAAAACTAATTTTTAAAATTAAGTCAAAAGTAAAAGTAAATATTCACTATGGTTTAATAGTATACAAATGCGATATAATAGCAATTTAAATTTAATAGCTCATTCGCAATATAAACTAAGATTGTCTTATTTTATTCTACACTATGGCTTTTTTAGCGATTAATTCTTTAAGACAAAACTGTCAGATACACATTTTGCTGTACTAGTTATCTGCTGCACTACACACTGAGCTACATGTATTTATTCATTAATTTCGAGCTAAGGGTCCGACTGATTAGTGAGATAAAAGCTAATATATGTATGCCAAGCGATGATATTTTCTACTATGCTTATGTCATAAAAACTCATAATACGTCTGCTACTTTCTATCAGAACAGTCGTTTAAGTGAAATATGAGTCATCAATGGGCTATAACATTTCTAGAAAATCAATCGAGTAATTTCGTAGACTTCTTCTACCTGTAGTAATATGCTAGTATTTATATTGGCTAACTTATAATAATCAGTTAAAATAATAACAATAATAGTGTAATTGTGCAGTAACTGGCTGGATCCAGTGGCAATCTGGGTTAAGATATTCAACCGCGGATCAGTATGTGAGGGGATCAAATCCTGGGCTCGCCCGTCACTGACATCGCTTTCGATTGAGGAAACTGACTTAAACATTAGCTTTACCTGGTTTTTTTTATACCCCGAGTGTTATGTATAATGAGAAGTTAATTTAGTACTAAAGGCTTTACTGTTTAAAAGTCTGAGAATGAGAATCGTCCGTATTGGTTGACTAATTGTTAATTTTGTATTTAGTAAAGCGAATATTGATTGTTATTGCTAGTTATTAATACTAGTCGTTATCCCTAGTTCAATAATGACCAGTGCTAAGTATAATAAATTGTAATTTATATTGTATTAGTTATTACTATTAATAGAGTAGTTTTGAATTGCTCTATCTCTTCCTTATGACTCTGGAATAGCTGAAATTAGATTAACAGAAAGGTTAATCGTGTTTCTTTACATCAAGACGGGAAGTGTTCAGTTAAGCTGAGGATACTGAACAAGGCAAAGAGAAACTACTTCTGAGCGCTTTTTTCAAAAGCTATAAGCTTTATTTGTCATATGCTGAGAACATACCCCCACGATAGGATCAACAATAGTTTGATCTTCCAAACACTCATTAATAAACTTCACTGATATTGTGTAAAAATGTAGAAATTGGACCTGCCATTTGGCAGAAAACGTGAATCAGAGAGAGAGAGAGAGATAGAGAGATAGAGGGAGAGAGAATAGGTATGAAATTATATCATTCAAGCGACAGACGATATAGGCCTAAACTTATTCTTAATATCAAATAGCTCTTGACCGGGCAACGCTTATAATTTGTGAACTTATTGTATGCTGCTCTTCTGCCATTAAATCATGTTTTATGTCGAGATCAACGTTAAATTATAGTTTTTAATGAATTCATTGTCGTGCCGCTGTAATAAAATCGTTTCACTTTTCTTATCTGATTTTAATTTTTTGTTGACTAGTATTTTTCAGCATGACTGATGAGCTAACTAAAAGCTAACTCTAATAAAGTTGTACATACAACTTAACAACAGATATGAATAAAATCAAGCACACACTTTGTGGTATTAAGTTTACAGGCACGACGCGTGCTTTTCATCAGTATATATCTGGCTATGCTCACTGAATGAACGAAAATTATTCAAAAGGGGTGCCAAAACTGTCATACCATATCCCCCTTCGGTAAATTTTAAAGAAACTCTGTAGAGTCGACTATCGGACCATTTTAAACTTGAGAAAAAGAGAGCCTGACCATTTTTGATGATTTTAAAGCAACCCCCCCCCCCCCTCATCCTGACCCCTTGAGACATTTAGGTCTTGGTTTTGACTTAGAATTGTTGGCTTGAAGGCGCACTTGACGTAAGATAAACATTTACTATGCAATTGATCCCTCACAGCTTGTTAAAAAACTTGAATAGCCAGATTATATGAATGAATGTACAAGAAATCCTTGAAGAAACTAAAATAAAATAAGAGAGATTGAATAAAGATATATACGGTATATATATATATATATATACATACATATATATATATATATATATATATATATATATTATAGGCCCTATATATATATATATATATATATATATATATATATATATATATCTTATTATTTTACGAAGTATATTTGCCTTAAGAATACGTGTGCGTTAAATCACTTTAAATGTGTACCCAAGTCGGGTATTTTCATTTGTACTCTCTTCAGATTCTGTGCTATTACGAGTAGCTTTAACAGTTACCTGTGAATTGCACTTTATGAAGTAAATTGTCTTCGTTGTTGAATTTATTGAATTTACTAACCGTCCTATTACATCCTATGCACAGGTCGGATAGTTTATGATCTATTTTATGATCGGGTGTGCATTGTAACTACTTTGAGAAACCCTGAGACTGATATATTAAGTAAGATGGTTAGATTAACGGAGCAATAAATTAAGATTTCACATAATATAATACAGTCGGCCAGATTTTATGTTAATCCCCATACACCTCGCGTACAGAACACGTGCAGCTATTTTTCTGTTGTCCTAACATAACGCTGTATTGTAAATTTATGTATTTATCTGAAAATTTTGAAAATAAAGGGAGTAAAAATGAAATATGAAAACTGTTATCATCATGCGTTTCAATCAACTATCAGATTATGTTTTTATTATAGATTAATAAATGTCATAAATGATATTGTTACTATAGATTAATAAATGTCATAAATGATATTGTTACTATAGATTAATAAATGTCATAAATGATATTCTTACTATAGACTAATAAATGTCATAAATGATATTCTTACTATAGACTAATAAATGTCATAAATGATATTCTTACTATAGATTAATAAATGTCATAAATGATATTATTACTATAGACTAATAAATGTCATAAATGATATTATTACTATAGACTAATAAATGTCAAATGATATTATTACTATAGACTAATAAATGTCATAAATGATATTATTACTATAGACTAATAAATGTCATAAATGATATTATTACTATAGATTAATAAATGTCATAAATGATATTGTTGATGTTTTGATGATGTGTTGTCCATATAATTCTATGATGATGTTTATCAAATATTATTAATTAATTACTATTTTGTGCTTTGTGTTGTTTTAGTTTTCCTTATAGTTGGCGGGTGTGCCAGTTATCCAATTGGCTGGGACAGTGAAGAGGTGAAACAAGCCTGTGGTAAAAGCTCTGGAAGATATCGTATAGGTTTGATAATCTCTCTCTCTCTCTCTCTCTCTCTCTCTCTCTCTCTCTCTCTCTCTCTGTAATCCTCTCTTCTCTCCCTCTTTCTTTATCTTTTATTCTTTCTGTTTTATTTCCCCCACTAGCGTTCAGTCATGGAATTCTCACTTCTTTCGGTTTTTCTTCCTTTTATATTCTCTCTGAAGTCCTCTCTCTGTATTTCAAAGTTAAGACATGCAATACTGTCCTAGATTAAATGCAATTATGTAATTTCAGCATATGATATAATTATTTACTGGCATTGGCATTATCTACGGTAGTCATCTCTTGCGAAACATATGATTCTAAATCCTCGCATCTCTTCTACAAGTATTCTCAAAATTTTCGAATCTTTCAAGAAATACCCCGAAGAACAAACACTAAACCAGTTCCTCAAGGTTTAAATATAGAGCAACAACAACAACACCTACTGAGAGTTCTACTGTTGTCCATGAAAACATTGATCGCTGTGGAACCAAATCCAACTGTTGAGCAGAGTGTGAGATACAATAAACGGTCGAACCAAAATCCTTAATACCATCCAAGGAAGGGTTCTAGGCGAGTGGACGTTTTATTGATTTACAATAAATTTATGATACTTTATATAGCATTTATGTAGCATAACATTTATTAGAACATTTCATGCTTACAGACTGTCTATATCTCCTATAAATTTTTCTTTGTATTTTTAATAAAATTTCAATCATCACCATCACCGTCCTATTCCCTGATTTCCAGTTTAAATTAAGGTCAGAATTAGAAAAGTTTGTTACCATTTCTGGAGCCTAGGTGCTCAACAACCGAATGCCCTTTCTGACATTGATTTTGCATCTTAGTGCTTTGTTGCCTTTTACGACACTGTCCATTCCTCGATTGTTCTATTCTTCGGCAACCTGAACACTACACGAGTAACGTATAATTTTATTAAAAATATATAAAAATATCACAACTAGATTACAATTTAATTTAATTGATTTCCGCATGTTTACGTTATTACCCAGGTGACTGCAGTTTATCGTGGGCATTCTACGCGACTATCGCTGCGGCAGTGGGGCTACTTCTCTGCTCTCTCATGACCTGCAAGGTGGCGAGACCAAAGGGCGGCTATCAGAGTGTAGTGCCCCCCAACCATCGACACGTGGTGGCTGATCTATGACGTCGTGATGACGAATATCTGTGACGTAACGGCGATTCAGATCTGTGACGTCATGAGGAAACGCATAGGTGCCGTCATGAGGATTCATATCTGTGACGTCATGAGGATTCATATCTGTGGCATCTTGAGGACTCATTTCTGTGACATCATGAGAATTCATATCTGTGACGTCATGAGGTATCATACCTGTGACGTCATGAGGAAGCGCTTAGGTCCTTTCATGAGATGGATTCATATCTGTGACGTCATGAGGATTCATATCTGTGACGTCATGTTGATTCATATCTGTGACGTCATGAGGATTCATATCTGTGACGTAGTGTGGATTCATATAGGTGGCTTCACGAATGAAAGTTGGTCGTTGGCCGTTAGGAATCGAAACTTTGTATAGGTTATTTTGTGTTTTGTTGTTGATGATCTGAGCATTTAGCGCCCCCTTTATCGTCTGATGACGATAAACGAGACCATTTTGTAAATTTGTAAATGTTTAAGTGTGAAATTCAGGGTCACTTAATTCCGCTTTGAATTGTTGCTCTCTGTCAATAGTGCTCGATGTTGTCATTGATGACTGTAGCACTCTAATTTTTGTTATTATTAATTGTCATGACATCACAACGTAACGCTCAGGAGAAATATTTTGTACGTACTGAAAATAGTTAAATTCTCTATAGTATTGTTGTATAAATTTGTTTTTTGAACTTCTATTCGACGACTTTATAACAAGTAATAGTTTTCTATTTTTTTCTGTAAACCTCTCACTCCTTTTTCACTCGCTCTCTCTCTCTCTCTCTCATTCTCTCTCGCCTTCTATCACTTTCACTTTCTCTCGTTCTCATTCTCTCACTCTCACTCAAAAATCAAATTGTGTATTATCAAGAACATGAAATAGTTATTCGTTAAGTCAAATATATATATATATATATATATATATATATATATATATATATATATATATATA
>CAJHZI010000794.1:0-150000 GCA_905160935.1 Enchytraeus crypticus
ATAAGTAGGTAACGCTCCACTAGGCAGCTTAATAAGTAGGTAACGCTCCACCAGGCAGCACAATAAATAGGTAACGCTCCACCAGGAAGCACAATAAGTATGTAGGGATCCATCAGGTAGTACAATAAGTATGTGGCGCTCCACTAGGCAGCTCAATAAGTATGTACTGATCCACTAGGCAGCACAATAAGTATGTAGTGATCCACCAGGCAGCACAATAAGTATGTGGCGCTCCACTAGGCAGCACAATAAGTATGTGGCGCTCCACTAGGCAGCTCAATAAGTATGTAGTGATCCACTAGGCAGCACAATAAGTATGTAGTGATCCACTAGGCAGCTCAATAAGTATGTAGTGATCCACTAGGCAGCTCAATAAGTATGTAGTGATCCACTAGGCAGCACAATAAGTATGTAGTGATCCACTAGGCAGCTCAGTAAGTATGTAGTGATCCACTAGGCAGCTCAATAAGTATGTAGTGATCCACTAGGCAGCTCAATAAGTATGTACTGATCCACTATGCAGCACAATAAGTATGTAGTGATCCACCAGGCAGCACAATAAGTATGTGGCGCTCCACTAGGCAGCTCAATAAGTATGTAGTGATCCACTAGGCAGCACAATAAGTATGTAGTGATCCACTAGGCAGCTCAATAAGTATGTAGTGATCCACTAGGCAGCTCAATAAGTATGTAGTGATCCACTAGGCAGCACAATAAGTATGTAGTGATCCACTAGGCAGCTCAGTAAGTATGTAGTGATCCACTAGGCAGCTCAATAAGTATGTAGTGATCCACTAGGCAGCTCAATAAGTATGTAGTGATCCACTAGGCAGCTCAATAAGTATGTAGTGATCCACTAGGCAGCTCAATAAGTATGTAGTGATCCACTAGGCAGCACAATAAGTATGTAACTCTCCATCAGCAGGGGCCGATCCAAGAATTTTTTAAAGGGGGGGTCCGAAAATTTTTTTTGAGTGTACACAATTTTTGCATACGCCCCGCCTTCTTCGTGGAATATGTGACGCAACCAGACAAATTGCTGTAGGGTGGGGGGGCTAAAAATGTGCTCACTATTCGTTCGGCTCATAGACCTATGGGGGGGCCCAGGCCCCCCCCCCCCCCATAGGTCCGCCACTGGGCCTTACAAACATATTTACACATCGAAATTGCCACTAGAAATAATATAAATATAGATCAAAAAATTTTATCGGCGGGCCTAGGAGGGGGGGGCCCGGGCCCCCCTGGATCCGCCACTGTCCATCAGGCAGCACAATAAGTACGTACTCATCCGCCACGTAGGCCTAGTACAATCAACATCAAGCAGTATATAGCGATCCACCCGGTTCGGGCTACATCATACCTAGGATTTCTCTCTCTCTCTCTCTCTTAGAGCACTGCCTACTGACAGGTCCATAGTATATAACGCCTCCACTCTTATCTGTCTTCCGCTTTCCTCTTCATTTCCACATATGCGTGGGTCTTTAAATCATCTAACATACCTAATCTCGGCCTTCCTCTACCTCTTTTCCCTTCCATTCTACCTTCTATGACCTCTATTAGGCCTAATAGACCTTCCCCCCTTAGGATGTGTCCTATCAAGCTCCTTCTTCTTATTTCGTAATACATTTAATACATCATACCTAGTATTAGATACTTTTATTTGCAGTAGTTCTTTAACAGTACGTGGATCTAGAAGACAATATAGAAACACGTACAATGCTCTAGAGTTGTAAGCTATAGGTTGAATTCTTGGGTTTAAATCTAGTGATTTTATGTAGTAGGCCGACTTTGATTATTCAAAATGTAATTTACTAATAACTAAAAATGTTTAAATTTTGAGTTGAATAGAACATAATTTTATTTTTATTAGCAGTAGCATAATGTCATATGCAAATAATTAAATACATGAAATGACTATTATTGCATATACTGTATAATTAATAGGCACACTGGATAAAATATCAACATTTTGTTCATAAGTAAGATATAATGTTCTAAAACTTAGAAAGCTCTACAATTTCTAAGTAACTCAGCTCTAAAATTTTTAAAATTATAATAACCTCCAAAATTAAAAAATGGAAATAATTTTACTAGGCATACCACTATAAATTATAATTAGTATAAATTTCAATCTCAAGTATATTGTCATGATCATACAGTAATATTTGATCTTATGAAGATTTATTATTATTTTACAAACGCTGTACGCCTAATATATAATTTAATCTGTATGGCCAACTACAAGAAAAGTACTTCTAAAGGAAAATTCAGCAAAATCTAATCTTTAGTTAAATTATAATAAAGCGGTTAACTGTTTAATTTTTGCATTTGCAAAAAAGGTCTTTAATGGCCCTGCATTATTAATAAAAAAAATTCAAATCTTATTCGGGAACTGAATTTGGAATTTAAACTGTTTATTCGCTACTGTTGATTGAATTAGATGAAGATAAAATTTCATGAGAGTCAAATAATGATTAATAGCAGCACACTGCTCCTCAGATCTGGAATTCACTTCCTTCCACCTTACGCACCCACTCACTTTCTGTTGATCATCCTTTCCTTTCATATGAACAGTTTCATAGACGGTTGAAGGCTTTTCCTTTTGACCACTCATATCCAAACTTTGCACATGAACTGCAAAGATCTTTAAAATAGGTAGATATGGCATGACTGTTGTTTCAAAGATACCAGTTTTGTAACAAGAGCGACTTGATTTCCAACATTCTCCACTTAATCGAAAGGGTAAACAAAGCCCCTTTGACATGTGTTTTTAATAGTAATTTCTGTATTTTCAGATTTATTTCATGATATTCGGTCTCTAAGATGATGTATTGTTGCGCATTTGTGCATACAAACGCCACAAATCCGGAAACTAAAGAACGGGGGAATATCCTTTAAGAGATTTGAAAGAGAATTTGTTTGCATTATGTATTATAAAAATATACATCTAATTAATAGGAATTCGTTTCAAATAATTTTTTGTCATGACGATATGTTGGATAGATGTGACGATAAATGTGCTCCGAAAGTGTTTCATTACCGTTAAAAGAATTTTTAAATGTTCAAAAACTACATTATTTTATGCCTTTAAAAAACTATCAGCTGATATTGTTTACCTCCGGCTGCCAAAATTAGTTGTTGGCATCTATGCAATTCTTGAACTCAATGTTTACAATGGCTGAAATTGTCTTTGACACTTCTATAGTTTTTCTTTATTCTATGATGAACTGAGACCAACACGTAAACCTCCATTTCACGAGTACCCTTCCTCGGACTGAACTCCCAGATTTTGGATCGCACCGTTTTGGACCCCACACTCTGCTCATTGGATTTGATTTGGTACCACAGTGCTCAATGTTGTCATTGACGACAGTAGCACTCTAATTTTGTTGTTGTTGTTGTTGGTAATAGCACTCTAATTCCGTTGTTGTTGCCATTGCTAGTTGTTACCTTATAGCAACACCTTGGTAACATGGTAACATTAGTAGAAAACTTTGTAACTGGGCAGCGCTGATTGTTATTGTTTATATTTAGTTGACAGGTGGGTGAGATAAGTCGAGGTTGTATAAACATTTATATCATAAAATTAGTGAGTCAGGAAGTATGAGATGCTTGTTTAAGATCCGTCTAATTGAATCATATTTAAACTATTTTAAGTAAATAGTATATGCTGTATATAGTTCTGATACATATATTTACTGCTGCGATTATCGAGAAATCTGGTAGACTTATATATCTTAGCTGTACCGAAACTGATCAGCAAGTCTTCAATCTGTATACTGACAGAGTCACAGAGACAGCTTATGAACATCCATTATTTAACTGAAATTTTCATGCTTAGTATATCATCTCTGTACCATATTTAGACTGTCATTTGTATAGAAGTGGCATGGCGGATGATCGGTCTTCAAAACTGCTTCTTTTCCATGATTAGTCGTATCTTTGCTGCTGATGTCGCCAACTGGCAGCAATTTCTGATAGATAATTAACTCTTCTGGATTAGGGGATATCGATGTGTCGTTAACTAACCCGAGTTTTTTTTCGAATATCATAGATCATACTTTTCTGGAAAGATTATTCATGAAAGTTTTGAATCATATGTGAATCGCTGCTATAATATATTACAATAAATTTGTTATAGTCTCTCTCTTAGTGAACTGCCTACTGACAGTTCCATCATATATAACGCCTCCATTCTTCTCTGTCATCCGCTTTCCTCTTCATATCCCCATATGAGTGGGTCTTTCAATTATCTAACATACCTTATCTCAGCCTGCCTCTGCCTCTATATCCTTCCATTCTGCCTTCTATGACCTCTTTTAATAGACTTTCTCCACTTAGAATGTGTCCTATCTAACTCTTCTTCCTATTTCTTAATACATTTATCAACTCTCTATATGTACCAACTCACTCCAGAACTTCCTCATTTGTAACCTTTTGAGTCCAGCTAATCCTTTCCATTCTTCTTCATATGCACATTTCCAATGCCTCTAGTTTCCTAATATTTTCTATCCTTAAGGTCCATGTTTGATATCCTTATAACAATGATAACAATGTGGCCCAAACCAAGGTTTGGACCACGTTGTTATAGTTTATTATGTTAAAATTTTAATTTATTATAACTAAAGTTTAGTTAATATTTTGGCCTTGAGTGCTTCGAAAGTAATTCTCAAATTTCATTGTCACTATTTATTAGTAGCTTTCGTTTTATGCCAACGTTTGTTCCTCCTTCTTTGAAAATGTTTAAAAATTCAGAATTCTTGCAAAAATGCACCTCTATTTTGTCATAGATCAAGCATTTAAAACTGGGCTACACTTCATACATTACCATATATTCTACTAAAAGTTATTCTTTTTATAGTTCTATCGAAATATTATTATGTTCTTCTTAGCATATGCCATAAATCATAAGCCACTGAACTTGGTTTGCCCACAAGAACTGCCTTGTATAAATCCCTCAAATCATGTAACTCTAGCTTATATGATTAAACAAGCATCATACAGACTTTATAACTCCATGATGATATATATCAATTTAATGCTGTGTTTTAACAAGCAGGCAACTTCTAGTTCATTATCAGTTTACCAATACTGTCCAAGATCTGATTGGTTTGGTCAAGAATGAAACCTGGAAGAATTATATTCACCTCTAGGTCAATCATTTAATGTTTCGTGACGTTACCTGATGTTCTTTTCGCTGAACCTTTGGATTTTCTTCTATTTAATTTATTCCTCGATTTATTCCTTGATTACCTTCATAATAATGATAACAATAATAATAATAAAAAAGCCTCACCTCCAGTGCTCCACCTTCTACCTCAGTCAGTAACCAGAAATCATGGGACCGTCTTATAGTGGATCGGATTTATACCAGTCTGTTAGAATCCCAGTCCAATGCAGTAGATAGAGCACGACTCCTAGCTGTATCAACCAAAAGAAGCAGCGACTGGCTTCACGCTCTCCCTGTTGCTTCTTGTGGGCTTCTTTAAGACAATGAGGCGATTCGAGTAGCCGTTAGTTTCCGTTTAGGCGTGAAAACTTGCGAGCCTCACATGTTCCCCTGCGGTTATAAAGTCGACGCTTTAGGTCTCCACGGCCTCTCCTGCAAACGAAGCTCAGGTAGAATGTCTCGCCATCACAATTTAAATGACTTAATATGGCGAGCACTTTCAAGAGCAGGCATCCCTTCCTCTAAGGAACCAAGGGGGTTGTCCAGATCAGACGGCAAGCGTCCGGACGGCTTGACTTTAGTGCCCTGGTGCAACGGTAAATGTGCCGTATGGAACGTCACGGTCATTGACACTATGGCAAACTCCTACCTGAATACGACTTCAGTCACAGCAGGTGGTGCTGCTGTTCATGCCGCCTCTAGGAAGTTGGATAAATACCGTGATCTGTCCTTAAGATATGAAGTTGTTCCGGTGGCTATTGAAACCATGGGCCCGATGAATCCCGAAGGAGTTGACTTTATTAATGGCATAGGCGGACTTATTGCAGAGCAAACCGGCGATAAGCGAGAGACATCTTTTCTTTGGCAAAGGCTTTCCATGACTTTGCAAAGATTTAATGCAGTCTGCTTCAATAATTCTTTTAAGCCGTTTGATGACCTCGAGTAGCCGGGCGGCGATTCAGCACGTATTGCTTGAATCGTTTTTATCAAACCCCGGGTTCTTTACACCGTGGTAAAAAAAATAAAAAATAAAAAGTAATAATAATAATAATAATAATAATAAATAGATTGATGACCTCGAGTAGCCGGGCTGCGATTCAGCACGTATTGCTCGAATCGTTGTTATCGAACCCCAGGTTCTTTACACTGGGGTAATTTTTAAAAAAATTAATAAATAAAAAATAAATATCAAAATAAAAATAATAATAAGCACATTTATAAAGCACCGCTCTATGATAAATGCCACAGTAGCACTGAATGGACAGTGAAGGTCAAGTAGCCTGGGGGCATGATGCCACAATCGGTGTAGCGACTAGAATATAAATGTATAATCATAGCTACAGTTAGTGTAAATTTAGCAGTCCATTTCAGCCTTTCTCCAGTGTCTTTTCCCTGTGCAAATTAACTTTCTGTTACCATACGGTTTGATGTAATTCTATACATTAGCCTTAATGTACGCTAAACTATATGTTATAATCTCTATATGTTATTGTTAAGTGAGAATTTTTAAATATTCTTTGTCATCTCTAAGGATTGCAACTAGTTCATCTTTCTGAGAGTATGACTATGTTTCAGTTGAATTCAAGTAGTAGCCCTACTTATTGTTCCATATCTGCTTTATAAGTTTCAATTTTAAACGGGTATTGAACAGTAGGGGGTAAGCTCTTTCTTTTCCTTTTTCTTTTGTTACTAAACTGTCATACTAAGAAGGTCTCTGGTTTCAATATTATATTTGTGATTATTAATTTATAGAAATTAATTATTCTAAAATTACTATTAAAATAATTCTTTAGTCTTATTATATTTAGGTCTTTATTGTAGTTCTTGAAGGCTCTCTTGCTTTTTCAGTTTCTCATTCATTCAGTTGTCTAAATTTCTTCCCTGGATCATGTGAAACTGTTACCATAAGCTCTTACACCCATTTACTGTTTTAAATTCTACACACAGAACATACATATAGGGGGATGCCTGCCAAGGCCAATATGTGTCAATTCTGTATTAATATTACACAGAACTAACTAATTAATTATAGATCCTATTGTTTGTAAATGAGTTTCATTAGAGATTTTATATTGTACTACATGTATATTTATACTCTGTTATACCCAGTCTTTGACTCAAAGCTACTGAGTAATGATGAATTATTTTAAAAATTCACTTTAATCACAAAAGATTAGTCATCTCACAAATATATATATATATATATATATATATATATATATATATATATATATATATATATACATATATATATATATATACATATACATTATCTAATGTTATTATGAACATGTTATTATGTTTATTATGTTGCTTATTATATTATATAATAAGCTACATTAATGTATGATAGAGCTTTGTCTTTGTGATGCATGTTATTATGTGCATTTTATTGTATAGTGTTTGTTTTAATGTATATAATTGCTATAACGTATAGAGATGCCTTTTGCATTATGTACTCTGTTAAAGTACCTGTAAGCCAAAATATTGCTAAGCAGAGTGGGTGGTAAAGGAATTATGCAGCAGGATCTCTTATCAGTAAGGTGATAGATTGCATGACTATATGATTGTTAACATTGATTTCCTGTACATTAGAATGGCCAGTCTTTGTTCCCGGTAAACTGTTTATACTCCATCGGTTAACGGTATAAACTATGTAATCTCTCTCAGCTAGCGGTATAAACTATGTACGGTATAAAAACTATGTAATCTCTCTTAGCTAACGGTTTAAACTATGTAATCTCTCTTAGCTAATGATATAAACTATGTAATCTGTCTTAGGTAATCGTATAAACTCTGTAATCTCTCTTAGCTAACGATATAAACTCTGTAATCTCTCTTAGCTAACGATATAAACTATGTAATCTCTCTTAGATAACGATATAAACTATGTAATCTCTCTTAGATAACGGTATAAACTATGTAATCTCTCTTAGTTAACCGTATAAACTATGTAATATCTCTTAGCTACCGGTATAAACTATGTAATCTTTCTTCCACTATATGAACGATTGACTGAATAATTTGCCGTAGTCGAGGAAAACTCGGGATATTCACTAATTTAAAATATGACAGCGTCCATATTAGGAGGATATACATGTATACGCCGTAAAGTCCTGGAAAATGAACTCCCCTACGTACTTTTTATATGGTCTACTGAAATGTAGGTCAGATAGATCTTTTTTTTTTCATTGTTTGTGAGTAAACATGTACGTATTTATTTGTGTATGTTTGTGTGTGTGTGCGTCACATTGTTTGTGCTGCCTCGTGAGCGTGTGTGTAGGTTTGGGTGTGTGTGTGTTATGTGGCGGTTGACAAGGTAGCAGTGGCTGTTGTTAACTCTTCTTATCTTATAATGTAACGCTATAAAGGTCTCGAGCGCTTTAATGATAATTACTTTAAGCTACCTGCCTCAACTTGTCCTCTCTTGCTTCATATCTTGGGCTTCTCTTAAGGTGGATAAGAGTTCTAGACGTCCTAGAGTTTTAAGCGATTTATTTGTTATGGCACTCTAAGTATCATTTTGAGATTTACGTTGCATTGTTTACTTGCACATTTACTGAAACATTTATTAGCATTTACATTTTACAATGAATCTCTTTCTATATACATATATATATATATATATATATATATATATATATATATATATATATATATATATATATATATATATATAAGTGCTTTAATATGTTGATCATGATTAAGCATTTTAATCCGACTTACTATTCCAGTAAGGAATCAAGGACTTCATTTATTCGAGATCTGTTTTAATTGGCGTCGAATCGTTATTAGTGCGTAAATTTCTTTAAAAAGGAATTTGCATGGGCAAGTTGATAATGATATGACTACGATTACTAACTGACGTATTCACTATCCTATTAAATCTGTAATGCCGTCGTCCTTGCCATCGGCATCAATATGATTGACATTACTTTTATTTTTACTATAAACTATGTGCAAGTGCTATCATAACGTTACTTTAGTTTTTACAAAAATAACAAGAATATATATTAGTGTAGTAGTAATTAATGTTTTGTGTTTATCGTTACTGTAAAGGTCTGTTTTTTATGCTTGTGAGCGAGTGTTAAACTTGCACGGTGTAACGAGTGTTCTCTTCACAAGGAGAGAGAGAGAGAGAGAGAGAGAGAGAGAGAGAGAGAGAGAGAGAGAGAGAGAGAGAGAATAGAGGAATGTGTGTCTGTGTGCTGCAGCTGTTGGCTCTTCCCTCAATTACTTGTAGATCTATTGCATTAGTATTACTACGGGTCGTTCACGGATCTCAGCCATTGTGAATCGTTAAGTGGCGACTCCATTTATGAAATTGTTTTCTTCGTGAGGAGAGAGATACGAGGAGATAGAGAGAGAAAGAGAGAGAGAGAGAGAGGAGAGAGAGAGAGAGAGGAGGGGAGGGGAGGGAGGGAGATATGGTAGGAAAGAGAAAGTGATATGACTGGTCATTCAGGCATTGATCAGCTGTATGATCATTGATAAGTGGTGTTCTCATTGATTAATTGTATGATCAGTTGTATGATCATTGATCAGTTGTATGATCATTGATCAGTAGTATGATCATTGATCAGTAGTATGATCATTGATCAGCTGTATGATCATTGATAAGTGGTGTTCTCATTGATTAATTGTATGGTCAGTTGTATGATCATTGATCAGTAGTATGATCATTGATCAGTAGTATGATCATTGATCAGTTGTATGATCATTGATCAGTTGTATGATCATTGATCAGTTGTATGATCATTGATCAGTTGTATGATCATTGATCGGTTGTATGATCATTGATCAGTTGTATGATCATTGATCAGTTGTATGATCATTGATCAGCTGTATGATCGTTGATCAGTTGTATGATCGTTGATCAGTTGTATGATTGTTGATCAGTAGTATTATCGCTGATAGTGTATAATAGTTTAGATTGTTTTTTCAGCAAAACTGGTTGAATACTATGGTTGTTTATTGCATCATATAGAACAAAATTCAAGTATGGTATGCTTCCAGTAAAATGGTTAAACATTTCGTGTTCTTTGATATTGTTTCTGATATTAGTTATCTCTATACACGTCACATTGTTAAGAAGAGCTCCGACAATATGG
The DNA here is from genome assembly GCA_905160935.1 of Enchytraeus crypticus. Taxonomy (NCBI): domain Eukaryota; kingdom Metazoa; phylum Annelida; class Clitellata; order Enchytraeida; family Enchytraeidae; genus Enchytraeus; species Enchytraeus crypticus. The sequence goes on from CAJHZI010000794.1 coordinate 10,282, forward strand.
AACTCTCTGCCACGAGATCTTCGATCTTTTAATTGTAAATTTGTACTTTCCTTGGTAAGATAGAAACCCATCTCTTTCCGCCATTGGTCTAAAGTTTGACCCGCTTGCCTTGTATCTTGGACTTGCACTGTTTTGATCTCGCTTTCTCTTGTAGTCTCTATGTACTCAGTCGTTGAGCAGAGTCTGCAAGATATATTATTTATTTAAATCACCAAAAAGGGTCATTCAACCCTGTACAGTTCACAAGCAATGCAAACAATCAAGTAAATGCAATAAGTGAACACAATTTAAATGTGAACCATGGTGAACTTAAAACGATAATATAAAGTATAAATTAAAGAACTGAAATAAAGAAATTCAAAATAAAGAAAATTAATGATAATAGGTATGCATAATTATACATTTAAGATCAGTAACATTAATAACTATTTAATAAGTACTGACGAAGATTAATATTGAAACAGTTAACGGAACAGATACGTCCCTGACATTGCCTTATGACGAGGAATCGGACTCTAAATTCTTATTGATTGATTGATTGATTGAAAACGTCGCACACGACTGAGATACCAACTTGAAGTCTGTTGAACCGCTACACGCTGTTTAATGAGTGTATTATCGCTCTCTCGCTATATCCTGTTATTTTTACTCACAAACTGTTTATTTTAAAGAGAATTGATCTTGTATTCGTCGCTGCACCGTCGCGGCCGGTACCTGTACTAAAAGGCAAGGTTTAGGTGATATTCCGCTCCCCCTATCCTCCGCTCTTCTCCGGGTTTCAAGTGGAATATGTTTCGAATGTAGTTAGTTTTGAGAAGCAAAACTTGTCATTCTTTGAAATGATGATCTTGAATTTTATTGGCAGAGAGCCGTAATTTTTTACTGCCCCTAAATTGAAAAGTTTAAGAGATTTTCTCGGCGATGGTCTACATTTAAACATTGTGAATTAATTGAACGCGGCGACAGTAGTGAGTTCAGTATCGCCACAAGTACAAGTTTGTAGCGCAGTCGGGTTAACTGAGAATTCTTCTGTTCGTCGTCGTATATAAATGGCGGATTAAATTGTAATAGTGGTGTTATTGTGTGCATCACTGAGTTATTCTTAATGTGTCAGAATGCGCCTTTTCGCTTGTTTAGTTTAGATGATTAAATCATGCCTGACTTCAGTTTTTGATTTGCAAATCATTGTTATTAACCTATTTTACATATAAATTACACGTCATTCTGTATATGCTTAGGTAGAGAAGCTTATTACGGTTATGGTTATAGATGGTTAATAGTTATGGATATAGTTGTTTCATAGTTATAGTTTTAGATGGTTCATAGTTATGATTATAGATGGTTCATAGCTATGGTTTTAGATGGTTAATGTTATGGATATAGTTGTTTCATAGTTATGATTATAGATGGTTCATAGTTATGGTTATAGATGTTTCATAGTAATGGTTATAGATGGATTATTTTTTCTTTCGCTTGCACTGTCCTAATATCTATATCATACGTGTCGCAGACTTTTCATTTGAAATTTTTTTCTGTCTGGCATTTCCTCATTATGCTCCAGGCTTGTAAGGCTTCTTTACATGTGTTAAATTATTGGCAAAGACATGTAAGTGTTCATGTAAGAGTGTCGTAGAAGTTGAAATTGCTACAAAGTTTTCTAAAACGAATGGATGAGATTTTGATATGGTAAGGGACAGAGAGGAGTGGAGAAGTTCTATTCGTATCCTGACCTCGTATCTTAAACTGGAATTAAAGGGAAGATGATGGTGATGACATGCAAGAGTTCACAACTTCATTCGGTGACGTTCATTAAACGCGTACACCATAGTATTGCGATCATGTCTGATGATACCTAGCACTTTTATTACCTCTTGTTTAAATTGTTAGGCAATTTAGGGTCATTTATCCATCTTACCAGTGCTCTGAATAATTCTAGATTTTATTCTCTGATGAGTGCTACCGAGAATTTATCCTACAACCTCAAAAACATCCATTTAGAATTTGACTTTACCTGACGCCCTACACACTGAGCTATTTATAAATTATTCCAATTTTAAAGGAGGAAACATTATGTTCCCAATTTGGAACATAATTTGGAAACTAATTGGGAACATACACTCTGGATGACAAGTTCATACTAGGGACTAGCCAGTAACTTACTGTTACCTGAATCTTTGTGACAGTAGCTCGAGTGTGTCGAGTCGTCCTGAAGAGAAGCCTTGTGCTTCTGAACCTTGACGCTAAACACATTACAACCTAAGGAAGAAACTGTGGAGTATAGATTTATACAGCGTGTGTGTGTATATGGATGCTAGGAGTTAACTCTGTTGATCAGCCACCTCTCGTCCTGGTTTTGGGTTTGGCTGTGACGTATCAAGGAGATGATGTGAGCAGATAACGTCTTTGTGTAACTCTCTGTCTGTCTGTCTGTCTGACATAGTTGTGAAAATACTTTGTTGTGTCTGAGAGTGGCTAAACGATTCTTACTTGGCTAAACGATTTTTGTAAGATAGTAGCTGTTGTAACTATATACGACGTTATATGTCGTTGTGGTAGCAGTTGGAGATTTTCTGCTTTTCCTTTTGCTGTTTTTAAGCCACTTCTGAGAATGAGTGTCTGAGAGACAATGGGAGAGAGAGAAAGACAGAGAGAGAGAGAGAGAGATTCTAAGCAGTCTAGACCTTTTCATTGATATTTATGTAAAGCATAAAAGCCTTAAAATTAAAAACTTCAAAATTACGTATAGAGCAAATATTGAAAATATGGGACATTTAGACATATTTACCTATGTTTATCATAGAGAAAATGTCAACTTAAAAATGTAGAAAAACCTTTTATATTCTAAATTTTATTTTTATAATCTCATTTAGTCATTGAGCTACCCGGATGCAAATAATTTAATGTTAAAAATTTCTTTGTGGCGATATGGACAGAAATATAATTGAAAGCTTTTAGAATGTTTCCATTGTGAGTTTGCCCGCTTTGTGGCGTGTTAGTGCTTTCTGTAGAACTCGGTCGAGTGTTATTGATTTCAATTCAGCAAGACTGTATTTAATCATGCAATCTGTTGCCTATCGGTTCCGTAGTTTATACTTTAATGTATTCTATGAGTAATATTTCAATTATTTGTGAGAGAATTAAAATGCATTATTTTGTATCCTGTATAGAAAAGTCGTCCTGCTAACTTGGCGTTATATCCCTTTTATGGGGTCGACACGGAGGGGTCTAGATAGGCAGTGGAGTCTTAGGTCGGCTATCCATCGGCCTGACACTACCAGGTGTACATGACTTGGTTGTATGATCTCCGTGGAAGAGATAAACTCACGTAGTAGCGCAATATCGAACTCGTGACCTCTCATGCGAGAGTCAAGCTCTCTACCGCTGCGCCACGAGGCGTTCAGCTATATACTGTATAGAAGGATATTGAAATTTATAATTTTTATACGTGTAAACCTACACTCATGAATGTATGTATACACAATACACACGCACACGGACATTAAACGCACACACACGCACACTCACGGTGCACACTGACACACACAAACACACACAAACACACACACACATAGCCTACATATGTATAAACATGTTATGTACAGTATATGATGCTGTTTGCCTGTATAAGGTGCCATTGTCGTTGAGCCTTCAAAACGATGCCTGCCGTGTTGGAAGAACGCTGTTGCTTCAATTTTTCTGATTGACTGATGGAGTTAATTGGCGGTGTAAGGATGTAAACAATTACATTAAAGATCGTTGTGCTGTTGCAGTGTTACAGATTGTACTACAGAATGCGCTGTGATGTACGAGCGTATTGCGTGACATCCGCCTCGCTAATGCACTACCAATTCGTAGACAATTATCTCCGGCTTGTGAGAGAACCGTTATGTGTTTGACTGTGAGATTATCGACAGCTCAGAGGGTACCGAACTTACTTTATGGGCTTGATCGTCGAGATTCAAATACCAGATTACCAGTGAATATTTTCTAAACTATTGGTGGTTCAGTCTGTTGATGGTTCAGTCTATAAGGGCAGTCGACAGTTTAAATGTACACATGATAGTTTAGTGTACACATTCTGTACACATGGCAGTTTAGTGTACACATTCTGTACACATGACGGTTTAGTGTACACATTCTGTACACATGGCAGTTTAATGTGCACATTCTGTACACATGACGGTTTAGTGTACACATTCTGTACACATGACAGTTTAGCGTACACATTCCGTACACATGACGGTTTAGTGTACACATTCTGTACACATGACAGTTTAGTGTACACATTCTGTACACATGACAGTTTAGTGTACACATTCTGGTGCACAAATCTGTTTGTCTATGCTAAAATTCTCGAGATTAGGATCAACTTCAGTCAAGTGCATTCTCAATAAAAACTCTTCAGTGAAATTATTTCTCTCTGATGTACGAAAGTCGCCTATAAGATCTTGCATCAGACGACGATACTAAAGTTAGATCAATCACATTTTACAGCTTAACATTTTTCTAATATTGCGTAGGAACAAGTGTCTGTGAAAGCTTATGCCTGTCGGCAAGTATATTTAAATATAGACGTTGGAAGGGAATCCGTGCTTTCTAGTCAGATGGCGGACCAGGCTTTGAATCTTGACCTCTTTGCTCATTAGTGAGCGAAACAAGGCATTGCGTAAAGTTGTGCCTTTGAATTGAATGTAGACAAAGGAAGCCAATCTATGCTCTCGCCTCAGATGGTAAAAAAAGCTAATGCTAACGTCAGTTTCCTCACTCGAAAGCGATGTCAGTGACGGGTGAGCCAAGGATTTGAACCTCGCACATACTGATCCGCGGTCGAGTATCTTACCGACATCGCCACTGGCCCCAGCCAGATGGTAAATAATGATTACTAGCCTGTTTGCTCTGTGTTGAGAGAAACGGGCTTTGTAAATTGTGCCTTGGGTTTATCACAGTCTCGGAGAGGTTCATAGCGGGTGGAGGTAAATTGATAGCCGTTATAAACGTTACAACGTGTGAGATGCCAGTTTTGACGCACTGCACTCACCACATAGTAAAACTGCGAGCGTAGTATTGTTTATACTTGTGGCTTTCATCAGATGTATTACAGTCATGCACATTTCATTGTAGTTGCATGTTTCTAATAAGCTCCGTGCTTCGTTGTGCCTGTGCTTGTGGTTTGTTGTGCTTGTCCTTCGTTGTGCCTGTTCTTGTGGTTTGTTGTGCTTGCGTTTACATATGCTTGTGTTTTATTGTGTTTTGTTTTACTGTGCATGTATTTTATTGTGCATGTGTTTCGTTGTGCATGTATGTTGTTGTGCATGTATTTTATTGTGCATATGTTTCACTGTGCTTGAATTTATTGTGAATGTTTTGCATTGTACATATGTTTTGTTTTGCATAGTAGCGTTCATGTAAAATCTATGACTTCAACGATAAGTTTAGCGTTTCCTTGCACGTTTCGCTTTGAACCGGTTAATGAGGTTTTTCTTGGTGGCTCAGTTGGCAGCGTTGTGAACTTCAAGCTTGATGGTTGAAGCTTCGTTAAATCTCGATAAAATGAATTTCTTATCTTTTTTGCTTTATTTTACTTCTCTGTGTCTCTCTCTCTCCCTTTCTCTCTTTCTGTATGCAAATCTGTCTGTCTGTTTGTCTCTCTCTCTCTCTCTCTCTCTCTCTCTCTATCTCTATCTTTCTTATTTTCTATTCCCTGTACATTTATAAAGTTTACGGGGAAAGTTTTCAATGTTTTCTCAGCGCGCCTATCCATCGTAATGAAAGAAATCTGTCTAGTACGTTTTGTAATTCTAATATCCCGTATCGATGAATCTTATCTCATACATGTATATATATATATTTCTTGTTTGTGTTTTCAGATTTGTTTCTGTTTTATAATCTTTTCACAGATTGGTTGATGATATTTTCTATGATAAACTAGTTAACTGGATCTACATGAGAGGAACGGACAATAGCAATATTGCGGCAGCTAATGGCAAGGTTAATCTTTAGATTAACTTAATGTCTCAAACTGCTTTCATTAAATAGTGAAACAACTTCGGGAGAAAATTCTAGAAAGAATTTCAAGAAAGTATTGAAGATTTTATAAAAATAGAAAAGGTGTTAAATTGCATCTAACCACTACCGCGGGCGATAAAGATTCAAGAATTTAATAATTCATTTCAGATATTTGAGAGTTTAGATATTCAGTGTAAACTGTTGGTATTAAAGTTTCTGGAAGCTGACAAGGGTAAGCTCTTTGAGCTGATCAATTGTGACCTTGGACCTTTGAAGCGCCATCTACTCATGATCTAACGCTTTCTGGTTAGGTCACCCCTTGAACAACAAATTATATCTTGGACCCTATCCATTAATTCCAGTACAACTTCGTTAAGAGCGAAGAGAACTCCAATCCGGGATGACTCTGGTGAACCCTGGACTTGCACCGGTCCTGGTGCAGGTGGGTGGTGGTCAGATAGGTGGTGGTGGTGCAGGCAAGGACTCGAGGTGGTTGACGCTGGAGGTGTGTAGAGAGTTTGCTCGCAGCAAGTGCTCGAGGTCTGACGAGGAGTGCAAGTATGCTCACCCCCCTCCTCACGTCGAGATACAGAACGGTCGAGTCACCTGCTGCTTCGACTCCATCAAGGTGAGCGTCTGATCTTGTTGTTAGACTCGCTATAATGTGACTGCTTGGTCTCTCTGTCTGTCTCTCTCTCTCTCTCTGTCTCTTAGTGCGCTGCCTACTGGCAGGACCATGGTATGTAACGCCTCCACTCTTCTCTGTGAGGAGATGGAGGGGTGGTAAACTAGATGGGTTACTTGTGACCTCTTTGACGGCCTTGTTTGTGTATATCACTGTATATTTTGAGTGTATCGAAATAAATATAGTTCTCTCTCTCTCTCTCTCTCTCTCTCTCTCTCTCTCTCTCTCTCGGTCTTCCGCTTTCCTCTTCATTTCCACATATGAGTGGGAAAGGCATTGTTCCATCAGGGATAAATTTAATTTTTTAGTTGTGTGTAATTTTGTTGACTATGTTAAACTATGTTTAATGTTAACAATGTTTAACCTAGTTAAACTGGGATTCAGGGAAGCTAATGACGATGATGATAATGATATGTGATCTTAAAATTTTGCTCTAAAATTTCTGCTGAAAATCCTTACTAATAAAAGTAGAAAAAGCTCGGATCGTTTCTAAATTTTCAAGTTGTTTCCTAGTATCGATTGAATGGTCTTGAATGTTATACAGAGGTCTCCCAGAAGTGTTTCAGTGGTTCAGAGTTTTACTGAAGTATTGAAATGATTGGCAATTACTTTCTTCGCTGAATCATTCAGCCATCGTCTAGCTCTCTAAAGACATTTAAAATGTGGCGAATTGTCAGTGAATATTAATACTCTATTTTTGCGAATATCAGGAACTCTGATGGGGTCTCGTTTCTATCCAGTATCAGATATTCTTAACCCAGGTTTTCCCTTCTCTCATGATCAGACGATACCATCTTTGATATCCCCAAAAATGCAGATCTGTCTAAAAATGATGCACAATATTTATTTTTATATACTCAAAGTTGGCAACTTTGTCAGTTGGCAAGGTGTTCCAATGCTAAATCAAAAATTTGGATTACTCCATATTTTTGTTAGTAAGAAATGAGTCAGGATTGTTAAGTTAAATTAGTGTTCAAAAATGCGTATAGACCCGCAATATAAATTATGTCCTTGTTAAGCTAAAGTTTGTATCCTTCAATCCCAAAGTTATGTCTGTATCCTTGTGTAGTACATCAGGAAAGTAAATAAAATATTTTGCTATCTTTGTATAGTGCGATTTTATAATGTATATATTTAGTAGATAAGAATATTATACGTAGTAATATAATATATACAATAATACAATAAAATGCCACACAATGCTAAGCAGTACAGTAAAGTACAATGCAATACAAGTCAATTAAATACAATATACATTACAATAAATAATGCCTATATACAATGCATGTTCATATATACATGTACATGTATACCGTCTCTCTCTCTCTCTCTCTCTCTCTCTCTCTCTCTCTCTCTCTCTCTATATATATATATATATATATATATATATATATATATATATATATATATATAATATACATTCCTTATTTAGGCCTACATGTATAATAATATAATATATAATTATACGATAATTAAATATCATATAAGTTGCATGGAGACGTTATGCATTGTTATTAGGAGTCATCGAGACGAGTTGCTTTCTTTTTGTTAGAATAATCGTTATTGTGAGAGGCTATAATTTTACTCGTGCTTGTTTCACGTAATGATTGTAAAATACGTCATATAGATTTTATATTCGCTGGTTATAAATTAAATGGCGAGTTTCATGTTACTGCAATAAAGGCTCGACTTGTGTTCGGCATATGATTCTCGTGTTTTAATCGAAGTTATTATGTTAATAATAAAACGACTTTCCTGTTTAATGTAAGCCGCCTCAAGCTGCCGCATTAATTAACTAACACTTTACATGTTAAATAAGGCTTACCTTAAGATATGATATACATGTATGCTTTAGTGTATTTAAAAATGTTTTACTTGACGAGTTATTACATAATATCTGTATTAACTGAAGCATATAATTTGTGGACAGTTGGACCGTGCTAGTTCTGAATTGTCCTCTATTTGTGGAAATTGTGTGGGTTTAGAATTAAAAACTCGAATATAGAAAGTAACAACGAGCATACAGAGATACTCAGATTTAATTTATATTTCCTCAAATGAAGATCTTTTATTCGTTAATTAGACAATTAAGAAATGTAAAAAGTGTCTTACAACGACCGAAACTGTGCAGATTACAAAACACAAGTGCGATAACTAACAATTTTACACAAGAGCGCTTCTGTAAAAATTGTTCTAGACATTTTGTTTCATATTGCGTAACGATACTTTGATTAAAGATTGGTAATTTAATTCTAAATTCACAAAAATGATCTAAAGTCGGCTTAGGTATAGAATTCCTGTCAATGTCATAGAAAGTATAGACAATTGAGATCCATCTTTAATATACTTGCCACATTGCCCATGCTGTGGAACTTGAGGTAGAGTCAACCGAACAGTATATACCTGCACGAAGAACATAGGACGAGCAATCTGGAGTAGAAAAGACCATACCAAACCACTTCAGATGTCATATATTTTTAGGCTAATAATTAAATAAAGTTTTAAAGAGGCACCTGAAGCCACTTTGGTATCAGCTTGCGGCGGAATGGTTTTTGTTAAGCGGGATAGTATGTACTACGATTAGGAATTTGCACATTGGGTCTGCTATTTTAAAGCATACAAAGTAAACACGCATTACAGCGAAATGATCAACTATGTTGGTATCTTTCACTTTTAATATCACATATTTAATCCGTTAGGCAATTTATTCCATTTTCCGCGTAACCAGTCCATTGAATGTCCGAGATTTTACGCTCAGATCAGCGCGGCTGGGATTCGTGGGTTCAATTCACCTCAGGATCTTTCATTTAAAACTTCATTACTTTACCCCTACGCTAATGAGATATACCAGACAGATAGAGACGCAGAGGATAGAAAACTAACTTAACAGTTTTATTATTTCTAACAATTAAAATTGGAGGTGTAGATTCTGTATTTCTAAAGCAAATTTGATATAATTTCTGCTTGCGACTCTGCAGTTAACTCTGCTTTGTTCCCTTATTAAGCGCTTACGTGAATAATACGGCCATGTTATATCCTGTTCTCGTTAATCTTTCATTCTCTCCGGTACTAGTGAATCAATCACGTCTCTCTCACCTCACGGACACTTTCTTGCCTTCAACGTTTCTTATTATATCTATAGATATCATATTCATTGGAGCCGTTGAACCGTTCAATCTTCTTGCAGTTCCTTAGATTACTTTAAAATCCCTGATGTCTGCTTTAAAAGCCTTCAATTGCTTTTAGGATTTATTAGTGAATTTAATTATTTGAGTAAATGAATTACAGAATTACGAGTGAATTACTATTAGTATTTCTTGAATTATAGAATTATAAATGAATTACTCTTTGCATTTTTTAATTCTTTAGGATTACTAAGTAATTACCACCAGTAATACTAGAATTATAGAATTACAAGCGAAATTATACTACTACTACTACTTGAATTACAAGCGAAATAATATTACTATTTCTTGAATTACTGTAATTACTAGTGGATTATTAAATTAGTATAATTTAGTGTCCTTTCGATTGTTTGTAACATACGACTAGTCGATTTTATCGTTTTACCATCAGGCTGAGCTGGAGAATTCATCATTTTTTTACTTTCTTCTAAACCTCCTGCTTTGATGGATAAGAAATTCCTACTAAGAATGTTATATAAATACTCCTACTAACATTTGAATTAGGCCTATCTAGTTTGGTCTGTATTGTGCTCTGTGCACGCTTGTAAGCCTTCTGCGGCATGGCAGATTTCTTATGATAAACGAATGTGTAAATATATAATATATATACTTAGTTGAACGTCTTTTTGCTGATACCTCCCGAGCAGACATGGTAGGCCTATTCCAATAAAGTAAAAGCAATTGAAGCATAAAGTTTTTGGTATTAATCTTTGATGAGGCATAACCCTTTTCTTGGTATTCCAATAGAATGAAAGTAATTGAAGCGTAAACATTTTGGTTTTAACCTTTGATGAGACACAACCCCTTATGAAAAAAATACAGTCTTACAGTTCACGTGGAACAGACAGTCTTCGTTTCCCCTATCATCTCCCTAAAGAGAAACCGTATAGATCTATTTGATATTGTTGTGTGTATAGCTTACCTGTACTGTTTAACTTGTGGCAGTCGTTTGAAGTGTATTTGAGCATGGTGCTTGATGGGAGATATTGAACGTATTTCTTGTTGAATTTATTGCGCTTGTGTACATAGCGCTCGTCACATATACCTGTGGGGACTCTGGTTACTAGAGTGAACCTTGTTGCTTGTGTAAAGTGCTTGTGGCTAGTTCAGGGAGCGTTGTTGTAATTTATTTCTGACCATTTTTGATCAGTCGGATTTTAAGCCGGACTGGCTTTAGTCTAGGTCCTTACTTCTCCTCAGCACATTTCTTTTGCAGATTGGTCTGGGTTAATTGATCTGTAGTGATGTGTGCTGTGGGGACGTCCCTGATATCATCCCTGGATGAGGAAAGGACGTTAAACCTTTATTATTATTATTATTATTATTATTTTACTCCGGTGTAAAGAACCTGAGGTTTGATAAAAAGGATTCAAGCAATACGTGCTGAATCGCCGCCCGGCTAGTCGAGGTCATCAATCGGCTTAAAAGAATTGTTGAAGCAGACTGCATTAAATCTTTGCAAAGTCATGGAAAGTCTTTGCCAAAGAAAAGAGGTCTCTCGCTTATTATTATTATTATTACTATTATTTATCTATTTAATAGGGAAGTTTTTAACCTTTTAGTTTTTAGTTATATGTATGCGAAGGGTCCCTATAAGTGCCAAGAGCCTTAGGTCTGCTCTTAACTTTGCACTGTATGTCAAACTTTTACGATTTTATTATTTTATTGGGAAAGTTGAAAATTAAATAAATAAATAAATAAAATCCGTGGTTTACGCGTTTGCTAAGGAGTAGTAATCCGTATAGAATGGCTTTTCTTTATAAGTGCTGGTAGTATTTTCAGGAATTATCTGGAAATGTAATATGTAATTATTTCTTGTATTTTGCTGCAATATTTTAGTGCTTGTAATTGATTGACTTGTGCTCTTTCATGCATTGTAATTATGGAAGGTGTACTGTAAATTACAATATATAATCTACGTGTATTACGTGTAATAGAAAGAGACGTCTAATTGCCTGAACTAATCTCTACCTGTTTTTACACTTACACCGCTACTCGTCTACACTTGAAACGTTATACTCCTAAGAATTGAATTTGTGACAAATATTTTTAGCAAGTGTTTAATTTAGCATTTAGTTCTTATTTGTAGGTGTAATTACACCACATAAGCTTTGTTTCTTTATTGTATCCACACCCTGGTCAGTGTGTGCCCTTGTTACATCGGCGATTTTTGATTTTTGTAAGAACGTCACTTTCTACATCAAGTTAATATGTTCTATAGTTTTTACTGATAGTATTGAAATAATTTGTGTTCTCGCAATTGGAGGAAAAGTCTGCTTGCTCGTCTTCTTAACTTGTTTTATTGTTCAAGTCCTCCGGTGTATTGTGAGACGTCCCTGATATTGCCTTATAGCGAGGAACCGGACGTTAAATTCTTATTGATTGATTGATTGAACTTCTAACTTGTTTTATTGTTCAAGTCCTCCGCCGTGTGCCGCCTGCGTGGAAAGTTTTAATTCTGACGAAATAAACACAGCATCGCCTGGAAATGGAGGAGAATAAACACGGTGGATCGGCCTGGAAGCGAACATGGAGGACTTGAAGTGTGTTTATGATTCCAGCGCTCGGTGCTCGAGGGAACTTTTTGAGAGGCATTGATTGGACGATAGCAGCTTATGATTATTATCACTAGTATTATGATTATTATTATTAGGATTTTATGATTATTATTTGCTGAGAAAGGCATAGGGGGCCCAAACATAAGCCTCGTCATAAGCAGAATCTCCCAAGAATATTGGTAGACGCCAATAGGATAATAGATAGGATAATAGATAGGATAATAGGATAATAGATAGGATAATAGATAGGATAATAGATAGGATAATAGATAGGATAATAGATAGGATAATAGATAGGATAATAGATAGGATAATAGATAGGATAATAGATAGGACAATAAATAGGATAATAGATAGGATAATAGGATAATAGATAGGATAATAGATAGGATAATAGATAGGATAATAGGATAATAGATAGGATAATAGATAGGATAATAGATAGGATAATAGATAGGATAATAGATAGGATAATAGATAGGATAATAGATAGGATAATAGATAGGATAATAGATAGGATACCGAGATTTGTGCCGTTTCGATCCTAGTGTAAGAGCGTTACTGTGTTAGCTTCTAATAGTGTTACTGTAACAGGGCTAGTGTAATAACGATCCAGTGTTGTTAATAGTGTTATTCTTATTGGCATGTGTAATAGTGTTACCGTGTTATCATAAAATATTGTTATTTTAAAGTGCTTGTGCAATTGTAATAGGGCTACTGTCCTGTTTTTACAATGTTATTATCTAACAATGTTTTTGCAGCAGCGTTAGTGTAACAGGGCTACTGTCATGGTGTTAAAATGTTATTATCTAACAATGTTATTGCTGTATTGTTAGACTAAATATTAGCATTACAGCGCTACTTAAAACAGCGATAGTAGCAGTTTTAAGTACCTCTCGAGGACACTTTATGGAATGTAATAATGGCAATATTTCTAAAAGTAGCTGATTACGTTATTAGTGAATATGATTAACGAGGTATGACCAGTGAAACGTGACCGTACCGGAAGAGAGAAAAGAGGGAGAAATAGATTAAGAGAGAGATAGAGCGAGAGGGGGGTTGGAGGACAGTGAGAGAGAGACAGAGAGAGAGAGAGAGAGAGAGAGAGAGAGAGAGAGAGAGAGAGAGAGAGAGAGAGAGAGAGAGAGAGAGATAGATAGATAGATAGATAGATAGATAGATAGATAGATAGATAGTAGATAGAGATAGATAGATAGATAGATAGATAGATAGATAGATAGATTGATAGATAGATAGATAGATAGATTGATGATATTGATATTGATTGATTGATTGATGATTGATTGATTGAGATAGATAGATAGATAGATAGATAGATAGATAGATAGATAGATAGATAGATAGATAGATAGATAGATAGATAGATAGATAGATAGATAGATAGATAGATAGATAGAGAGTTATGAGAGAGAGGAGGGGTGTAGACAAAGAGTGATAGAGTGACGGATTGAGAGATACTGAAGAGAGAGAGAGAGAGTGGGAGAGATAGAGAGAGAGAGAGAGAGATTGACAGAGTGAGAGAGAGACAGAGAGAGACAGAGAGAGAGAGAGCTTAAGAGAGAGAGAGATTGAGAGAGAGAAATTGAGATTGAGAGAAATAGAGGAGATTTAGAGAAAGAGAGAGAGAGAGAGAGAGATGGAGAGAGAGAGAGAGAGAGAGAGAGAGAGTCCGGTGGTCTGTGGTAGACAGGTTGATTGATAGTGGGATCGATACGGAGCGGAAGTTGATGAACTATTCGGCACTTAACAGTCCCGGCACAATCCAATCATATCAACGAATCTGATGAGACAAGTTACGAATAATAATTCAATTAATACTATGCAATTCCTAAGATCTGCTAGGAAGAGGATACACGATGAAGAATTTGTCGTAAATGTTCGGTTAGTATTTGATGTAGTTGTTGTTTAGTACACATTGTAGTAAATTTTGCATTTCAGATCTTACTGTAGCAGCAGTTTTGTAATCTTTTCGCAATTAGAGCTGAAATAATAGTAAATTGGTGTGAATCTTTACTTGTAAAAATCGAAATAATGGTCGATAGTTATTTTGCCCGTATTATGTAGAAAAACGTAATGTAGTTTTGCTCATGTCATAAAAGGCGACTAAGCAGATTGCTAAGAAAGACAATAGAAAATCTCTGAGATACTATTTTGTTTGAAGCTTAAGGCTCCATAACGTTTGACAACCCTATAGTAAACGTTGGATGACGTAGGTCGCTATTGTGACATATCATGTACTGGTTAATCGATAGAGTGCTCTTTGCTGATTGGATGTCGCCATTGTGACATATCATGTACTGGTTAATCGATAGAGTGCTCTTTGCTGATCGAGAAATCAGACTATGAATAGGACCATTCGTCGTAGATTTGCATTTGTATGCAACACTTTGGAGCGAAATTGGTATTTGGGTGCATAAGGGTATACATAAATTGTATGTTATCCTCGTAATTAAAAAGTGATGATAAATTGTCGCTGAATTTATTTATAATGAGTACTATGGAAATTATTAAATGCTATATATGGTACCAAGTTTTGGCCGGTTTATTCTCAATACCAGGGTTAGTTACCTGGTACGAAACTTGCAGTTTCGGTTGGTCGTGTATTCACTTACATAAACAAGTTCTCGCTATTGAAATGCTATTTTCTAAGGTTATCGAGTACTGATGATTTATCGAAAATGCACATGTATAATTTACATTTAATTGTATATCCTGTGTGTGTGTATTTCAACCTTACAACTTGGCTCGTCGAGTGTTAAGCTTTAAACGTTTATGTGTTTGAAGCCTCAGCCCTGTGTCTGCTTCACTCTTATTCCTGCTCTTATGCTGTTCCTATGAAGTCTTTGAACTCAGGTTTTGAAGTTGGAAAGATTTTCTGTTTCGTAGTAGTGTAGCACATTTTCTTGCAGATTAATCTGTTTTGACTAGCTCGTCGACATGTGATAGCTGATATTCTTAACTCGGTTCTGATAGACTATAAAATAGGCGGTTGCATAGTTAGATGGACTGTTTGCGCCATATTTGAAGCCGGTTCTTGTATCGGTTAGAGGAACCGCTTCCGCCATATTTGAAGTCGATAATAGTATTATGAGCTCCGCTTATGTGCCAGGGAATTGGTAGAATTAGTGTTTGCTTAATCGTGACTGTTAACTTGTGCACGTGTTACATATGTTTTCCCGGCCGCGATGATCTGAGAGTAAAATTTCGGACATTCACTGGACTGGTTATACGGAAAATGGTCTAAATTGCCTAACGGATTAAACATGTGTTTTTTTTAAAGTGATAGATATCAACATAGTTGATTATTCAATATAATGCGTGTTTTATATCAGTAACTTGGCAAATATTTTAGATACAATTACACGGCAATATATGATTCTTGATGTGGGGACATATTGACATTAGCTGAAACGCGTTTAATTATGTAAACTGAAATCAAGAAATAACCAAATTCCATTTCTCAACTCAATTAATGATGCATACTCAAGTAAAGTTACGAAATATCGAGA
The DNA here is from genome assembly GCA_905160935.1 of Enchytraeus crypticus. Taxonomy (NCBI): domain Eukaryota; kingdom Metazoa; phylum Annelida; class Clitellata; order Enchytraeida; family Enchytraeidae; genus Enchytraeus; species Enchytraeus crypticus. The sequence continues at coordinate 26,246 of CAJHZI010000794.1, forward strand.
TATGTCATAATGTCAATACATATAGGATCCGTGTTTTACACTAAGATGTTTGAAATAGGCTGAATTATATTTTTAGACTCACTTTACACGTTATATATTATTATAAAACACTCTTGCTGAACTAAACTATTTTCTCAAGTTATAGATGTTCTCATTCGCTGTTGGATGTTGGTATGAAATTTTTATGTGTTTCATACTCCGCGTCGTGTTGGGCTTGAAGTATTAACTAACCGAAGATTATTTTAATAAATTCTCTTATCACCAGAGTTAAATTCAAAACTTTGAGAGCACAAACTTGATATAATTCATTTTATAGGATGACATCACTTTAGACTTTAAAATCATTCTTCAGTATTGAATCCGATTAGAATTGATCGATGTTAGGCGCTTTAGTAAGCGCATTTGAAGATTTTATTTGGAAATTTTCTTCTTGGTACAGTTTTCCGATAAGACATTGAGCGGATTCTATGCTTTACTTATTGCTCATTTCTCAATATAACTTTTACTGATAATTTTCCGCAGTCGGACGACCTGCGTGTCTTATCTATCGCTAATACATCGTGTTCGTATATTGTAACTTGATACGTTTTAAACGCGAGATAAATTCGATAGCTGTACCATAAGCAATGTGTAAATGAAATAGATGCTTTAGCTGTATGATGTGGTAAGATGTCTATCTTATCTGATAAACAGAAATTCTCAGATTGCCTTAGCTACAGAACTTTTAATAACGAGTGATATTTATTTCATCGTTTTCTGATTCGTCAGTTTCAGTTTTTGCCTTGTCTGCCGTAAAGGTTAGATAAGTTAGGTGAGATTCTTATTCAATTGATAGCTTTGTGATTTTGTCCTGTATATTTTTCTACCGGTTAATTGGTGAAATTAAATAAATTAAGAAGATAAATATGAGAAAGAAATGATGCGATGATTCTATTAGAAATCTTAGAGTTTACTTTTGTGGACTTTTAATAAACAAATTAACCATTTGACTATGTAAACCTATTTTGTTCATTGTTTGTGGCATGTTGTGTTTCTGTGAAACTACTAAATTGCTCATATCTATCACTAATCCGTTTCGTCAGCAAATTACTTGCAACATTAAAATTTGCTATTAAACAATATTAATCATCTGCGAATGCTCAATTTACGAATCTATACGTGTCATTGTCAATTGTTGCATTAAATTTTGTACTCGTGATATAATATTCGTTTATATATTTGTCTATTTGTGTGTTTGTCAGGGTAAATGTCAGCGCAAGGATCCGCCTTGTAAGTATCTTCACCCTCCTCAACATCTGCGGGAGATTCTTCTGCATAACGGACGTCAAAATCTCATCTTGAAAAACTTTCAAATTCAGCCGAACGTAGCGACCGGTCTACCTGCAGTGTTACCAATGCCTGGCGGTCTTTATCATCCATTAGTGAGTGTTGCAGGCTAAAATAACCTGAATTATTCGATTTATTATGCGCTAATGCAGAAAATTATATTATTTTAATTAGTTGTAAACCAGTTACTGTCATCATTATTTAATTGTCAAATATTTTCTATAATAAACTTGTTTCATTCTAATTAACTTAGTATTTAGAACGGTATACTGTGTTTTTTTAACTGATTATCATATGAATTTTAGCAAAATTCATTAGAGATCTTAATACATTAGATTAATTATGAAAATTAGGTTAGATTTCTTGAGTCATTTTCTTCGGAGTCAAAAATGGTCCCGAAAATTAGCAGATAGCCGTTGGAAAGAGTACTGTAACTGTTCTATAAAGTCAGGACCTTATGATATGTATCAATTGGCTTTATGTGCTAACTATATTTTTATTTTAGCACCTCTCTATTCGAAATTTTATAGGAATGCAAATGCCCATTTATTAATTGACTGTAGCCGCTGGATGGATGATGCGTAGCTTAGATAATCCACCGAACTACGTAATATCGTCTTGATAGTTTTATCTCATAACTGACAGCTTTACAGATGTTAATGGCGTACTTTACATCGATCAGTTTGTGTGCAATTTTATTTTCTAATCTGATGCTCTGTCCTGAAGATTCAGAGCAGATAAAAAAAAAAGATTAAAAGAAAGATAGCAAGTGCTTGAAATAAAGGTATTCTAGTAAGATAGCGTATTGCTACGGTTTAGTATCAACCAATGCTAAATGTTAATACTGAAGGCAGCGCTTCAAGTCCAATTTGGCGCTGATTTGTAACCTATTTTTCTTTCGAGAGGATACTATTCATTGGCTTGCTTGGGCTTGGATCCCGTGTCTACTAAACCGCAGTCGAGATCGATTAGATATTGCCAATTTCTCAATTTCTAAATGTTTGACGATGTTGTACTTATTTTTCTGTAAATATATATGCATATATATATATATATATATATATAGTATATATATATATTATATATATATATATATAATTATATATATATCTATAATATATATATATATATATATATATATATATATATAGATATATATATATATATATATATATATATATGATGCATGATACATCAGCTTGCTTGGTCCAGTAAAATGTGCCACGTATAACCATGTAGAGATTTACTAGAAATATAATTAATATATTTATTAATTTATATATTTATATTGTAGGGTTCCTTCATTTTTACTAAATTAGTCTAAGTTCTCTTAATCTATCGTATATTGAGTTATTCACTGTGTACTGAATGTGTACAATTAATTATTAACTATATCTAGATATATTGTGAACAAATTTAGTCATCATCTGGCGAATTAGGGCCTATCTTGTTTTTATGTTACCGTCATCATCATTCTCCTTCCTTGAATCTTAGTTTAACTAGGGTCTATGGTGTTATATTGTTATATTGTTATTCTACTATGTAAACACTATAATTTGGGTATATCATGCACTATCGTTTGAAGATTATGCTTCTCTCTAAGTGGGTGGAAAATGTTCGTATGTCTGCAAAGATAAACATCATAATATCATGATGTATTTGTTAGTTCGTGTTCAGTTAAACAGAACGAAAATAAATATTTGGAATTAACCTTATTAATAATTAAGCTATTACAGTGAAGATAATTTAGTAATCTAATCATACGAAACATCTAGGCTCATTAAAATATACTTTTGATAATTTATACGATAATTTAACGAAAACTAGATTGAGTATTATATTGGTAAACATTTTCGTATCCTGTTGACTTTTATATTGCATTTATATCCTGTAGACAACAATAATGCATTTTCATTGGTAATTGTGTTAATCGCTTGGGTTACAATCACTCTTACTGTATGTTTAGATTAAGCTATGCACGCTTGTGTTACCTCTTATTTTGTTTTTTTATTTTGTTTACTGATGTACGATGCGAGCGGTACAGCAGCTGTTGCTGCTGGGAGCATATCAGCAGTCAAGTCAGCTGTTCAAGCAGCTGCAGGCGGCTATCAGGGTCTTATGCTGCCTAGCCAGTATTATAATTATACAATGGTGAGTATTGCGGGTAATATCGTTGCATTGATTTAGTAATTAATTTAAAATTAATTATTAACTAAATAAGTTCACTATAAGTACTATAAGTAATGTAAGTACACAATTGATTTTAGTTATGTACACTTAAATAAAATCAATTTAATACAACATAACGTAACAATACTAGGACAGAAAGCGTATTTGCTTGTTTAAGACCCAATTTGATTTTAGTCTAATTTGATTACAATTTAACTAAACTGATTGCAACACGTTGTAATTATTTTTCAAATTATATAATATTTCGAGTTTCAATTTTAGACTTTTAGAAAGTTGAGAAAAAATAATTATTTCTATAATTATTTAATGGTATTAATCCACTAATCAAGTAATGGTTAAGTTCCTTGGTGTAGAAATTGACGAACATTTAAGTTTTTCTGAAATCTTCTATGTGATATCGGCTGATCTGCACTCAGATCTCCCTCCCGTCTCGCTCTTCACCAACTCCGATATCATAGAAAATTGCTCCCCACCAATCAGCTGACTGCTGCGCTCCCGCCTCATTCCAGCAGCATGAGGCTGCTGTTGATGTAGCAGTGGCAGACCAAACAGCTGCTGATCAGATCTCGTGGGAGCAGACTGAGCTCTACCAAGAGGCTGTATCAGAGCATTGATCTCCAGACTGAACGGATGGTTGACGTAGAACGGAGAGAGCAGGTCAGCCGTGGGTTGAACGTAACCATCTTGCGGCGGCTGAGAGGTGTCAGTGTCAGGACGCAGAAGAACCTGAGGGGTCAACCCAGCCGGTGAGCTGATCGGGTTCTGCGGCTGGTGTCCCCTGAACTTGGGGCACCTCACTGGGGAGTCAACACTCGCAGTGGCCAGGCTCGAGAGCTGAGGCCCTGCCCCTCGCAGAGGTTTGTGGGTCGAGGAGTGTGTTGGAGGCAGGGAGCCAGATGATCCTGGTGAGCTCACAGAAAACCCGATATGCTGTCGATCAAAGCTCTGATGTTGTTGTTGCTTCTGGAGATTGAAATGAAGCACCCGCTGAATCTGAGGCCTCCACGACTGCATCTTCTTCTTCTGTTTCATATGAAGTGTCTGACGGCCGTGATGTGATGGAAGTGCAATGTGATGGAAGTTCTGCACTGAGGCAAAACTACAGTTCAATACTGGCGAAACACTACCACTACACAGAACTCTCGAGGTCAGCATCAGCAAATCCACGTCGTAGCTGACTTCGTAAGCGATAGCTGAAGGTTTGTACAGCGACATATTCCCTATTGATGATGTAGAACATCGAGGTAATGCAATGTCATCGATGTTGAGGGGCTCAAAGAGTTTAGGGACTTCAGGCGACAACACGCGACGTTTGAAATTTGTTTGTGATTTGCCACCCAAGACACAAATTTCAGCAGAACGCGGACATATAGCCGTACCTATAAGTACTTCTACTTTCTTCTTCTTCAGCCCCGCCACCCAACTCACTCCATTAGCAATCTGATGATTGTGGGAAGCAGAACAATGCAAAGGTTTACCGGGTGTGTCGAGAGTAGAGCCGGTGAACCCGTGCAGATCCTTGACATATGAGATCCCAGGGATGTAGGATAGATTTATGAGAGGACTGATGGCCACCGAGTTACGATACTCAAGAAGAAAACTGTGAACATACATAAGGATCTTACTTGATTCAGACGATTTTATTGCTGAAAATGATGATTTTTCAGCCGATGAGTTCTCTAGGATCTTTCCCTCAGGCCCTTCATTAGTCTTAGGGTCTGTGACTATGAAGTTCATTGCCTTTGTAGGTTTCTGTTTTCTCATGTCATGAGTCTCGTAAATCCTATTAACATTAGATTCTGGATGTGGTTTACGCTTCCTTAGTTGTCGACTGGACGAATTGTCCATTTCTCCACACATTGCTTTAGCTTCAACGATGGTCAGGTCAAGAACAGATCTGCGAGATCCTCGTCTGCTTCTCTTTGTAACAGTAGCAGCTGAGTTAAAGCTGTCCGTGTTATATGCTACGACATCGTTTCTGTCTTTCTCATTCGAACCTACCACTTCTAAATCATATGATGACGCATCATTAGAGATCGAAGACAGCAGTGGATGTGCTCCATTGAAAGGTTCAGAAGTTTCAAGTGGCGCTGTCAAAGGATTAAACAAACAGGAGCTTGAAATGGAATCGAAATCTGAAGGCATGGTTCCGTCTGGTGCATCAGCTAGAATTATGGTCATAGCAGCTGTAGCAATCGAGACAGGTAAACCATGAGAGGTAGTAGGATTCACATTATCCTCAGAAGCAGGATCATCAGAATGAGAAAACGATCCTCTAAAACAGACAGCATTAAAGCGCTGAAGTGCCATTGAAATTCTTTGCCTCAAGAAAGAGGTTTCACGATTATCATCGGTAATATCTGAAATTTTTCTACCTAATATGTTGATAAACTCTGAGGCAGCTTCATTCGTTGGGCCAAATGTTTCAATTGCTATTGGCATGAAGTCGTAGACTGAAGGCAAATCCTTATATTTCTCGAGTTTCCTTCTGGCAGCCAGTTCGGCTGCTCCGCCAGCCGAAGATGAAGTTACGTGAAGGTAAGAATTGGCTAGGGTATCAGAGACTGTTACATCCCATGCTAAGCACTTACCCTTTTGCCACGGAATGAGAGTAAGGCCATCCGGGCGCTTTCCATCAGACCGAAAGAGACCCGGAGGCTCCTTGATAGAAGGAATGCTGGCTTTGGTAAGAGCACGCCAAACGATGTCGTTCAGATTGTGATGTCGACTAGCCCTACCTGCACTCCTCTTGCACGATAGACTGTGGATGCCTCTAGAGTCTACTATGGAACCACATGGACAAGTGTGCGGCTCACACAGCCGAGCACCAAGTCTGAAGCCAATAGCAACTCTAACGGACTCGTCGTCCAAATGAAGGCCGCAGGATGAGATAGGGAAGGCGTGTAACCAGTCACTGCTTCGTGGACTTGAAACAGCCAGGAGCCTTGCTCTATCAGATGCGTCAGATTGAAAGTTTAAAATCTGCTCAAAGCATTTTTCGATGGCTGCTGCGTCCCAGAATTTTTGCATTTTATCTTTATCTCCAGTTGGAGCTACAGCGTTATACCGTTCAGACCATAATGAAAGAGCAAGATCAAAGTTGACATCATGATAGGATGAGAAGTGACCTAGAATGGAATCCTGAAGTGGCCTGGTAGAAATGTATGAAGATATGAAAGCTGAGGGCGCAACATGCGATGTTTGTCTAATACCTAACCCACCTTTCTTAACTGGTAGAGTAGCCTGTGACCACTGAGTATCAGACAGGGCAATGTTAGACATCGTGGAAAGGCACTCTTTCAGTTTATTATCAAATGCTATTAATGCTGGGTGATTGAAACAAGGAGATGATCTCAGTGTGTACAACATTTTAGAAATACTAAGAGAATATCGAAGTATTGTCAAAGCGTCATGTCTGGAGATCAATGGCAAACGACTTGAGGCCAGTTCAAGATCCACAATTTTTGTCGAAAGTGATTTGTCCATGGCAATTCCGAATGATAGAGGAGCTCCGAGAAGTGAACTCTCATCCTGGGGTATCATTTTGAATGATTGTAGTATTGGATGGCGTATTGTTTGAGGGCAGGGAGAAACTATTTCACATTTATTCAGGTTCAATTCTAGGCCAAGAACTTTCCCATTCTCCATAATATTGCAAATATCGTGGCTTAATGAATCCTCACTTCCTCCAAGGGTCACATCGTCTAAGTATGCAACTCTCAGAGGACAGATCAGAGATTTGAGCAGAGGATGAATAGTGAGGCTGAATAGAAGAGGTCCAAGAGGATCTCCCTGCTGAACACCAACCATAGACTCAATGATGTGATCGTTGTATTTGAGGTGTGACGTTGCACTGTATGATGAGTAGCAAAATTTGTATATCTCTGGGATATATTTGTAGACTTCTTGAAGCATCTGAAATCTATTTACATTGTTGAACGCATTCTTGAAGTCTAATTTAACTACACTGAATTTTTCCGGCAACGACGTGAGAAAACGTCTGACTGCATGCACAGTTGCTTCGCAGCCCCCACTTACTCCAACACCCACCTGAATAGGCGAAAGGAATGATGCCACTTTAGATGAAACATGTGCATTTGCGCATTTAGCTGCGATACGCCTCCAGGTGTATCCAATGGCAATAGGACGAACTCCACCATCTTTCTTACCTATAGCTATTAGGCGTCCACCAAACAGAAGTTTCCTAATAGGGTCCGGGCACTCACCGTTCAGCAGAGTGTTGGTGAAGGAGGTAAGAGCTGGGAGAAGAATGGGTCCGGATACCCGATCATTTATTAAGTCTAGAATATGTTGTGGTCTGATACCATCTGGACCGGCAGAAGAACCTGCTGGAAAACTACGAACAGCATTTAAAATACCATTCTCTGAGGCTTGAAATGATTGAGTAGTGAAAGGATCAGGAGCAGGCGGAAGAACCTCTGAAAGAATTGGATGCTTATCCTTCAGGTTTTGCAAAGTGTCCGGATTGTCTGCGGCAGGAGCATCATCTGAGCATAGAAGTCTGACCGCAGCCCTCATGTTGCCGTCTTCTATTTTCGACCTGATTAGTGAATATAGCTTGTCAGAATTGCCAGGAGAACGATTAAACTTGTACTTAGGGAGAGCAGTCTCTTTACGACAGTCAAAGAGTTCAGATCTTTTCTTTATTGCATTAGACAGATTCATGCGTTTCCCTGCACGAGGAGGTGCAATTAGAACATCCTTTCCAAAGTTAAATAAGTGGCTCCAGTCATTTATATCCCGTGGACAATTAGAAATTTTATTAAGAATATTAGCCAAAGATTTAGCACAACTGGGTCTAGCAGCTTTAGGAATGTGTTTGATTGTGTTATATGGTAAAGTTGGGTGCAGCAACAAACTTGTAGCATTAAGTAGAGGTGATGAAGGTTCCAGGATGGGCTCAGGCGGCGAAGCAGAAATGCGGGTAGAATGAGGATTTTTGTTAACGTCTTGAATGGGAAGCGACAGGATAGACTCTGGACGCGGAGGAAAATGGGACCCCGGGCAACGGTTTGACATTTTACCGTGCACGCGGATTGCTCCTGTCTCTTTGCAGATTTGATGTATAGAAAAGCACACACTGCAAGCTCCAGAAGTTCTGTGTTTGACTGCAGGTAATGAATCAGGAGAAACAGAACTACAGTCTTGAAAGCTTGATACCTTGTTGCGACGGACTGAAGCTGTTCCTTGTGAAAGACAATTGACGTTAGAAACAGGCTCGATGTATAACTTGGAATTAGCCTGTATGAGATATGGCTTGCTTGTATTCGTCTCATTATTCCTGGAGGTAGGCCACCTATACTCCAAGCAGTCTGGACACAGATATAAGTCACAGAGTGAGAACTTTACAGAACTGTCGTTACGTGCTTGAGGACATGGCTCAAATGGACGACCAGCACAATTAGGCATGATATCCAAATAATCTTACTTTCTACCTATAAATTTAAGGGTAGATTATAGCACAGTGATTATCCAGCATATAATAAGTAACCATCGCAAAATTTCTAAGTAGAACAACTCGATACTTGGCGCAGTCACTCAAAATAGTTAGAGGCACGAAATTTTATGAATATGGATATAATAGTTAATGTATATCCAAAGTGAACGTTATTTTTGTAAATATAAACATTCGCCATTAACGTGACGTCAACTAGATTGCAACACGTTTTATTTCTTTATTGTATATTTTTAAAATTCTATTTAAAAATATTTAAGTACAATAAAAGTAAAAATAAAATAAATATATACAAGTATCATAATTAAATTAGACTAATTACTTAATAAAAATTAATGAAATGTTAAGGGTAGTATTAACAATGGTTATATTAAAAGGGGGTGGAGTGTAGCTGTGTTATATATAATTCGATGATTAGCGTCCCTGACATTGCCACCGGGTGAGAGACCCTCTGAAATCATCGTTTGTGTCTCCGAGATCATGACTTGATAACCAGGACCTAGGAGTTCATGGCTTAAGAGACCAGTATATAAGAGATCATGACTTGATAACCAGGACCTAGGAGTTCATGGCCTAAGAGACCAGTATATAAGAGATCATGAACTAAGAGACCAAGAACTAAGAGATCATGACCTAAGAGATCATGAACTAATAGACCTTGATCTAATAGACCATGACCTAATAGACCATGACCTAATAGACCATGACCTAATAGACCATGAACTAATAGACCATGAACTAATAGACCACGTATGAAGTACCCTATACATGGCCGAAAATATTTCACTGTAAAATAAATAATTTAGTGTTTTCCGTTGCTGTTACAATATTTGTAAATATATTTTATTCATAATGAAATTCATTTTACGGAAACGTATTTGACTATTAGTCATCAGTATCTATGGGATTTGTTTAGTTTCAAAAGATTTCTCCATCTCACCATAATGTCTAGAAATCAATATAACTAGTGCTCTACAATTACATCTACCCTGTGCAACAGCTGTTTGACTAATTAGTTATCAATACCGCTAGAAGTTTGACCTATTCAACTCAATATGACATTATAGATCGCCCAAACTTTATTGTAACTTCGTATTTTTAATACTACCGTAACTACAGGCTGAAGAACAAGTTATTTATAGTTGTTTAACAAATTATTTATTATTTATTTTTAGAATAAAATATGTTCTTTCGGCAATTTCCTTGCTAGCCTCTATGATATTATTTCCCAGTTTGGACTTGATTATATTACAACTTTTCTTCTTCTTATAATAATTTTTTTATTGTTTTCTTCTGAATTGAGCTTCTGTGTGATTATGATCTGAAAGCACAGAAATCAATGACATCTGTCTTAGGATGCTATTTCTAAAAAATCTGTTATAAAAATTTTACATTTGAATCGCATGTAGCTTGCTTTCAATGTTGTGAATGTAGTGCATTTCCCTAATTGCTTTTCTAGCTCTGATCTAAATGGCTGTAAGCGTATCAGAATTTGTTCTGTTTTTTGCACGAAAAGAAATAAATGTAAATACTGCACGAGTGCTAATATGTTAAGAATTGAAAGATTCTTGCATTTGTCCTTGACTGTTTATCGTTAGCACGCCAAAGATTTTGTTAGTTCTATATTTGGATAAATATTTTGCGAATATTATTGTGACCATAGATATAAAAGAAGTTTATTATTTTAGGGTTTCTTATACTTCCACGATCGTTGTAGTTTCTCTCGTTGTAGTTTCTTTATGTTTATTACGTGCAATTTTCTTTTATTACTTTTTTGCCTATAGGTCTGCAATTTATTCTGAAGTGTTGCTGTCTATATTGTCACAGGCGGCTGGTGCAGGTTCGATTCCTAACTACATTCTGCCTACAGGTCCTAGCCCGCAGACAGCCCTAACCTACAACCCATACTTTATGACCCCCCTCAATGGTTTCAGCGCCGCGCAGGCCCTGATGCCCCCTGTATCTTGTGGGGCGGTGCTAGACCCGGGCTCTACGATTGGTGGTAGTTTGGTGCTTCACAATTCTACTGTCAGCGGCGTCCAATCAGCGGGCTCCAGTTTTGCGGAGGTTGGTGGATTTTATAATGCAATAAATTGTAACAGGCCAATAGTTTAACGCAGTTTTTTCGCATGTATTAATATGATGTAAAGGAATACAATAAATGAAATAATATAATACAATACGGTTCATTGGAATACGATATGATGCAGTGAAATGTAGTGCAGTGCAATATAATGCAAATACAGCACTAGAAAAGTAAATATGGTGCCGTGCAGTATAATAAAATGTAATGAAGTACACTGCGCTGTATGTAGCTGTATACATGTATGTATACATATACAAAACAATGTGCTGCTGTGCAATATGCTGCAGTACTATATGTATGCTTCAGTACTGTTGATGTTGTATGTGCATGTATGTGTGCGCTTGTGTGTCTGTTCTTCAGTATTATTTATGTTGTGCGTGCGTATATGTGTGTGTGTATATGTGTCTGTTCTTCAGTACTATTTATGTTGTATGTGCGTATATACGTGTGCAGGTGTGTGTCTGTTCTTCAGTATTATTTGTGCATGTGTGCGTGTGTGTGTATGTTCACATCTGCGGCTTAACTGTTTGTAATCTAGACCTCAGTATACACATACTGTGTTGACGTGCATAGCTTCAGGGGATTAAACAATTCTCACGACCTATTTGAAATTACTTAAGAGAAGTGGACCATAAAATATCACATTCTCTAGTCGATTTTAATCAAACGGTCAAACAATATATCAGTGGTGACTGAGTATCAATCAATCAAATATGAAGTTGTCACACTAGTCATATAAATATAAACCGGCACCGGCTTTCGTTTATGACCTTATTACTCCTCAGCACATTTCTTTTGTAGATTGGTTTGGGTGAATTGATCTGTAGTGATGTGTGCTGTGGGAACGTCCCTAACATCATCCTTGGATGAGGAAACGGACGTTAAACCTTTATTATTATTATTATTATTATTATTATTATTATTAATTGATCAGGACTTCATCCTTTTTGCACTGTTATGAAGTTTTCTTCTTTACTGTGAAATCAACAGAATATGCAGTGCAATACATGTACACCCAATACAGAATCTAAGTACAATTTCTAATTGAATTCTAGAGTTTAAATCTGTCAATAAATACAAAAATAAATAGATTAAGTTGTTTAATAATAAATATTTTCATAGGCGTGTTCGTTTATTCTTGGCTACGTTAGCTATTGACGCACTCTACTAGTTTATTCACTTCTACGATTTGGTATTTCTACTTATTTGTAGAATTTGAGATTGCTTCGCCGTGTAGTAATTATTTAGAAATATGTAATCATTTTTATCAACTTTAGAGCTGCAGAATTATTATTACAAACAACCTATTATATAATAATATTTTATAATATAAAAATATTTTAGTGAAGAGAACAGAATAGATGACGGTTGCTTTAGATTTTGTTTAATTATTCAGTGGAACTATAGAAAATGGAGAATCTACAAGTTTGGCCAATGAAGAAAAATGAAGTTTTTTACAATTATATTTGTGTAGCAAATGTCAAACGTGCTTTTCTAGACAACAACTGGATGTTTTGTATGTGGATGATATCCAGTGATTGGCTAAGCTGTGGCGGCATTGTGTGAGGTTTAGAAACATTAACAAAACCTTCCCTTGTCGTCTTGTATTTGACTGAAGTTTTTGTGCAGACATTTTGCAAGATCTATTCCAAACATGACGTAGTAGTACATGCTAGAGATGGCATAGGCTTTCTGTTGCGGCTTGTATGTGACTATGTATTAGATTTTTTGTCAATGCTTACATCTGCTTCCCGTTAGAGCAAAACTCTATGTACTTGCACGTGTATTGTACTTTTCACGTGACGTCACGTAGCATCGTCTTCGCATTGCGAATTCGACTTTAAAGCTTCACTTTGTTGTATTGCATTGTATTGTATTGTATTGTATTATATTGTATTGTATTGTATTGTGTTGTAATTTATAGTTCTTGATTGTATTGTATTGTGCTATATTGTAATTTAGTATTCTGTATTTTATTGTATTGTCTTAGTCTATATTGTATTGTATTGTACTGCGTATCTACATTTTAGAATGATATATCTATGGATCTATGAGCGACAATCACGCCTATCCTACTCTGATAAATCATAATCGACTGATTGATTGCTCTCTTGATTGATTGGTTAATTGATTGATTGATTGCTTGATGGATTGATCTATTGATTGATGAACACAGAACCCGACGGCCACGGCTTCAGTCGGCAGTCAGATATCAACATCTAGCACCGTGACGTCCAATGTGGGGGGCGGTGAAATCAATGCGGGGAGCCTTCAGGTTAGCCTGGGGGGCGGAGGGGGCTGGGAGGAGATGGGGGGCTCAGGGGGGATAGCCTCCCTGGCCGGTCAGAATAGTCTAGTTTCTGTGGACTCTGCCTCAGCTTTCTCCTCATATAATCAGCCCGTGTACTACAAGGTAATGACGAGATTATGGTAATAATTTAAAACGCTGGCAAAGATAAATGTTAACGTCAGTTTCCTCACTCGAAAGCGATGTCAGTGATGGGAGAGCCCAGGATTTGAACACCGCACATTCTGATCCACGGTCGAATATCTTACCGAACTGGCTCCTGCAATAATTAATATTTTTAAAATTATTTTATTAAAATAATTACTATTTTCTGCATTTTATCATCATCAGCATCGTCTTCCCTTTAATTTCAGTTTAACTAGGGTCGGGATTAGACAATTTTGTAGCAATTTCTGGCGGCTTGGCGCTCGCCAACCGAATGCCCTTTCTGACTTTGGTTCAGGTTAACTTAATTTAATAAATTTAATTTAATGTAATGTTGCAGAAGCCATATTTTCGCAAGCTAAAGCTATGCCAAGCTTTGATAAGGGCTTAGGCCTTGTGATAGGAGCAACGTAATGCACAGTGGAATCCTTGTGCTGAGCTTGTATGCTGATTTGATTTGGAATATATACCTAGGACCTGCAACTGGAAAACTATATTCTTATCGTCTAGTTGCACATGACATAGTGCACATGTTTACAGTGTTTGTAGGCTAGCCTGCATTTATGTTTTTATGCTTTTCTTTGTTTTCTGCTCTTTCCTGGTATTAATCGTATTTATTGTCTTATGTAGCGCATATAACACCTAACGAAGATTGAAGAATATAATAATTTAACCTTCTATATCTATCGTTGGTTTAGTCATTGCTGACTGACCAGAGGTTTGGACCCAGGTTGAGATCACTACTCTCAGGCCAACGCTATTGGCTAATCTTTTATCGCACACCCTAATACTTTTTAATGCTGCATTGATAGATATATTGTTAATTTCAATTATCACAGTGGTACTTAGATGATGTTAATATTTACAAGCTATTTTTGCTACAACTTAATAAAAATTAAATCTTGGCATTTTTGATAAGTTATCATCGAGTTGTAACTCACTCGAAAGATTAATTTAAGTGATTGCATTTTTAATTAATCTGTTAAATTATTCCGTTTTCAGTAAGAATATCTTAATTACTCTTTAACTTTGGAAGCTGTGTTATGTTTCTATTAAAGTAGGCCTATTTTATAGTTTCAGATGCATCAATTTCTAATTTATTATTTGAGCTGTTTAAGTTAAATTTAAATGTATTTTATATTTCACAAACTTTATCTCACATGTACAACTATTTGGCTCCGATCTTAAGAGCTCTACTAACTAGACTGGCAATAAGCCAATCATATCTACAAATCTAACATAAATGCATAGAATTATATTGCTCAGTAGTAGTTTAATGAATTGGTGTAGTGTGCCCACTCTCAATGAAAACTTTTAACGAAATGAAATTGAAGGGGTTTAATGATTTTTATCTATCTTATTATTATTATTATTATTATTATTATGATTATTATTATGATTATTATTATTATTATTATTATAAATACCCTTGGCTGTATAGGTTCCTGGGCTGAACAGTAAGAAAAAGGAAGGAATTTAATTAAAAGAAATACTAAAAAGAAATGCTTAAAATAATAATTGTTATTATTATTATATATTATTATTATTATTAATGTTATTCTAAAACTATGATTGGTATTATTATGAGAAAAATAATTTTACTTGTGTTAGAATTTATTATCTTTGTTCTAAAATAAAAAATACAATAGTTTTTCTTCAGTTATTAACTCACTCTTTTAAATTTTCGTAGTGAATCTACGAATCGCTTAATGTGAGATTATTAAGTTGGGTATCTGAATTAGTGATCTAATTCATAATTTTACATTTAGATACTTGAGTATGTTGTTCAATAATTGTTTTTATTTGATATTTTACTAAGAATTTTCTAAATTTGTGTCAATACACAAGCTATTGAGAAGCAAATATTATTAGCGGTCATATTCTATAATTTAGTGTAAGAGTTTCGCCGTTGTAGAGCATTTAAAATCATCAAGCGCAAAATATAAATTATTTACTTGTTGAGAACCTTGAGTAATGGACTTGCACGGTTTTCTATCTTAATTTCTATTGGGCGTGCTTAGCTGTAGGCTCCTGGCATATCATGGCTTATAATTGGAGATGGGAATCGAACCGAACCCGAACCGAACCAAAAAATCTGGAATTTTGGCCGAACCGACCCAAACTCGAACCCAGACTCTGGTCGAACCCGAACGAACTCGAACCCAGACTCTGGCCGAACCCGAACGAACTCGAATTCTGACTTGGTCCAAACCGAACCGAAGATCCTCTCTCCCTCGCCAGCTTCAGGAGAAAGGAACACTTTTCTTTTAAGTTATTTTTCAAAGGCTGCATTAAAATATTATGGAGAATGTTTGACATTATGTAAAGATAGTAAGAACAATACAGATACATATAATATTTTTGCATTTACAAGTCTTACAGTAACTAACAGCATATATTCAGGTAAGGCCGTTTCCAATACAACTTTAAAATTAACAACAGATAGCGTTACAAAAATCACAGGTATTTCAGATACGACCGATTATTCGTACCGATTTCTCATCCGGTACGACTGAATTTCAGATTATAAAAGATGACATAAAAAGCAAAGATACGTTTACTTTTTTCTTAGCGTAATTAAAGCATAATGGCTCATACATCTTATACATAGCGATATTATACACACAAATAAATAATTCGAATGCTTTAAGTTAATCGTAGTGAGTGGCGCGGAGGAAAATATTTTCTCCGACTTCATACCGTTCCTAAAAAGGCATCCGTTACCACCTTCACAGCGGTAAAAGTTAAATTTTGAAGCCGTTTCTTGCGGAGTCCCATAAATACGTTTCCCGTATGTATATATATATATATATATATATATATATATATATATATATATATATATATATATACGTCAAGAGTAAATAATATTAAAATCTTAAAGAATATATGCTCCAGCACAAAGTTAAAAGTTAATATTGTAGCTACTTCAAATATTTTGTTACAACAATAAATCTGGCAAGTAAATGTGAGAATCATGCAATCTGTAATTTATTAGCCATAATAAAATGCTTCTAAATTAAAACAGTACAAACCTTTCTTATATTTGTAGCACCAGTTTTAGATATGCTTTGAAATTCCCTAGCCTGTAGGCTGTATATAGACTATTACGTTGTTGGTAAAACTTTCTGGTCATTTATGCGAAATGAGATACAATATTTACACTCAAATCACACAGATGACTAGAAATAAGCCGTGCTTAAATTGTTGACATTATTACCTAATATAAAGTACTATTAGTAAAATTTTTAAACAGTCATGTAACTATTTTTAATTTTGTCTAACCACTCAAATTTGTAAACAAAACAAAGGGCCTTACGGAAGCATGTGCACTGTGCACGGTAGACATTAGATCAATGACAAAAATGGTATTGTTTTTTTTCTAATGTCATTTAATCTAATCCTAATTCCATTAATATAATCCTAATTCAATTCAAATTAAATCCTAACCCTATCCCCAACCATAAACATAAATCTAATCCTTAAGTTAACTTCATTTATAACTTCTATACACTAAATTAAATAAACAATACGATTTGTCATTTATGTAATGTTATCTATCTATGGTCTGATTTTCTTCATTGATCTAATGATGACCGGAAGTTGCAAAGAATATATAAATAACTTAACTTAAATAAATAAATAACTTAATAACTAATATTAAGAAATAACAAATGTTAATCAGAATTCTCTGATTGCAACCTACAGACATAGCAATTATAATAATAGTAATAATATAATTTATAATAGTAAATTAGTAATAACAATAATAACCTCAAACATTTATAGTAGTAATAATTTTTTGTTCGTATACTTACACACATGATTTACCGCATGTGCTACGTAGTTTCCTTTCTTGGTTTCTGTTTTTGTACTTTTCGTCATTTCCTCCATTGCTCTCCATGGTTATTAGTAATCGTTGCCTTTTGTTGGCGCATCAATTGCAGCCGGCGCGGATTTAAGAATAACCTTCCAACACCCTTGGGATTTTTCTTTTAAAGCTGTCGACACTCGGTCTTCCAAGGTGGTCGCCCACAGAGTACTAACCGGCGCGATGAAGCTTTAATTCTTTCAACTGACGCGCAACTTAACCGAGTGCACTAAATCCCGCCCAAAATAATTTTTATGATAAAATTATTTTTATTTTTATTATAGTAATTATTGTCATAAATTCTCGGGTTCTTTACGCCGGGGGTAAAAATATAGAAAATAATAATAATAATAAATATATTAATAATAATAATAATTAGTTAATTAATAGTTATACTACACAGCTTAACCGAGTGCACTAAATTCCGCCCCAATTACTTTTTATTATAAAATTATTTTTAATAAAATTATTATTATAAAATCTCGGGTTCCTTACACCGGGGGTAAGAATACAGAAAATAATAATAATAATAATAGTAATAATAATAATAATAATAATTAGTTAATTAATAGTTATACTACTCCACTTTTTATGAAACATTTTTCCGAGTTTATGTAAGAATTACTAGTTTAGGCTTAAGACTAGATAATAAGCGCTCATTTAACCAATTGATACGTGTTTTTGCTATCTATCAATTTGGTGCAAATGTTTGCCTATTGAAAAAATCAATTCATAATTTAATATGGAATATTATTCTGATAAATACCAGTATGGAAATTACCACTGCAGTTACAAGATTAAGAGCAGGGCTGCAGGTTAGTAATGTTTCATTATCTTAGATTTGTAAATTTCTTTTATAAATTCGAAACCAAGACTAAAGTCGAGATCTTTGTCTCGACCCCATATGCTGTGTTGCATGCAAATTTATAATTAAGCTCATAAAAAGGCTAATTCGTAGATATGCTAAGGCAAGATATGTTAAGTGGACTCGACATGGACACATGGACTCAAATTCCAAGTACTTGTCCTCAATTTCACAATTAAAAAAGTAAAGCTACTGTTAACGTTAGTTTCTTACTCGAAATCGATGTCAGTGACGGGTGAGCCCAGGTTTTGAATCAAGCACATACTGATCCACGGTCGAATATCTTATCGACATCGCCATTGGCTCCTGCCTATAATTACAGTCTCTTACGAGTCCCAATCCATACATCTCTGAAAATGCTTGGCTCAATCTAGGTAGTCTATTCGTATTAAATTCAAATTATGAAATTTTCTAATTATAGAGTACCATGGTAATATTATCGTAGCTAGATTTACAAATATTTGTAGAAAATATGCTTAGGCTATCTGGAACAAATAATTTTGCACCATAGTAATGCATTAAGTTTTCTTCACTATTTTCTTAATTTTGTAATTAACCCGAGTTTCTAATTTTAAACCTTAAGGTAATTATGAATTTTATTACTGGTTCAATTGATAGAAAATGTTCTATATTGATCACATTTCTGTGGAAGTACACAGGTGTTTACCAAATCGTCCTTATTTGACATTTTTATGTCGATAAAATGAATTTTGTCTTTCAAAGATTGCGTCAAATTTGAGCCAAGGCTATTCCGCTTGATTATAAAAGTTTAGGCATAATGACAAAATTTATTTTTTAATTGATGCGGCATTCTATTTGCTGGTCAAGATCAAAGAGAATATTTCCGATACAGCAAGAAAGCTGAATATTTATTTTATGAACCTTTGGCGATTAACTTAGAATATTTTAAGAAATGCACAGGAATAAAGACTACCTTTCTTTTTTCATTGTCATGTTTTTACTCGGGGGTAAATTGTGGCAGTTAACATGACTTCATGTATTGTTTTTAAGTACATTTACCAAAATCCATTTTAAACATGTTTATCTTACCATGTTTATTACAACTTTATAGGTAATGTTAAATAATTGCAACATTATCCAAACCATTTCGAACTCGAATCGAACTCTTGTGAGGTGGAAAGCAAGCCGAACCCGAACCGAACCCGAACTCTTGTTCTAACCGAACCCGAACCTAACCGAACTTTCATTTTCAACAAACCGAACCGAACCGAACTCTCAAATTGCCAACTGCTAACGAACCCGAACCGAACTTTCATTTTCACCGAACCGAACCCGAACTCTGGAAATTCATAAAATTCCCATCTCTACTTATAATTTAACCGCTCTGATAGAGTCGACGAGTAGGACGTTAAATACTGATTGATTGATTAATATGCAATTATAAACCAAAGTTGCAGCTTGCTGCTCTTATAATTAATGTTGATCTGATAACTTGTAACGACTGTAGCAGTGAGGCGGCGGCGACGACGCAGGAGATCTTAGCGGAGCCGCGGCGTGATGTCGCTTGATGTAAGATTAACGTAGTCTAATGCAGATTATGTTGCAGTGAAACTTTTCTATCGCCTCAGCTAATTGCTGCTAAGAGAACGTCTGCTAAATTATTTTCTGCTTTTTTTGTAACGTGGATTTGTGATTTGCAACGTATTAGAATGCATGAAGTGAATAGTTTAGATGTGGTTTAGGCCTGCGGCCTGGCCACAGCAAATCAATTTATATTCACCTAGAATATGGGCTAAACCCAGGAAATTTAATCATTAAGAATTGCTGTTTTCACTTCAATCATTCTAAGTTTTTAGAATTAGACGGCTGATAATAATGTGCATTTTTCTAGTACAATTTGCTACGTAAACACTTCCCTGTGTAGGCATTTTACATAGTCGCTTATTTGTCTGTGTGTTTGTTTGTGTAATGGTGCTGCTGCTTGTACCTGTGGCTTGTTGTCATGCTGCTGTTTCTCAATGACTCATTTACACGTCATTTCCGCTTTCAACACGTGTCACTCGCTGATTGGCTACCTCATCGGTCACGTGCTTTATGCTCGACCTCTGACTGGTGGATATTTATAGCGTCAGGTCGTTGAAGTAATGGCGGGAGGGGGCGCCGGGGTTGTGAACAGAAAGCGAGCCCACGACCCAACCGATGACCTATATTTGGTATTCACTTCTGCTTACCTGCTATGTTTTTAGCTTATTTGACAAGTAGCGGTTCTAGACTTTTCTATTTTCGAAATCTTACGCATCTTTTATGATCTCGTTTAATTTATTTCAAAAAGTTTTTCTGGGGGCGATTTATATTTTCGGGAAGAGGGACACGGGGTTCCGGTGTTCTAAGTTTTCTATACTCTATTTAATTGTTATATGCAAAAAGGTTGCATCTACTTGCAACGCTTGTATTTATGAATCTCATAAAATTATATTTCAAATATCAAGTAAGAAGAGGCGGTTAGACGTTGAAAAACAGTGATCTACCCGTGTTGTGTGTGGGTCACTGAAGAATGGACCGACCCTAAACTGCACGTGTCTTGTGCTGCGACTGAGCTAGAACTGAGGAAGGCAAAGGGATGCCACCTCAGAAATCCTATTTTTTCATGCTATTGGCTGCAAGTTGTGACTAGCCGTTCGTAGAGGGAATAACTTGTTTTTCGTTTGAATAATCTTTTTCAAGCATTAAGGGAGTCTTGAAGGTTTTTGAAAAGTTTTACCATTAGAGGGAAAAAGATATAATACAAAGGGACGAAAATTATCCATCAAAATGAAGAAATGTATGGATAGTTAACCTAATTTGCCAATAGGTTTTTCGATTTCGATTGCGCCGTTGTATCGGCTAACTGCTGTGGCTTCCACAAACAAAGTTAATCTCTTCGTTTTTGTCTGAACCTCCCGTAGCGTCAGTACTGCTTTAACCCTTGCTTGTTGGTATATATGGAGAGCTGATGGTGATTTAAAAAGTTATCCATTTATTTATAACAAAATTCTGAAGAAATTAAATCATCATCATATTCCATTAAATCCCAGTTTAACTTTGGTGGGGATGCGAATAGACCTTCTCCAATCATCTCTGTCCCACACCATAATTAATACTATACATTTATTGGAGAAATTAAAATAATAAATAGTTTTTAAAATCCCGACCATGGTTAAACTAGAATTTAAGGGAAGTGGATGATGATTGAAGAAATTAAAAACAGTTATAAAATCACGGCGTCATTTGTGACAACTGTGAGACAGTTCTAGAACCGCTGCTCTATTTCGTTACGTATTTAATTTGTTATGTAGGCGATTATTACTGCATGCGCTCGCTCTGTTAACAAATTTGCTTCTAACGCCGGAGGTTGCGGTGCTGCACTTATAATGTATTTAATTATTGTTGCTGCTTGTTCGTGTGGGTGCAGTCTGTGCGTGATGTAGTTAGATAAAGTTATTTGCTTGAACACGCTCTCTCGTGCATCAGTGTACACAAACATGCAAATTATTCCCATAAGTGTGTATAAACGTGTACCACTTTTATAGTTACAAGTACTGGAAGAAGTAAATTCCAAAAAAAAATATAAAGAAATTTAAAAAGACGAGTGAAAATTAGTAGTAAGAATATTTAGAATAGAATATATGGAATATTTAGAATATATATTTAGAATTTATTATGGTATCACCGATTTTGTTTGTAAGTATTTCAAGGTATGGTGCAGTTTAATAGAGCATGAGCGTAATTTAACTTGAAAATTACTTAAGAATTATATTTATTAAAAACATGGTGTGATTGAAATTAGTTAATGCGTTTCGTCAATTTAAATTGAATGTGAAAGTTATGAATTTTAAAAGTATCTAACTGCTAATACTATCAGTAAATGTAGGTAGCTATATATGTAGGTAGCTATTAGATACTTAATAATTAATTTGCTATTATTACCTGGTTATATTGCGATCACCTAATAGAAGGTATTGTGGAAAACACTGTGACAAAGATTGTGAAAACATTGGTGCGGATGTCACTCCTGTACGGATGTGAAACGTGCGTGGCAAGGGAAAAGGATAGCAGGAAACTATAAAAGTATTGAAAGTGTGACCACGGAGAATTATGGAAAAGATTAGTTGGATGCACAAAATTACAAATGTAGAAGTTTCTGAGAGGGTCGGCTCAGGTAGTTAATAAATGAGATTATAGTTACAAAGAAAAATTGCATAGAACATTTAGGGGAGGGGTAGTTTGCTGAAAGATGTAATAGAAGGAAGAACGCAAGTGAAATGAGTTTGAGGCAGACCGAGACAAAAATGGGAACGGGAGTTTGAGGGTAGAATTGGAGAAATTAGTTGCAATGGATCTGCCGTTAGGCAGTACACTAAGTGTGTGTGATAGAGAGAGAGAGAGAGAGAGAGAGAGAGAGAGAGAGAGAAACAGAGAGAGAGAGAGAGAGAGACTGAGAGAGATTGTGATATTAGAATAACCTAAATATATAAACTTATAGTAATCTGATTTGTTTATTTCGTCTTGACTTTTCAATAAGATCTTAAAACTATTTCTTTAATCTACCTCGGCATTCTAATTTTTTCATTGAAGTCGCTCAAAATAGCTAAAAATCCAGCTTAGCTTAACATGGGAGTTATTTTATACGACTTAAGTAGTATATACAGGGTTTTAATGTTCTTAAGTTTTTTTTATTTTTAATGTTCCACATGCTGTACTGACAAACATATAGTTGATTTGTTGCCCATTCCCTAACGTTATACAGAGATTATCTTCTGTAATCAAGACGAAGTCGTCATCTCACAAGCTTATCGGTTTCGACCTAGACAGCTGAAAGTCTAAAGCTAAGTTATTGTGTAGAACACCACATAAGTATCGCTCTAACTGTGAGGAAATACGAGACAATTTTATGTGTACTTGTAGGACAATTTACTGTACCAACCCTGTGCAGAAATGTCACAAAAACTCAATCCAAGACAATCAACCCCATTTGATCAACCCAACCCTGGTCGTGTATGAATATGCAAAGAACAAAAATAGACAGAGAAGCGAATTTTAAGTCCTCGTTAAATTATTCGTTCCTGTTTTTATGCTTCTGAAAGGTTTTATTTACTAGTGGGTCTGTCGTGGTGAAGATCTTATATCAAACGTGACTTATAATATAACTGCCTGTCTACATATCTATATCTATAGGTCTATGTAGGTATATTGTTGAGGCCTAAAGAAGATACTTTGGTTGTATTGATAAATTGATTTATTTGTTGCTTAATTGATTGATTAACTATGATAATGACAAACTATCGCATAATTATCTGACTGATTGATTGAATGTTTGGTTGATTGTTTGCTATATTGATTATTACTTTTTTATTGTTTTTTAAATTGATTGAATTGACTGACTGACCGACTGATTGAGTGATTGACTGATTGATTGAGTGACTAACTGAATGACTGATTGACTGACTGACTGACTGATTTACCGATTGATTGATTAATTTGTTGATTGGCGTAAAGCTTAACCAGGGAGTATCGTCGATGACAGGCGGGTTAATCCCAATGATGAAGCGACCGGCCTTGATTGACGCTAAGAGCGGAATACCCGTGTATCAGTCAGTCAACAACGGTCAGGCTATCTATCAGTCAGTCAGCAACGGTCAGGCAGCTGCTTATCAACAGCTAGCAGCTCTGCAGCAGCAGCAACAGCTGCAGCAGCAGCTGCAGCAACAGCAGCTGCTTTCATATGCTAGTATGTGACCATTTTTGATCATCGAACTGGCTTTCGTTTAGGACCTTACCTCTCCTCAGCTTAATTCTTTTGCAGATAGGTTTTGGGTGAATTGATCTGTAGTGATGTGTGCTGTGGGGACGTCCCTGACGTCGTCCTTAGATTGAGGAAATTGACGTTAAACCTTTATTATTATTTTTATTATTGTATGCAAGTAAAGTAGCCTACAATAAGGTTTTTAAATTCACTGTATCCTAATAGTCCCTGACGATGATGTCAGCAGTCCCTGACGATAGTGTCAGGATATTGACAGTCCCTGACGATAGTGTCAGGATATTGACAGTCTCTGACGATAGTGTCAGGACAGTTCCTGACGATAGTGTCAGGATATTGACAGTCCCTGACGATAGTGTCAGGATATATTGGCTTTGCAGAAATTATAAGCAGTCAAGCTCAAAGTCTAGTCTTATTGTCCAGTCTGGATTGATTTATTTTTCAAGCATTCTATTGCAGTTAACGGAAACGAAACCTTTTATATCGGCTGTTAATTTAAGATTAAACGGTAACTTTACCTTTATATGGAGTGTTAAATTACGATTTATTTGGAAATGTTGTAATAATATTTGATGTTATTTACACCAAGATTTTAATATTAACTTAAAGTTCATTCAGTGCCATTATTTTGTGACAGTTGACTTATTAGTATTGAACATTGTTTTAAGCTTCAAGGGTTAATCTACTCCTAAATGCAATATTGAACGTTAAACTTTCATTAACTTGCAATATTAGGTGTATTATTGTAATATTTATGGGTTGCTTAATTTTATAATAATTTTAATAAAATTGTTGAAGTAGATTGTATAAAGTTGTGATGAAACAGTTACTGTAAGAATAATATCGGCAGAGAAAGAGTTACGGGAAAATAATTTAATGAATAGAGTTTGTATTAAATTACACTTTGACAGTAACTTTTATAATATCAGATGCTAAATTAATGATAACTAATGATACTTAATTATGTTAGTAATGATATTTAATGTGATTATAACTAAATAAGTTACAGATAAGTATTAAGTTAAGTATTAATTTTATGACATACCATTGCTGTTTTGTTTTCTGTAGTTCCCGGTCCAGCCCAAGTCATTCCACGGTTTTAGACAAGTGCTGTATCAGCTCAGGAGTGGGTGAGATATAATAAGATTAGATATTCTTTAATTCGCAAAAAAAGCCAATCTTAAATATCGTGTTTAAAACGTGAATGTGTGTATTTGGGCCCAAAAGCATTTACGCCCGACAGAATATTTAAAAAATAAAAAATATGAAAAAAAAGCGTTAAAAATGATAAAAATGCATTGAAAATGATAAAAATACATTAAAAGTGATTAAATTGCTAAAGTGGAAGAAATTGCTTTATATGTATTTGTCGTTGTTGATTAATGCCTTGATTCCATAATTTGTAGAACATTATTGTTATTATTGGCATAAAGGCTGTAAAATGTGCTAAATAAATTTTTACACTGATATTTTGAAATGTTGAATATTTTTAATATTCTATCTTTATTATGTTAGACTATTTTTATCTTTTACTTAGTTTACTTCGAAGCCACAGAGTAATGTATACACTACACAGGCCATTCTCTGATATTCAAATATGCAACAGTATACATTACAGTATACATTACAGTATACATTGCAGTATACATTGCAGTATACATTGCAGTATACATTACAGTACACATAATCAAACTAAACTTACCTTGGAACAGAGAGAGCATTGGTGCACACAATAGGACTGATTTGTTTTACCTGACAGGTTGTGACAGAGAATAACTGTGCTCGTTTCGTTCTGCGCTATTGACAATTATTTTTGTTTTGTCTAGATGAGAAAGCTTTGGAACAAGTGAATTAATGTTACCAGGCTGCATTGAATTCCATTTCTTCATGCGATCAACAGGATTGTTTTGCTAATCGTCTGCATGGAATCTTGTTTTGATTCTGAGGACAGCCGATTCGGATTTCCTAGAATCATGTGATTGTTCCAATTGAGCGTCTACATTCAATTGTCATTTTGTTAATACCTAATGCTGAGTAACTAACAGTGTATAACGTGTTTATTATTACGCGCAGGCCTTAAGTGTTACATTTGACTGAGAGTGTATTTTACAGTATAACAATATAATATTTATAATAGCTATTGTGATACAGTATTGATTAAGTATATAATTTAGAATTTAGAATGCATATACAAGCCTATTTATTAATTGCTGTTATTCGGGCCTATTTATTGAAATTCTGTAATGCTGGCCTATCTGCACGAGTGTTGATGAATGTTTTGCTATTTAGACTGCAAAAAGTTTTTAAACTTACACTTCAAGATGATATCAGGCTATATGGCTTGAACAATGCTTAATATCATCTCGAGATGTAAAAATTTAACCTCATAAACATGCGTTTATTTTAGAGTATAAGATTTTTACTTTGCGAAGTGAAACTAATTAACTTAGGAAATTAATTAATAGATAATTAATTAGTAAATTAATACATAATTAATTATCTTAAGTTGTAATATATTAATTAGCTTTATTACCTCTCGACGTTCGAAGAAGCTGATATATTTAAATATTATTTGATATTTTCAGCAAAGTTAATACTTTAGGCATCCGAATGTATTGATATTTTAAACCTGAAAAATTCTACTATAAAGAACACGCATATTAAATTATTTATGTTATGTTGTACTTTTATGGGCTTCATTTTTTCCATTCTTAGCCTGTTGATATTTTTTGAAATTCATTTTTCTGCATGCGACATTTCTATGGTATTTGCGCGTTCCGTAGTTCGGCTTATCGTATTGCCTTGTACAATAGTGCACTTCTGCTGCTTTCAGTGCTCGATTTGCAAATGGGCCAGTGAGGCAACCTTCTATTTTTTCCCAGAATAGTTTAGGTAGGCACGAGCCTAAGGTTCTGTTAAATTGAATGTGCTAAATTAGATTGTCTCCCAAGTAAACTTATGGTTTCATCCCCGCATTGTTTTTATAATTCATCCCATGTGAATTTAAGATTTCATCTCTTGATGACTTTAGTTTTTATTTCCACATGAATTTAGTGTTTGATTCCCACAGACATTTAATTTTATGACAATTACTTTTAAGGGTGATTTTAATAAAATGGAGGAGGAATTGCTTCTAGAACTTCTGAAATTCGAGCTCTGGAATTGTTAATATTCGTAGCCAATGTAAATCTGTTGTTGTTGAAATGACGAACCATCGTTGCCTCTCATAGCTGTGTGTGGTTTTCGTATTTAATCTTGTTGCGATATTGCAAATCAGTTGTTATCCTTTGTTGGAGTTCTGATATTCAGAGTAATCTGTGAAATGATAGTCTATTGAATTGTATCACGACTGTTGTGTGAGTATGTGTTTAATCTAAGAAAATATTATTGTTAGTTGACAGTGGAAGGTTAGGGTGTATTCACTTAGCGAAACATGTATAAGCAAATCCTTTCGAAACTAGAATGAATTATTTTGTATTGTTCAGTGATAGGACTGAATAAAGCTTACAAAGAGCCCACTTGTAATAAATTGGTGTGTTGATTTCAACCTACGAATGTTAGTTTAAGGAACAAACCTGCTAATAAGTAATCGGTGTTGTGATGACATTGGTAAATGAAAAATGAAACTTTTTCATAGAGCCTTATGAGCTTCAGCGATATTTTATACTTTTCAATAAAAATAATAATTATATTTTCTTTCATATCTCTACAAATTCTTTGGTTAATGCTTTTCACAGATGCACTCTGGTTATTACTAAATGTTATCTGTTATTTTGTTGGTCTTCCATCAGATATTATCGTCCATTCGGATATTTTAATCGTTTAATTAGAATTAGGCCTATTTGATTATGGAAAACGGATTTCATGGTTGACTGGAAGAAGATCAATGAGAAATAGGCGACCTCAAATATTTACACTAAAGGGGTTGGGCTGATAATATAAAAGATTGTCTGTTTCACGATTTTAATTGAGAACAGCATGGCATGGAGATCATTTAGAGCTTCTCCCACTTCGTTTCCCACCACGTCCCTGACATCATCCTTGTATGAGGAAACGGACGTTAAACCATTATTATTATTTTGTGTTTTCGAGAGATGACGCTGATTTGAAACTCTACCGTAACGTTTAGATTCTGTTCTTTTAACTAATACAGCCACCTGAGCTTTAATTCTGACCTGATGGCAACTTGTGACCCCTTCTGATGATGGGTAAACTATTTTCTAGCATTCATTTTGTTCATTGTGTTTTAAATTGAGATTTTGATGCTTGCATCAAATATGCAATCAATATAAATAAATATGGTTAAGTAAAACGGGCCTAGGTTGTATAAATCGATGAATTTAAATCGTGACTTGTGAAATAAATTTTATCTGAAAATTTGATTTGTTATTAACTAGGCCGCCTCTTTAAAATTGAGATGGTTACTGTGTAATCATAGTCTTGTTATACCTCAATAGCTTCTATTAAGAATATTTGCCTTGACCAGAACACTTAACAGAGCAATGTGCTTCCTCGTCTAATTTTCTAATTACAGTTATTGTGAATTGTGCCTTGTGTTTTAATTAGATATTTTAATATATATAATTCTTTATTTATGAGCTATAGGTTTTATTTTTGCTATGAAAAAGTTAAAGTGCGCATATGCTTTACTTCACGGTTTTTAATTTACCATAAAAGCTTTCTTTAACTTATTTATTCTTATGAAACTAATCCATTTTTTTATTATTAGCCATTTTATCATTTACTTAAATAAAGAAACTAAATTATTGATTGGTAAAGTTTAGCAGTTAGTATTTTTGAGTAGATTTTTTGAACTGTCAACAATTTTAAACTACTTGTATTTCGATTCAATATTTTCACATTTTCACTCGATTGCATCAGCATTCAGTCGCACTGCGGTGCCAATGTGTATGTGACTGTCACTAGGCATGCTTGTTTGTGTGTCTATTTGTACGCTTGTTTGTGTGTCTCTTAACCGGGTAACTGTATTTAGCCCAGTTACCTGTGCATCAGTTTTATGTTGTACTTGATTATATAGTAATTTAATTGCACATGTTAAGTTATTGTGTGCGGTTTATGTGTCCTTGTTGTGTAGACGTTTGTAATTGATTTGTTATTAGCGTGAATTCCAGAACCATTTGATAAGGTGCATTGATTGTCAATATACTTACGTCGTAGTTAGTAGTAGTATGCCTAATATACCTTTAAACGCGAATCATGTTACGTGATGGTATTAGTAATTGTATTTTTATTTTTATTGTATCTTTTAGCAATGCGCAATTCAATGATCATGACATTGTTGTTTTCACTCGTGTTTATTGCTTACAACGTTTTAGTGAACTTTGATATTTTAACATTTACTGTTTTTGTTACGCACCGTGATGCAAGATAGGTAAGAAACCAGTTATAAATGCTTTGAGTGCGTTTGTTTAATTGTGTACATGTGTAAGATAAATTGAATGCGGTTAGGTGAATTAGTTAATCACCATTTGTAGTTTAGCTATTGATTAAAATCTTCTTTCAGATGTATACAGCTTTTATAGCGACATTCTGTCACTGCAGTAGTGATAGTTTTGTATTATGGCTTGCATCCAGTATTCCCCATCCTCATTTTTTTCTTAATGCAAAGAAAACTCTCTATGGATCTAACTACATTCTGCTGTATAAAGGGTATAGTAGGCTAAACATATCATTTGTTATTCTTTATTGTTTCCGAGATTCTCTTAGAATGAACTGTAGGAGATTGAAATTGAACGTAATTATTTAGTGAGATTGATTTAGAGTTTGTGTTTATATTTG
This sequence comes from Enchytraeus crypticus, assembly GCA_905160935.1. Classification (NCBI taxonomy): domain Eukaryota; kingdom Metazoa; phylum Annelida; class Clitellata; order Enchytraeida; family Enchytraeidae; genus Enchytraeus; species Enchytraeus crypticus. The sequence goes on from CAJHZI010000794.1 coordinate 56,072, forward strand.
TTTATTCTCATTGCTTGATAGATTACTTTGTTAGGGGCGTTCCTAACATCGTCCTGTGGCTGAAAACTGTACGTAATTTTATTTGTTAATTGAGAATATGTGCTATAAATGTTTGAACTGGTATAACAAGGATATCGAAGCGCGGTTTTTTTAAGATTTGTTTTTCCTATAAATTATTGGGTATGAAGTAGTTATAATTTCATTGTTATTTTTATTCTGTAAAGTAAGTGTACTATTTTGTTTTATAGGTAGGTAGAGCATTTTAATCGGGTTTTATTGATAAAACTAATAGTTTACAGCGGCATCAATGAGGCTAATTAATGCCATATATATCTAAGATGAATTTAGACTAAACGATCATTTCAGTATGGATTTTAAATTATCTATTTCTATTAGGTTGTAGAAGATTGAATCAAATTTAGGAAAGTAATCAGAAAATTGCAAAAAGATATTGTTCTAGGATTTTATGCCTATATTGTAACGATAAGAGAAGTTTTCAATGGTATAGTTTTAAAAAATCTGAACTGCATGCCTTTCCAGAATGTCATTATACCTTCAAGATCAATTCTGTTATTCTAAGAACGGCTCCAGTGCCTTATAACTTACTTATTGCCTTCAAAGAGTGTTTAATGCGTTAAGATACTTCTTGATGCCTTAAAGCGACTAGAGCCTACGTTGGCGTTATTGTTGTGATCTAATGATTACAATAGTGTCGAGAAGTCCTGAGACTCGAGTCGAGCATCACTGGAGTGTAAGACGAGTGTTAAACCAATGCGCCATGATTTATGCTGTCTGGAATTGTGCTTTACTAAATATGCTTTTCAAATCCTGGGCTAGGCCGCCACTGACGTCGCTTTCGAGTGAAGAAACTGACGTTAACATTAGTTTTACCATCTTTTAGGCTGTAATCACGTAGACCTTAGTCTAGATTCTAACGAATGTCTTATGGAGATACTTGCAGCCAGTCTTCGATTCTAAATGATCTATTGATTTTATTTACTAGTTGAATCATCCTCTGACTTAGAGACAGACGTTAAATTTGAGTTTTTATTGCATTCATCGTTATGAGCGATAGTATAACAGAAAAATTTCTCTGAAACATCATCAATATTTCTGTGGAATTTTAACGGCAGCTAGCTGGATACTTTATTGCGATGCATTTAGTATTGGCTTACTATAAATTACTTGGGTATTTAATTGTATCTTTTAGAAATTATTAACAATTTCAAATGCTGAATGGTGTGCAGTTGCGCCTAATAATTTTATGTAATTCGTTTCTCGATTATTGTTTTTTATTTCATTACATTTGTTTCGAATTGTCGACACTCTAAAATTGTCACGGTTGAATTGACTCTTTGTATTTTATCAATGTTAATATTTAAGTTATTAAATATGCTTGCACGATATTAGATTACGATGTATTAGATGATTGAAGTAGTTGTGAGCTCGTTTGTCTCATAGCAAGCGCCGCAGGTTCGAACCTTAGCCTATCTTATCTCTCTCACTGTCACTATTCGTGCGGTACTAAAACAGACGTTAAACTATAATTTTAAATATTGACTTATTAAATCGGCTCCTCGTTATACTTTAATTACTATTTGGTATTTAATTAATTGATATCTGAAAACGTCGCCAGTAAATAATAATTATACTTTAGTGTAGTAGTTAAATAATAATTTACTGCCGACGCGTTATGATACCAGTTAATTGCTTCCTCTTAATATGGGTATAGTATGCACATGTAGCGGCATAATTGTACATACTTGCATTTACTTACTTAATTCACATTAAACTTACTCGTAATGACTCATATGATGATAGGTCATTAATTAAGATTTATTTACTAGATTGCTACTTATATCACTTACTAAAGTAAAGTCGTCTAGCGTTAACCTTTGACATATATTTGTACATAATGAAATTTTCTATTTGTCGGAGGGACATATACTATATTTGTGCTTGATATAGAATAACTTTTTACTAGTAAATTATGATAATTAATATAACAACATAACTTTATTTATGACGTCTGGAGTAATATTCTTTGCAGGATTATTATTAGATATTGTAACTGAAAATTCAGTTACAATATCTAATAATAATCCTGCAAAGAATATTACTCCTTAAATCCTTAAATAACAATTAAGGATTGTTATTTAAACAATCCTTAATTGTTATTAAAACAATTAAGGATTGTTTAAATAACAATCCTTATTAAAAACTGGTATCAAGATTTTAATCAGGATTTGATATCGTTGTCGTTTCTGCAATATCTAAAGCTTTAGACTATATCATTGAAGATGGTGTATGGACAGTGTATATTACAGGTCTTTGAGTCTTTTCTGTTATTTTTATTTCATATTTGCTTCTATTGTGTTAATTTCTCCAGTCTCCGGGCATGTGCTTCGATAAAGATGTCAAAAACGACTAGGCCATTAGGCTGCCAGAGTCGTCCACAACAACCTCAAGCACTACGAAGTCAAAGCCAATCTAATGAACTAGAAATGTACACGTATAAATTTCTTATACATTTTATGTATACATTCATTTGTGTGTACACTATGCATGTTTGTATGTATAATATAAAAGTGTTTAAAAATATATTTAATTTTTATCATGCATTCTGTTAACGGTGTATTTTGTTTGCTGTCTCGAGTATGTTTTTGCTGAAATCTGTAATTGCGTTTTAAAAATAAAATGTTATTAGCTTCTATGTGTTTCTTCTTATAATTTCGTATTTAATGCTGAGAATTAATATTAGTACGTAATATGTATTACCTAATTCTTTATCGGTCATTTATATACATGTATGTGTAAGTTTTGTGTTTATATCTGTGGGTGTAGGCGTGTGTGTCTGTGTGTGTATATGTGTGAGTTTTATGCTGACGGCAGTGTTTGTGTGTGTATACGCGTGTGTATATGAGTGAATATGTGTGGGTTTTATGCTCAGTGCGTGTGTATGTATGCGCGTGTGTATATGTGTGTGGCTATGCGTGGGTTTTAAGCTCAATGTGTGTGTGTGTGTGTGTGTGTGTGAATGTCTCAATAGCGCAATGGGTATGGGTGTAGATAACGTCATGAAGTTTCAAATGACTGATCCTGAGGTGAATCGAACTTTCGTGGGTTCGAATCCCAGCCGCGCTGATCTGAGAGTAAAATCTCGGACATTCACTGGACTGATTACACGGAAAATGGACTAAATTGCCTAACGGATTTAACATGTGGTATTAAAAGTGATAGATATCAACACAGTTGATCATTTCACTATAATGTGTGTTATTATTATTATTAATGTGTGTATGTGTGTTCACATGTGTGGGTTTTGTGCTTAGTGTATGTGTGTATATGCGCGTGTGTATGTGTGTGCATATGTGTGGGTTTTATGTTCAATGTATGTGCGTGTCCTCGCAGACGCTGAATTGCTGTGTGGGATGTTGAAGTTGTAACATTTAACGGCTATTTCCGTGGTCGAGGATTATGAGATAAAATCTTGAAAATAATCTACTCTGATGACATTGAAGATTGTGTATATGAATTGCCTAGTGATTTAAATATATCATATACTGTATAAAGTGAAAATCGCCATCATTGCCCAATTTACATTATGTTTTTAACCTTCTATCGGAGGACTCCATTGGCCTGAACGTACCAAATATAATTAAAACGCGTAACTTAAATTACGATTAGGCTGCTAAGTTAAAGTACGAGATTTTTAACCTGAGCTTTAATTTGGACCTGATGATGAAAGATCAGCTCCTTAAATGAATATTACATTTTCTCAAAGTTTATCCGTTCAGGATTGTGATGTATGCTTACATAAAGACGACAGCAACAATTAGAGTGCTACCGTCGCAAATGGCAACATCGAGCACTACATATTCAAGTGTCAGGGCAGCCTTAAATTCGCTCTCTAGTGAATGCACGAAGCTTTGTTAGTAAGGTTCATGTTTTAAAAGTGATATATCACTAAATATCTGTTTTCATGTAAAAGATTCTGATCAAGCTTAGATCCATGGACTAGCTGTGACTTATCTAACTATCTATGGCGGAACTTACGAGCAGGACATTCTTCGATAATAAATAGACAACCCAGTAAATGTTTAAAACTTGAACTTACATGTAGCAAGTAATATATTTAAGCAAATAAAAAAATTAATTATTAAATTATCTCGTAAGTAGGATGTGTCGAAAATTAGCTGCTCTAAATACTAATTATGTTTACTATTTTTATCAGCTATTAAATTATGAATTGAACCCTCGCGGGTTCGAATCCCAGCCGCGCTGATTTGCGAGTAAAATCTTGGACATTCACTGGACTGGCTACACGGAAATGGACAAAATTGCCTAAAGGATTTAACATGTGATATTTAAAGTGATAGATATCAACGTAGTTGATCATTTCACTATAATGTGTGTTATTATTATTATTAGCAATAAAATCTGTTAACATCGGAGTTTAGCCGTGAGAATGACATTAATAATTACGAACGAGATTTAATCAAATTTGCATTGGTAACAGAGTGAATGTTTATTTTTAGAATGTTTACATACAATCCATTAAATCTTGACACTTTCTTACACTAAGCCATCTGCTAAACTACATTACGTTGCTTGCTCTATCATAACTGGAATTTTAAAGCCATCTCTAAACCTTTAATAACCTTAAAAGTATATATACAATAATATATTTAAGCAAATAAAACACTTAATTATTCAATTATCTCGTAAGTTGGATGTGTCGAAAATTAGCTACTCTTAATACTAATTATGTTTACTCTTTTTATCAGCTATTAAATTATGAACGAAGTCAAATCGTTTTTTGTCCTTTGTACCCAAAATTATAACGATATTCCTAATGCTATACAATCCTAACCAAATCATGACCATATGAAATACCTATATAGTGAGATAGTGAGCGAATGTCTAATATAAAATAAGAAAATATCAATGAAACATAAGAATAGTACGTGGTTTAATGGCTTTTCAATATTTAGGCCTCGGTATTAAAGTGTACCATTTTATTTAATTAATGTTTTAACATTAAATGTTTATTAAGGAAATTAGAATTTAATTTGTGGGCACTAATTGTAATTTGATTGCAGTCGCTAATTTTATAAGTTTTAGTTCATCGTAAATGTAGATTTCAATAAAGTTCTATATTTCTTAATGTCCAATATTTCTTTCAAATTTAAGTGAAATTAAATATGACTCGCAGTGATGCATTTTATTAATTAAAGCTAATATTAAAATTATTTAAATGATTCAGTGAATATATTTTAATGAGATAGATGTGGTTTTATGACAACCAATAATAATTTAAATCTAGGGGGTGTGTTGATCTTTTTTTAGGACATATCGCCACGCATGAGTTACTATAGGTTAACAGTTTGATATTAGAATTTAAAGTTACATATGTTAAATATACTAAAATATTTCCGAATCTTGACTCTGTGGATGAATCTCTTATTCAGATTATGCATATGGTAATCTGTTTAGAAACTTTAAATATTTTAATTTGAAAACATTATTAAATGTTTTAAATTGCTTGCATACATTGTTTGCTATTTGAAATCACTCAGGCATTGCGATTGCTAGATGCCTAAAGGTGATTGGTTAATAGCCTCTGGGTTATATGCATGCATACTGCTTGATTAAGAGATTCTTACTCTTAATCGCTGCGATACTCTTTGCAAAACAGTGTTGGAGATTTTCTGTAGAGCACTGAACTAGCTTGAATACAGAGTACCTTTAGTTCTAGAGTTAGTTAGAAGCTTATTTAACATTAAAGTAATGACTCTATAGCAGTATTAAGGACATTTTTGTATTAGATGCTGAGGAAGACTATAAGGGAAATGAAATATTTCAGTAACAGTCTTTGATATAAGGGAGTAGGTGTTATGAAGAGATTTATGGAAGTCACTTTAAGAGATATTGAACTATGGTGCCTTTACCTAGGAGAAGAAAAATGCAGATATTCATCAATGACTTTGATATTGAGGCTAGGGAGTGTTTTTTATATTTAAAGCCTACAACTTAGTGTATTTTTAGTGTTTAATTTTCAGGAATTTATAAATTATTTAATTTAGGATATTGTAAGCACTTTGGTAATTAGTGTATTATGAATGTTTCTCTTTGGTAAAAGTCTGAGCCAATAGCATGTCAGTGACAGGGAGAGCACTGTATTTGAATCCTGCACCTATTGATCTGCTGTCAAACAACTTTTCAACAAGCCACTGGCTCAGCACTTGAATAATAAGTAGCAAAATATCCATAATTGTAATTTATTACTTAGGAGTAAAATGTATTTCCTCTGTTCTAAGGTCGATTTTAACCTACACGATAGCTCTTGCACTGCATACGGAATATACAATGTGAAGATATTTAATCGGAATAAATCTTCAATTGAAATGGAATAAGTAACAACGCAGAAGTAAGTATGAAACCTAAGGGTAATAAGGAGGATATTCAAGAAAGTCCATTCACAAACTTTGTAATAGAATCCTACATATCTAGCAGCACTCAGACCTCTCCATCCAGGATAACATCACACACTCTACCAGGAAGTGCTGATTTAGAATTGCTTCTGAAACATCGTGAATCAAATAAGGTCAAACGATTTCTTAGGGTCAATCACTGGCCAGCCCATCATGAAATCAGGAGAACGTTGTGGCAGAAGATTTGCTCAAATGTTCATGGGTCCCTCCCGAACTCCGACAGTTACGAGGAAACTCTGAAAGATCTACTTGGCGAAGGTAACCTGCTTTATTCATTTGATCAAAATTTATCTATGAATTATTGTTTATGCGTATTTATATATGAATTATTTTTTATCTATGAACTAATTTATCTACATGAATCTATTCTAAGATAGTGTTTTTACATCTAATATATATTCACTAGTGCAGTTGTTAATGTTTATTGAAACTAAATAATTACATTTGTGGGAACTTAATGGTAGAGCATATTTCACTCTTTCTTATTGTTTAATGTTGTGTTTAAGTTATAGAAGTAAAATTATTTGCAGTTCTTTATTTCTATATATAAATATATAGATATATAAATATATATATATATATATATATATATATATATATATTAGACTGACCCTTGTTTATATGGCAAAAAAATGTCCTGTATTTTGCTTGCCCCCACCTTCTAATTTTGTTCCTTTTGGTTTGAAAACAACGCTTATGAATTTTTATGACAATTGCTTAATATTTAGAGGTCGCCCAAGGTCATCAAAATTTGCCCATTATAGCGTACAGTACCCAAAATACCAGTTACTTGATACTTCACAATGAAATCAACTACTAATCATTAAAATTACAGTTATAGCTTGTTTAATCCATCTTACTAGTATTAAATCTTATCCATTAAAGTGTTCATTATGAATTAATTATTGTCAGTGGTGCCGGAATCAAAGTACAGTATATGATTAATTATAGTTGCATTGTAGCTTAAGAAGTTTCTAATAAAAGTAGCGAGTTAGAAGCAACTGACTGCTCTACAGTTCGATTTTATTAGCAGTTGGATGCAGCCGGCGATGGTCTGCAACTACTTGTAGGAGAAATTGAAGATCTTCTTCATCTTTAGTGAGTGTCTTATTGTATGTTTGAATAAGTGCAACTCCTCTCTCGGCATTGTCATTGACAACTTTAATGGTTGCTAAGCGGCATTTAGCTATATTGTACTCATCTAGTGAACTCCAGTTTTCTGGATCTGATGACAAAAAGTCTGTTGGTAACTGTAAATTTCTAAACAGATTCATGCTGTTGCTAGTCACAAACTGATCCAAGGTGCACGATTGCAAAATAATTCAAATCAATAGTTGCTCGCTTCAGCGGCTTGGGTGCCCCTTGTTTGTTCATTGCGGAAACCATGAGCCATTTTGTTGCTGGGTAGACCCTATCATCGAACAATGTCAAGCAAATGAGTTCCTCTGAGAGATACCATAGATGAGATGCCAGTTTCTTAACTGTGGCTCTTGATATTCCTTGATGTATGGAGGAATATTTGCACAGGCTAGTTAGCAGTTGTAAGTCACTGAGAGGTGCTGAGATAGCCATAGGTGCCGTTATCCAAGCCTTCAGATACAATCTCACTGCAAAGATTGCAAGATCTCTTAACCCTTTTTCCTCTCTGTCAGTCAGCTTGAACTGTTTTCGAAATAGCCATATCTTGAGGGCATAGAGAACCTTCGCCATCCATCTAGCATTATGCATAGCTCCAGGGGCTCTGAAACTAATGCCTTTTGGAGGAGCTTCACCAAAGAAAATGATGGATAGTTCCAATAATTCACGATAATCAGCTCTTGCTTGATTTTCATTAAGATGATGATGTGCAAATTGCAGAACTTCATCACGAACATCAACAATGGTTCTCCACACGTAGTCATCAGTGGGTCCGGGACAATACTGTTGTATGTCAATGCTATGCCACTGTTCTTTGAATCTTTTGAACAACTGGATATCAGGTCCAGAAGTTCCACCTATGCTCTGTTCAAAAGCAGTACCAATTATCAACTCATTGATATGATGACGGCAGGCAAAATAGAGTAGATTTTTCTGCAGTTTTTGCTCCAATAATACACAAGTCCCAGCCTTATTACCAGTGTTTGCAGCTGTTGTATCAAAACATATGGCACCGATGTTATCTTGCAGCTTCCATTCCTTTATTAGGCTTTCAACTGCAGATGCTTGTGATTCTCCAGTCCCGGAAATTAATTTTGGAACATCCAAAAGCTGGCAGATGTTTTCACCTGTGACTACGACTGGAAGTCGATCAACCCGTTGCATGCTGGTTAAGTCCTCCATTAGCTTTCCATCCCAATGGATCACTAAGGGCAAGTTGTTATCGACAGAAAATGTAGACTTGCATTCTTGGCCGATATCAGCTCTATGCTGCTTGCACATGCGGTGAATCGTTGATTTGCTTATATTAACATCACTCACGTTAAGGCCCAGGCTTTTGCTTGCTTCCGCAAGAACAAATGTAGCTTGGCGTGATGAAATTTTTGTCCTATCTAGTGCTGCTGCAAGACCAGGAGTTATCACTTTAACAGTTGCTCGCTTACGTTTACAAGATCGCTTTATTTCTGGGCTACATTCTACTGAATTTCGTTCATTCATTAGACGCTTTTGTGCATCTTCACGGTTTTCTACTTTCTAGTGAATTTCGTTCATTCATTAGACGCTTTTGTGCATCTTCACGGTTTTCTGCTGTGTCTTCGTCACTGGATGAATAAAGTTCAAAAACCTCTGTTATTTGTTCAGCATAAGCCTTTGCTTTCAAACGCCTTTTGTGTGACATCTCTTTGGCGTCTTTGGAACGTTTTTCGTTGCCAGCCAGTACTTTATCTACTGGACCTAACACTCCACGACGACCTTTCTCTCGTTGGGCAAGCAGAAATTCTTTGTCTTCAGGATTCGCTATCGTATATAAGGCTTCTGCGTGAGCTATGTCAAACAAATTGTCTAAACTTTTAGTGTAATCTTCTTCTTGCTGCTTATGGAGTACGGTTTTACGGGTCTTGTGCTTCTTAAGCAACATCCATTCGTTGTACATTTTCTCCAGTTTCAGTATACAATGATCTGATCGTCTGACTGGAATACGAGCTCGATCCGAAAATTCTGAAACTCTCCTGATTACTTCGGTAGACGCATTTCGTATAGTTAGGTTTTCAGTTGCGTGTAGATGAAGAAATAGTCCAAGCGCTTGACGGTTTGAAGGGAGCTTAGAACCCAGTAAATCGGTAACAGTTGATCCCAGCAAGTAGACGTTCCTTTGAGAACGGGTCTCCATCTGCATATTAAAAGTTATATAACATAAAAACTTTTAGTCATGTACCGTACTGATTTAAACATAAATATTAAAATGAAATTTCTGAACTTAAAAGGAAAATGATCCCTATAGTACTAAACATGTTTTAAAATACTTTAAACATTGAGGTCCTGATTATTTTCATTTTATTTTCAGTTCAAATTGTATTAAATTTAATTAAATTCATTTAAATGAATAGAGAAAATTACTCAAATAAATTATGAAGTGAAAATTGTAGATTCCAAATCGTACCTGTTGCTGATTTCAGTTGAGAAACCAACGAAAGCAATTAGGATGTTTACTGTTTAGATAAATACCATCAGAATATAAACACAAATAAAGTAATATGATTTCAGCAGAGATTCAGGAATGAGAATGTAAACTAAGGTGCCAACTGCTGACTATTTTTTCTGTATCAAGAATACATTACAACCAATGTTAACTCTGCGAAAATATTTGCAACTGTAGGCCTACAATTGCACATACATATTATAAAAGAAATCCATAAAACTATAGTGTGTAAATATTCAATGACCTTGGGCGACCTCTAAATATTACTCGATTTCAATTATTTTTTTTCTCAGTCAGTTTTATGCCAAATGGAAGCAATTGAGAGGATGGGAGCATAAATTTTCTGTCTTTCGCTTTTAAGGGACAGTCTAATATATATACATATATAATATATATATATATATATTATATATATATATATATATATATAATATAAATATATATATATATATATATATCTATATATATATATATATATATATATGTATATATAATATACATATAAACTGAACAACCCATATTAATCTTTTAATCCATCACTTGAATAATATAATCACTGTCACGTATTACTAGAATATTAAGCGGTCGTTAAGCTTGTGCCCTCTTATATCTGATATTTTAGACTTTGAGCAGCATCTTGCACCTCTGCCATTCTTTGTTGACTCGGCACGGCTGGAACAGTATGGTCTGTCCACAGAGGGCACTAAGGTAGCTCGACGGGTTCTCTGCGTTGTGGCCCATGATCGGCCAGACATCGTCTACTGCCCCTGCCTGTTCCCGCTAGTCTCTCTTCTGCTGCACTACATGCCCGAGAGAGAGTGCCACGGATACGTCATCAGAATGATCAGGAGCAAGGAAAGATATTTCGCCCAAACCAGATCAGCCGTAGAAGCCTGGCCGCTTGTCCTGCACGATCTTGTTAAAAAATATGCGGTGTGTACACCTGTGTTTTGCTTTAGAGAAATGATACATAAAATGTTTCCTTTTCGATAAACTTTCACTTGGCCATTCTAATGAAAAATCAACCAATGAAAAATCCATGTAATTCTATATAGATTTTGCATTGGTTGTTAAGGCTACTCTTGAGCCAAAGTATATTTACTAATTGATTAATTGACAGTACTCTAGAACTGTAGGATCCTGAGAAAAATTCTGGAAATACTGTAGACATGTGTTATTATGTGTACTGCTAACGGTCAGAGAAATCTATGTTCTTTTAATTTGAATAGTTTTAAATGTCATAATGTTTAAGGAATGTTTTAATGTACATAATTAATGTATTTTTTATTTGAATTTAATGTTTTAAATGTACATAATGAATGTATCTAGTGTGCCAACATTGGCATGTTACAGAGCAGCAGCTACAAGCTCATATCCAGGGGAGGCTTCTCTGTAGAATCAGTCCTACAGGATTGGATCTGGTGGATTCTGCTTCATCTGCCGTTCAACTATCTCGTGAGTTCATCTTAAATTTCAGTTCACTTCCCTTGTTGGGTTTTGTCCAAAATGGAATAGACCTAAAAGGATTTGTTGAATTGCAAAGTACCATTGAAGAAATTAATAATGGTTGAGAGATTTAATCTACACTGTGTTTTTTATAACTGATACCCCATATTGTTTTAACAATAAAGTCGTAAGAAGTTGACCGATGTTCTTGAAATTTACAGCACTTGACCAGCAGCCAATTCTACCACACATGGAGAAATATCGTTTGAATATCTCTAATAACGTGAAAGTTATAGTTTTGTGAATAGGAGTGGGGTCAGATAAGAAATTTCCAATACAGGATTACGGGCGTGTTACCTTTAGCGTAGATTATCTCTATAAAAATACTAGCTAACACGCAATATAAAATATCTGCTAGTGCTATTTTGAAGAGCAATCACGTCTTTCCAAAACGGCGTAAAATACGTGCTGATATGTTCTTAATTGACGAAGTTATTAAACTTTTAATGCATGCATTGCATGAAGAGAATAAACGAAGAAGAGGACGCCGCCGCTGTGGCTGCGGTGATAGCAGTTGTACCCAGACATACAGTGCATGCATTAAAAGTTCAATAACTTTGTCAATTAAGAACATATCAGGACATATTTTACGTCGTAATGAAAAGAATTGATTGCTCTTCAAAATAGCATTAGCAGAAATTTTATATTGCGTGTTAGCTAGTATTTCTATAGAGATAATCTACGCAAAATGTAACACGCCCGTAATCCTGTATTGGAAATTTCTTATCTGACCACACTCCTATTCACAAAACTATAACTTTCACGTTATTAGAGATATTCAAACGATATTTCTCCACGTGTGGTAGAATTGGCTGCTGGTCAAGTGCTGTAAATTTCAAGAACATCGGTCAACTTCTTAGGACTTTCTTGTTAAAACAATTTGGGGTATCAGTTATAAAAAATACAGTGTAGATATATAGATGTTAAATGCTGTAAGAGAGATGAAGAACTGTATGGACCATGTTCGAGTCATGATTTGGTAAATATGTAAATATGGAAGTTTATCCGTAGTGACGTAAACGTTGATTTCAGAAACAGGCCTAGTAGACAGGCCTAGTATACAGGCCTAGTAGATAGGCCTTGTAGACAGGCCTGGTAGATAGGCCTAGTGGACAGGCCTAGTAGACAGGTCTAGTGGACAGGTCTAGTGGACACGCCTAGTAGACAGGCCTAGTAGACAGGTCTAGTAGACAGGCCTAATGGACAGCCTAGTAGACAGACCTAGTAGACAGGCCTAGTAGACAGACCTAGTAGATAGGCCTAGTAATGAGGCCTAGTAGACAGACCTAGTAGACAGGCCTAGTAATCAGGCCTAGTAGACAGGCCTAGTAGACAGGCCTAGTAATCAGGCCTAGTAGATAGGCCTAGTGGACAGGCCTAGTAATCAGGCCTAGTAGACAGGCCTAGTAGACAGGGCTAGTGGACTGGGTTTACCTTTCTACATGTTACTGACGTTGTCTAGTGTCGAAATGGTTTTTCTTTTTGGAAGTGGTTAAATCTTTCTAAAGCTAGTTAGCTCTGTTAGTAGTTTTTGTTATTCTGTGCTGTGTTTTATGCTGAGTTCTGCTTAAGTGTTTTGATTTGTTATGTGTGTCGAAGTTATAGTGTTCGTTTCGGTTTTAACATATATATGATCTATTTAAAGTTGTTTTTATAACAGCTTCAAGTGCCACTTATGATCCTAATATAGTACTTCAAACATAGAACTATGTCTTGATTTTAAATTGTTATTGATGACATGACAAAACATTTATTAAAAATCTGTTAAATATTGAATATACAGTGCTCAGTAAATTCAGATAATACTTGCACGTTGAACTTATATATATATATATATATATATATATATATATATATATATATATATATATATATATATATATATTATATATATCTTTGGAGTGGTTTTCCGGATTTTGAAATCCGCACTGTTTTGGACCTTCTTTTTGCTCTCTGGCCGGGATTTGTATCAATAGTGCTCGATGTTGTCATGGGCGACAGTAGCACTCTAATTGAGAAGCACAGAGCTCAGGCTCTTTTATGGTAGCCATTCTCCTATTGTTTACTTGTTTATCTGATTACTGTATTACTGTATTGATGATGTATGTTTTTTGTCACTTTTATAATTATATAAGTGACAATTATATAAGTGACATCTCGTCTTTGAGTAATTATAATTACTCAGTCATTATTAATTATAATTAATCAGTAATTATAATTGCTCATCATTTATTAGCTCATCTCGGCTTTAATTACTCAGAGCCGAGATGAGCTAATAAATGATGTTATGACAAAAAAAATAAAAGTTGTTTTTCTGTTATATAACTGGGGTATAAAGATGTAATTTCAAAAAGTTCTGTCTGTTGTATCATAGAAATTATGAGACCAAAATCTCCTGGCGACGCTCAATCAAGAACCAATAATAAGATATCTAAATGTATTCTTGATTTAATAAGGATCTGCCGTCCAATGCTCAAGGAATGGTCCAAGACATATAGTTTATTACTATTTACCTGTGTGCTCACTATTCATTGATTGACTACACATTTGAAAATCCTATTTTCAATCTAGGATGAAATTAGAGAAGTAACCGCATCCGATAGCAATGATAATTCCGAGAAATTTAACATTTTTACAGGATTAGGAGAATTTCATTCGTTATAAACTGAATGAAAAGCATCGAGATTCTCATTCAACGGTGATGTCTGTTATGCACTTTGTACTTAGAATCAAACATTATGTCTTTTGCTGCCTCGGCAAACTTGCAACCTAGTATAAGATTTACGAATGATTGTTTTGTTTAGGTGCGAGTTATTGACATATTTCTCAACGAGGGTCTCAAGTTTCTATACAGGATTGCACTCTCTATACTCATACATTTTCGTAAATCTGCAGGTTCGTGTTTTTTCTTGTAAACTTAGCCACAAAGCATACTACTATAATCTTTAATTCACCATTTCCTGGTAGAAAACACATACAGATACAATTACACTCAGGGGCGGATCCAGGAATTTTTTAAGGGGGGGACCCGAAATTTTTTTTGAGTGTAAATTTTTTTGTTTTCTTCTGGACATGTGACGCAACCAGACAAATTTCTGTGGGGGGAGCTCAAAATTTTTCGGCTCATAGAGTGAGTGTATTCCCGTACCTTACCCCCCCGCTCATACCCGTCCGTGGAAAACCAAAAATCCTACATTTGTTTGGAAAAGTAGGTTAATTTTTTCACCTCTGAAGAAACTCTGCGGATCTCGACTAATTGCAAAAGTGATCTAATTTTGGCGGTGGGGGGGGGCTTAAGCCCCTTCCAGCCAAGGCTGTGTGCACCACTGCTACGGGACAGGGTTTATATTTTTTACTTACACCCTTTTTTCCTCTAATGCAGTGGTTATGCATTGATTCCAGTGAAAATTGAGAGCTAGTGAAACGGTCAACATTGTTTTGGACCCCCTTCCATTTATACAGTGCTCCAAGAAAAAATCGAGCTAAATATTGGAACTGAGTTCCCTGTCGTATCCCACCCCGGGCTCCCCCTAACCACTGCCATTACCAACATATTTTCACATCGAAATTGCCATAGAAACAATGAAAATAACCCTGTCTTACCCTCCCCGGCCCCGTCTAACCACCTCCATTACTAACATAGGGTCTATTTTCACATCGAAATTGCCATAGAAACAATGAAAATATAGTTAAAAAATTTTATCGGCGGACCTAAGGGGGGGCCCGTGCCCCCCTGGATCCGCCACTGATTACACTGCAATCCGTACATGATATATTAAACTTGCACATAAAAGTATGACAGTTTCAATATTTTCACATACTGTGCAATAATGGAAGTGTCAGTGAAATTTTCTATTAACTGGCTTGTAAATGGTACAGTGTAGTAAAGTACTGCTGGTGTTGTAATTCAGTTGGTTAGAATGAGACTGGAGAGGAGTTCAGTGCTATGGTAAAATTTGCGCGTCATAAATGAAATTGTAGCAATATTGAACTCGGTTAGTACTTGGATGGGGACCCCATTTGAAGGCCGAGTGCTGACAAATATTGAACAAAATTTCATGATGTTCGATGGTTATTCTTGAATTTGTGCCTGCTGCAATTGATGCATTATTTATTCTATATAATTAATATTTTACTTAATCAATCGGTAATAAATAGCTAGTCAGAATAAATTGAAAAGAATGGTGTTTTGATGTGTTGGGTTATCTTTACAATTACAATCTCATGAATTGACTTGATGACTAACTGCAAACCATAAAGATGAGGCAAAGGAACTGTTATCATCCAGATGTGCGTGACATCACCTGCGGATGAAGAACTGGACGTTAAATCATGATTGCAGATGGCGCTTTGTTGCGTTATGAACGTACATGTCCATGTATATTTTATAGAGATATCTGTCGGTATACTTGCAGCTCAACTTGATTTCAAAACTAAGTCAGATTTCTGCAGAAGAATAGAGGAGTTCTGTGCTAACATGCCGGTTCCTGTTGAAAAGCTGTTCAAGGTCAGCTATGCTATCGTTATGCGTTAATCATTTAATGAATAATCATTAAAAAATTTAAGATTCTTTGAACCTTTTATATTCTGTGCACGATGATTGTTTGCATAATGTTTCTGATATCTGATACTGTTTTTATGAATAAGCATGTCTCTCTCTCTCTCTCACAACTGATTTAAGCTCTCTAGTAGGCCCAAAGAGTATAGAAAAGTACAACTTAAAACTAAAAATAAACGCAGAACTAAAAATACATGTATTCACTAAAAATACACGTAAAACTAAAATTACATTTAAAACAAAAAATACATGTAAAACTGAATGTAACTAATAAGTGCAGTAAGTCCTATAAGTGTAAAAATGTGCTTAGGAAATTGAATAAAAACTAGGCCATAAAAGATGACGCCAAGCGTCCTATCTAGTTGAACACCCAGTTTTCATTCTAGTATAGTCTTTGAATCAGCTAGCCATCGGTGGAGCTTTAATCATTAATCCTTATTAGTGAAATATTTAAAATGATTAATCGCTAATCAACTTGTTAATCAAGCAGTTAATCGATGGGTGGATTGATCGACTGATTGACAGACGGCGATTTATTTGTAAGGCCTATCAAGATAAGATGACCTTTGTCATTAATTATTGATTAGTGAAATATTTAAAATTATTAATCGCTAATCAACTTGTTAATCAAGCTTATTGATCGACTGATCGGTTGATTGACAAACGGCGATTTAGTTGCGAGTCCTATCAAAATCAGATGAGCTTTAATCAATGATTAGTGAAACATTTGAAATTACTAATCGCTAATCAACTTCTCAATCGAGCTTATTGATCGATGGGTGGATTGATCGATTGATTGACAGACGGCGATTGAGTTGCGGGGCCTATCAAGATCAGAGATTTGGAGATTGACGACGAAGAAGGAGATGTACGTTCAGAGCGAGCACAACGTAGCGATGTTGCAGTCGACCATTCCTAACTCTCCCTCCGCTGGCTCCCTCAACTCTGTCGTAGTGAGAGGAAATGCCGGCAGCCAGATGATCAAAAATACTGAGGTATGGGTACTAGTAATATATTGGTGTGATTGGAAATCGTCATACTGTGTGTGCTGTGTATAATTTGCTCTGGCGGTCTTCCGTGCGTGACAGCACCTTTGATTGAAGTACCGGATGTCAAATCTTTCATTGTATTCTATTGTATTGTATTGTATTGGAGCACTGAATTATTAGTATTGCAGAGATCTTACCCGTGAATTTGTTAACTACTGCTGGGCTATGTTAACTTCTAGTGTTTTAAACGCTTGATATAATGAAACTTTCATTCAAGATGTTATCTCGCACTATTATAATGATGATTATATGATTCGAGTGAAATGATCATCCATGAGGAAATCTGTACGTTCTAATACTGCATGTTTAAATCTGTAGGCAGTTTGGTCCATTATTCATATACCTATCGGATAAATGTTCAAGATTTACGCTCTGCTTAGTTAACTTGTACATCAATAAAACCTCCTAGAGCTCAGTTCTCCACTGGTTTACCATTTCAAAGTTCCTGATGTCATCATAGACTCTTCTTGCAATGATGCAGTGTACACTACCTCATTAGTTCGAATGTCTCAATAGCACAATGGTTAACATCATGAAATTTTAAATGACAGATCCTGAGGTGAGTTGAACCCTCGCGGATTCGAATCGCAGCCGCGCTGATCTGAGAATAAAATCTCGGACATTCACTGGACTGGTTACACGGAAAATGGTCTAAATTGCCCAACGGATTAAACTTGTGATGTTAAAAAGTGATAGATATCAACATATTTGATCATTTCACTATGATGCGTGTTTACTATACTACTGTGTGTACTAATGAGGTAGTGTGTAGGTTAGAGATGATTCAATTATTTTATTTATTTTCTTTTAATTTATTAACTTAGTTGCGCATGGGTTGGATGGTTGAGTGGGTGTAGCTCTTGCCTGAGTAGCAGGAGGTCGCTGGGTCGAATCTCGGCAGGGTCGTTTCTGACCGTACCCCTGTGATACGGATATAGACGATTAGTTAACTGAATAGCATTTATAGTGCAGCTAGATGACATATAGCTAGCATTTATAGCGCAGCTAGATGACTATCTGAATTAGAGATGGGAATCGAACCGAACCCGAACCGAACTGAACCCTAAAATCTGGAATTTTGACCGAACCGAAACCGAACCCAGACTCTGGCCGAACCCGAACCCTGATTCTGGCCGAACCCGAACCGAATCCGAAACCTTACTTTGTCCAAACCGAACCCAACCGAACTCTTGAAATTCCTTTCTCCTTCGCCAGCCTCAAGAGAAAAGAACACTTTTCTTTTCAGCTATTTTCAAAGTCTGCATTAAGATATTATGGAGAATGTTGACATTACATAAAATGCTAAGAACAATGCAAATATATATTAGTTTTTGCATTTACATGTCTTACAGTATCTAACAGCATATGTTCAGGTAAGGCTGATTCCGATACAAATTTTACAATAACAGCGATACAAAGGAACGGTAGCTTTACAGAGGAATGGTAGCGGGAAGCGAGACTGGTCTACTGAAGATAATGGATAGTCTGAATGATACGGCATTGAATTATGGAATTATTAACATGAAATATGAAATATTAACATCTAAGAGACAAAAGTGATGAGAGTATCCCATAAAAATTTGAAAATGCTTGACTCAATCTAGGCGGATCTGTTCTTATAAAATTCAAGTTATGAAATTTGTGTAACTTTAGTGCACCATCTTAATATTTTTGCAGCCAGATTTGCAAATATTTATATACGACATTATATATGTGTTATGGTTATCTGGATTAAATAATTTTGCACCATAGCAATGCATTAATTTTCATAGATCTAACTATTTTCGTAACTTCATAATTGACCTGAGAGTTTCAAATTTGAAACCCTAAGGTAAATTCTGAAGTTTATTACTGGTTCAGTTAATAGCGAACGGTATATATTATGATCATTTTCTGTGGAAGTACACTTGTTTACCAAATCGTCCTTATTTGACATTTTTATGTTAATAAATTGCACTTTGTCTCTGAAATATTGGATAAAATTTTAGCCTAGACATTTCCACTTAGACGTTTCTAATATATAGGCCTAGTGACAAAATTTATTTTTAAATTGATGAAGATATCTGTTTGCTGGCTATAATCAAAGAGAATATTTCAGATACAGTAATAAAGCTAAATACTCGACCGCGGATCAGTTGATGCGGGTTCAAATCCTGGGCTCGCCTCGAGTGAGGGAACTGACGTTAACCTTAGCTTTACCAGCTTTAAATATCTATTTTATGAACATTTGTTGGTTAACTTACAATATTTTAAGAAATGTACAGGAATAAATACCACTTCTCTCCTTTTTTTCATTGTCATATTTTTACTCAGGTGAAAAATGTGCCAGTTACTATGACTTCATGTATTTCTTAAGCACATTTATCATTTTAAAAATGTTTATCATAACCATGATTGTAATAAGTAATGTTAAACAATTGCAACATTGTTCAAACCAAATCATTTTGAACTCGAATCGAACTGTTGTGAGGTGGAAAGCTAGCCGAACCCGAACCGAACCCGAACCCTTGTTAGAACCGAACCGAACTTTCATTTTCAACGAACCGAACCGAACTCTCAAATTGTCAACTGCTAACTGAACCCGAACCGAACTTTCATTTTCAACGAACCGAACCGAATCGAACTCTCAAATTGTCAATTGCTAACCAAACCCGAATCGAACCGAACTTTCATTTTCAACGAACTGAACCGAACCCGAACTCTGGAAATTCATAAAATTCCCATCTCTAATCTGAATGGCTGAGATAATGTAAGATAATGATAATGTAATATAATGATAATGTAAATAATGATAATGTCTGCTGAGATTAGCTTGATATGTAATAATAATGTAATAATAATAAAGGTTTAATGTCCCTTTCCTCATCCAAGGATGATGTCAGGGACGTCATAATGTAAACTAAGTATAACGTTGTAATATTATATATTAAGGAGTAGGACGATATATGCATGCAGTAGCGAATGTAAATGTAAACATGCTAACACCCGCGATTAGACGGATGGTAGGAGAGTTAGATCTAACTCACAGGATGCTGAGTTCTATCCCTCATTCAGTCAGACTAGATCTGCTGTTATGGTTGTCGCTACTGTAAGTCGTCGATTAGAAGTTATGTTAGGATGTCTTAGTTTTAGTTGTCGTTCTGTGCTGTGTTTAGTATATACCCTGGACGATCTGACTATATTTTATTTAAAAGTAATTTTCGCTCATTTTGTGCATTTATTTTGAGTTTTCTTTCGACTCAGTGGAATAATAAAGTCGTAGATAATGTAATTATTTGTTTAATTTTCTCTAGTGCTTTTCGTTTAGTAAGATTTTTGTCTCTTATTAAAAATTCACGGAGAAATCTCTTTTGTTTACATAATACTGTGCTCCTTTTTCACAGATTCTTGCTGGTATATTAATGAATTTGATTCATTTTTTGTTTCATTTTAAATATTTTATATTCGGTTGAATTTATTTGGATAATATAAAAATTATTTCAGGGTCTACTGCTGTTTTTTCAATACCTACACATTCTCTCTGTGCTCCAGAAATAGTCTAATCATTGCCTGCTATTTATTATCTCTATCTAATTATTTCCCCTTGTTGTGCTCGGGTGTGGTTGGTGTAGTATATAGATGCCTGGAGTTATATGTATAGTGATTATTACTGTCATATGATGTGATGTTTTTTGGAACATTGCATGCTTTCCGGGAAACCGAAAGTGTCACTAAAACTAAAATGATTTTTTATTTTCCAAATAAATAAACATATCATCATCATCATCATCTTCCCTTGAATCCCAGTTTAACTTGGGACTAGTTTAACATATCCATTGTAAAAATCAAATCTACATAAGATATAGCTGTAATGTTACGTAAAGGTTTACATATTGGCGAAAAAGTGAAATGTTAAAGTTTATTGTTATTTAAAAGTCGAACTTTAGCCTGAGTGTATCTGAATCAGTCGTTATATTTTGGGTTATATTTAAATCAGAGCCGAGTCCATGGCTAGTTGACTTGTTGTTCAACAGCGGATCTTTAGGTCCAGGGTTCAAATCCAGTTCTCTCCCGGTCGCTGACATGCTGTCGAGCGGAAAACTGACGTTAAACTTGGCTTTAGCTTTTTGTTTACCCTAGAGAACTGTTATAGAGTTACATGTGTGATGTCTTGTAATTTTTGATACTTTTTCATTTTTCTATTTTAAAGTTCTTATTTTAATTTTATTAGCAAACTTTAGTGAACAATTTTAAACAATTATATTTATTTAGCAGTATTTGTTATTATATTACTTATTATTATTATTAGTATTGTTATTATATATAAATATATTTATTAATTAAATAATTTTAATATTATTTTAATAATATTATTAGTTATTGTTATTTTTTATTCTGCAGTATTGCTATTTACTTTAATCTCTGTACGGATGTTTGACGGTTGGGAAGCACACTTGCATAATAACCAGATAGCCGTGAATTAGAAACTCCATCTGACCGTATCTGTAGCATGTGTAGTATTTGTAGTACTTTATAGTACGTGCAGCATTGGAAGCAATTGTAGTATTTGTAAAATGGAAAAGAAGAGCTATTCGTATCTTTGCCGTAGTTAAGCTGAGATTCAAGGGAAGATGATGACGACGACGCCGATGACGACGATGATGATGATAATGATGATGATGATGATGTAGGTGACGATGATGATGATGTAGATGATATTACGATGATGATGTTGTTGATGATAATGATGATGTAGACAACGATGACGATGATGATGATGATGTAAATGATGAAGATGATGATGTAGATGATGATGATGTAGATGACGATGATGTAGGTGATGTAGTACTTTTAATCCTTCTAGTACTACAACTACCCTACGGTACTGTACTGTTGCAGTGGCGTGAGCTGTACGGCTGGTTGCCCAAGAGGTTCACGCTGAAGCAGCCTAAACTGTTGTTCTCTACCGCTGAGCACGGCACCAGTCTAGCGACCTTCTATAATCGTGTTGAGGGGCATGAGCCCACGTTCATTGCCATCAAAACACGCAAAGCTGAGGTAAAATTCGACTTTCTCTACCATCCAATCAAAGAACATGTGACAAAATGTGAAATAAACAATTCCAAAATCTAACTAATAAGTTAGATTATTAGAGGGTTGAGGAGGCTGCTCTGGTGTCCGCTGAGTGAAGTTGCGCAGAGTGCCAGAAGAACTGATAAGTGCAATAAGCCCTGTAAGTGCAAAAATGTGCAAATGAAATTGAAAAAGTCGGCTGTCAAAGTGTCCTATTTGCGTGTAGTTGAACACCCAGGTTTCGTTCTAATATTTTCATTCTCATATCAGTCAATCATTTGCTAATTAATCTTGGTAATTATCTGATACTTTCTAACGATATTTAAAAAGCACGTATATAAAAATTTCTGAAAATCTAGTCAACTCTGTGAAAAATCTTTTCTTAATTTCTCTGATATCTCTAAATCTGTCTAAATGTATTTAGATTTCTAAATATATCCTAAATATAACGCATCTCTCATATGGAATTCAATCGTCTACCTGTTTATTCTTTTTGTTACTTCTTGCCAAAAATTCGAATTTCTCTAGCATCCAATCAATGAACATGTGACAAAATGTGAAATAAACAATACTAGAGTCTAACTAATAAGTGCAGTAAGCCCTGTAAGTGCAAAAATGCGTGTGAAATTGAAAAAGTAGGCTATCAAAGTGTTCTATCTGCGTGCAGTTGAACACCCAGGTTTCATTCAAATATTTTCATTCTCATATCAATTAATCCTTTGCTAAATAATCTTGATAATTATCTGATACTTCTGAACGATATTTAAAAAGTAAGTATAGAAAAATTTCTGAAAATATAGGCAACTCTGTGAAAACTCCGTTTTCGTAGTTTTGATGTCAATTCACTTGTCGATGTTGCTATTAGAATTAAACAATACTTTGTATTTCATTCTACTTAAATTATCTTTTTGTGGCATAATTATAATTCATCAAAATCGGTAAAACCATAGTAACATATGATAATCGATATTTAACTTTTCATAATTTCTCTAATGAAATATAATATTATCTAATATAACGCATATCTCGTATAATTCAATCGTCTACCTGTTTATTCATATTATTACTTCTTGCCTTCTGCTCACAATATTAATTGAACTCTATTTGAAAATCTCTGATATAATGTTTGAGCAAAGAAGCCGATTTTCAGTTATTCTCACAGTCTGAGAATAACTGAAATTTGGCTGTAACTCTCTGTGAATAAATAAAATAAAAGCATGAATTTTTAGCGTTCGTTTCTTTAGAATAGGGTGATATCAGGAACTGATTTGAATACTGTTACTATATTAATATTATTATTTATTTTTGATTTCATTATTTTCTATGCATGCTGCTGCTACTACTGTTGCTACTGCTACTCTAATGCTACTACTGCTACTGCTGCTACTACTGCTGCTACTACTACTACTGCTACTCTAATTCTACTACTGCTACTACTCTAATGCTACTGCTGCTACTACTGCTACTGCTGCTACTGCTACTACTACTACTACTACTCTAATTCTACTACTGCTACTCTAATGCTGCTACTACTACTGCTACTACTCTAATTCTACTACTGCTACTACTCTAATGCTACTGCTACTCTAATGCTGCTACTTCTGCTGCTACTGCTGCTGTTATTTTTGTCGCAGGTTCTAGGCGCCTACTGCTCGATCGATTGGGCTGAGAGAAGAAACTCTCAGAGGCGACTCGCCTACTTTGGTACGGGTGAGAGTTTTGTCTGTAAATTGCTGCCTCACCCGGGGGTGAAGTATTCTTGGGTGGGTGTAGCGTTGGGTGATAAGACTCCTAACACTGCGCACATGTTTATGTGTGGTGACTCTACACAGATCAGCATTGGAGGAGGGTAAGTAGAGAGAGACCTGGAGAATCTAGTCTTCTTCTTCTTCTTTTTCTTCTTCTTCTTTTTCTTCTTCTTCTTTTTCTTTTTCTTCTTCTTTTTCTTCTTCTTCTTCTTCATCATCATCTTCTCTTTTACCCCATTTTAACTAGGGTCGGGAATCTTAACTAGCGTCTTGAGAATATATAGTAAATTATTTGGTATTGCTAATATTATGTACAATTAGATGATTCTAAATTTATGGATATTTAAATAAGTTCAATATCCATGAGTAATGGCATTGTGAACCTATGCTTCTAATTAATTATCCAGCATGGTTTGATCGATGGTTGAGGCATTGATGTATTGATTTATTTGACGGATGGCGTCAGGATAAAGCAAAGCGTTGTTGCGACATCTTGAAAGTTTTCTGCATATTTTATGCATTACAATACTCTATTAATAATTTTATATATGCTATGACATAATATAATATGCAAGCACGTTTATAATATTATTGTATTATATATTATGCTATATTGACGTATGAAACGTCAACGTCAGAAAGGGCATTCCAACACCAGAGAGGGCATTCGGTTGGTGAGCGCCTAAGCTCCAGAAATTGCTACAAAAACTTAAACGAATGGATAAACTCGACTGGAGAAAGTCTATTCGTATCCCGACCCTGGTTAAACTGGGATTTAAGGGAAGATGATGATGATAATATATTGACTTATGATTTGCACAACGCAGGGGCGGAGTTGCCATCCTGCTGGACGAAAATCTCCTGCGAGGCAGCAGTTCTAGGTGCGACACTTTTGGTAATCCGCCATTGACGGAAAACGGAGAATTTGACGTGACAATCCTGGAAGCTTTCGCCTTCGAATAACACCGGCTTACGTCCAGTAGCGAGGAGATGGACGTTAAATCCTTATTTTATTGTTATCCTTTTATTTAATTTTTCATTGTCGTGCATGAATATGCTCGCTGTCATTGTTTAATGCCGTTATATATCTAGAGTACATATGCATTAGTATAGTATTCTATGTCAGTTTGTAATGCAGTTACATATCTAGAGTACATATGCATTAGTATATAGTACTGTATGCATGTATACTTTTTTATTCATTAACCAAGATATTTAAGTCTCTCCTAGTTGATCGTTCTCTCTGGAACGCTGCCTCAGGATTGTATTATCCAAAGTTCTATAAGTAGAAATATGATATGTGATATGTATTTCAATTATATTAGAACATAATATTTAGATGGTGATAATTGTCCAGTTATAGTATAACTAGTTGTTTATCTATTGTGTAGTCATTGTTGTGCTTAATGGCCGTTGTTCGTGCAGTATCCCTGTTAGCCGTAGTTAGTCAGTGTTTAATGTGCCCGATTTCTCTTAAATCTTTTATAATTTGACGCAGGTTTTTGTTCAAAATGCTGGTAAAGCTAATGTTAACGTCAGTTTCCTCGCTCGAAAGTGATGTCAGTGACGGGCGAGCCCAGTATTTGAAACCCGCACCTACTGATACGCGGTCGAATACTTTACCGACATCGCCACTGGCTCCAGCCACAGAAACTTACCTAATTTCTCTTAAGTCTTTTCATAATTTGACGCCGGTTTTTGTCCTCAGCAAAGCTGTGCCGTGGGAGCATTTTAGCTGCTTAGTATATTGCTTACATAATACAAACCAGACCTGCATTACCGGCCTTTTAATTTATATGTTTAAATTGACACACAGCGAGTTAGCAGAAACCATTTTGGCCGTTAATACTGTTTTGGTTTATAGTGTGCATTTTAAATTTTCAACGAAAGGTTTAATGCCATTACAACACTTTTCAGTTTGTTTATTGCTATTATTAATTATTAGTTATTATTTGCTAGGCCGGAATTCTACGTGTTCGCTATTAAGGTGCAATCAAACTTTTTTGTGCAGATGTAATTTCTGAGTTATGTCATATACTACATGTAAAACTAATATGTTATTCTTAATTTTTTGTTATTGGTACGTTATTTCAATATTAGGCCTAGTAGCATTATGTAGCCATCGTTTATATTTTATTTATTCTACTATTGTTGTCAGTGCCGTTGTTTTCTCTGATATGTTATTCTGTTGATAATAATTATTATATTACTTTCTGTTTACACTGTTATTAGGTTAAATCTAAAATTTGTTAATTAAATCGAAACTCTTTATAGATTAAATCTAAAATTGCAATACGCAGTTAAATTGTCATCGAGATATACAGTAAAGTGAGATTTTCTAACTTAAACTAGTAAGTCGAATGAAGTGGATGGTAATAAAAACAAAGGTAAGTTACTTTGGTGCAATATTTGTGCTCTCAGGCTTTGTTTCTACAGAGGCATTTAGGCATAATTATTCAATGTTTAGTTAGAGCGTCACCTCTGACACTTCCAGTCCTCGTCAAGTCTCATATAACGTCTATATATTGTATAATATATATGAATATGTTGTACTTGTATAGTTATATAGCACTGCATCCTACTATATATATATATATATATATATATATATATATATTATATATATTATATAGATATATATATATATATATATATATACATATATATATATATATATATATAATATATATACATGTATATCTATATTTATAATTTGTCCCTTGTTGCGTCCCGGTTGCTGAAATAGACTAACCGTGGACTGCGAATGTCGTAAAAGGCGACAAAGCACTAAGATCCAACCAACTTCAGAAAGGGCATTTGGTTGATTGCTAATATATTTTCTAACCCTCACTGTTGTTAAACTGAAATGGATATATATATAATATAATATATATATATATATAATATATATATATATATATATATATATATTATATATATATATATATATATATATATATACTCATTATCATCATTATCTTCCGATGTATCCCATTGTGTATTTTCCCTTGTGTTGTTGTGTGTATTAGACATTTCGTACACATTAAACACATGCGGACTTGTAGGCTGAGCATTCTTCCATGTTTTCCACTCGTTGAATGCCCTTTCTAGGTCTCTCTTTCTCCCGCAGTGCACTGCCTACTGGCAGGTGTATGGTATATAACGCCTCCACACATCTCTGTCTTCCGTTTTCCTTTTAGTGTCTAAATAAGAGTGGAACTAAAAATCCTTTATTTGTAGGCTACTCATTCTTGTTATTATATTCCATTTTCTTGGGGGATTCAGCTTATGACGAGGTGGGCCCCCTATGCCTTCCTCAGCTTTGACTAACGTTTATTGGGCAGGGGCGTCATTCCCTTAGAAAATGATCCTGTTTATCCTGTTTTCTTGTTTGTTTGCACTCGTTGAATGCCCTTTCTAGGAATGAATTATATAGATTGAATGCCCTTTATGTCTGTATATGTTTAACTATATCCATTTCTTACATTGCTAGTCATGATGCGTCGCCAATGTATGTGAGTGTATTGTTGATTGTTTGGTGGAGCTGATTAGAGTAAGTATAAACAACAGTGACTATTTGTTTGTAATTAAAAACGCTTGCATTCTTCAAGTAGTTTTTTTTATTAAAATTAAATTAAACTGAAATAAAATAAATTGAAAATTAAATTCTAATTAGTTTGAAAATTTCAATTTATGCGTAATTTAAGCTCTTTTCACTTTATATTGTGCGTTTTGTATTGATTATTAAAGTAAACGCTACTTGAAATAAGATAACAAACTTACAACGTCGATTTTGATGTATTATTATGTTGCTGTTTTCGTTGCTAAATTGTGAGATTGTGGAACTTTTTTGTCGACCACATTATTACTACAAAGCAGGTATTTGCATTAAATATTTTAACAATTTTATACAGTAAAATCAGTAATAAAATATCGTTGAAATGTGAGCTTCTGCTTTTTGCAGTAATTCTATTTCGGTATTTCATGACGGTTTGTTGTTATTAGGCCTATGTAATTAATCTAATAATTCTTACATCGAATTTTCACATTGAATTCTTCTGTTGCGATAAATTGTATAGGCCTATCAATTTTCACGGTGTCTTAATTTTAGGAAGAAATAACGTAATGTTTGATGGAGATCGTGATAAAATTAGTTGGTAGATTGGAAAGATTTGATCCTAAGAAATTTAGATAGGCCTACTAATCAAATTATTGCACACGAGGTTATAGCGTAATCCTACGTGATTAGGAGGGTAAAAGGTGCTGAATCATTATATGCCATGAACTTGTCTTCAGGTTAAGTATGCTGAAATTTTCTTATATAATCTTGTCTCTTGGATATTTCATATACCTTTTGGACGAAATGCGGATGTTAGATCTTCAGTAATCGATTGTTATATCTTCTGTTGTTATATAAATGTTATACGGAAATTCCATTTAAATTGCGTCAGTCTAAATCATGTTTGTTTATATTCAACGCCTAAAACGATTAATGAAAATTTTTCGTACTGGGAATTTTTTGTGTTCGATTTATGGAGATTAAACGATTTGATGTAGTAGTCGCTACTGAAGTGTTGTGATATTGTATGTTCCGTTGTCGCTATGAAGTTACCTGTATAGTGTCGCTTAGTAATGTAATATATAGGCTGTATATTATATATATATATATATATATATATATATATATATACATGTATATATATATGTATATATATATATGTATATATATATATATATATATATATATATATATACATATATATATTTGATCATATATATATATATATATATATATATATATATATATATATATATACATTATAATCTAAAAATGTTTTGTGTCATTTTATAAACGACCAAATATATCCAGCTTTTCTCTATATCGCAAAAATTCTTGCAAATACGATCTCTGCCTGAATTCTAACCCTTGGCCTCCTGCTTATGTTGAAATACGCTATCATCTCGACTGTTCAACACCAAGAAGTCTAATTCACAAATATTGGAAGAAGCTAGTGTTACTTAAGTCATACTGTAAAGTTTTAACACAAGCTGCATATAATCACTTAGGAGCAGAGAGATTATCCTAGTGATGATGTTGATAATATTGATGTTATTTGTGATGATGATAGTGATGATGATAGTGATGATGATAGTGATGATGATAGTGATGATGATAGGGATTCCACTGAACAGGATTTTCAAGACTACGGAAATCGGACGAAAATTGCATAGAAAGATAATCTGAAGTGATATTTTGAGCTGAGATCAGCAACAAAGCGAGTTGACACATAGTTTACAACAGCATAATATGTTTGAATTTTTTGTGATATAATTTTAAACTCAATTTGTCAGCATTATCTAAAGATAGACATCACTGATGTGTGTGTGGAATAAAACAGTAAGATTCTGTATCTCGATTCGTTGCTGGACATTATCTACGGATGAGTAATTGGTTTTGAAGTGTTCACACTTGCTTTGTATTGTATATGTATGGAAATTTTACTTGTATATGTCACGATGAACAAAAGGATTGTATAAGGAGATATTACGCGTTATTTATTCTAATATCTAAAATTTCAAACATGTAATAATGCGCAATTTCTGTTTACGCCTGCGATGACATTCTGAACTTTTTGGTGATACGTGTAACAACGGAAAATATGACTAATTGCAGTTTTTTGCAGCAACTTTTTCATTTCTAGTCAAGCTTTTCTTACATTTTACTATTTTAGCAAATAATTAAGCTCTTACTGAGTAGTTTTATCGGTAGTTGACTTCCCCTACATCATCATAAGACGAAGAAACGGTAATTAAACTTTCATTATTATAATTTATCAACATACAATATATCAACTCCTGTTCATCGTATGATAATATATCGCCTTAAACACGTACGATAAAGTAAGTTTTACTATAAATCTATAGGCCTATGAATATTCAAGTTCACTTTACTGCAAGGAATTATGTGAAAGAAACGTAATAGTCGAACTTGTTTACAGACAATCATTACAATTTTACGCTACTTGTGACGCTGTAATTCTATCATTACAATTCTACGCTACTTTTGACGCTGTAATTCAATCATTACAATTCTACGGTATGACTTTTGTATAGGCCTACTCGGGAATCTGAAATAATAGCTTCCAAAAAGTAAACACGCATTATAGTGAATAATCAACTATGTTGATATCTATCACTTTTAAAACCACATGTTTAATCCGTTAGGCAATTTAGACCATTTCCCGTATAGCCAGTCCAGTGAATGTCCAAAATGAATGTCCAATAATAAAATAATAATAAACAATAAAAAATAATAATAAAGTGAATGTCCAAGAGCGTATCCCCCCTCC
Source organism: Enchytraeus crypticus (assembly GCA_905160935.1). Taxonomy (NCBI): domain Eukaryota; kingdom Metazoa; phylum Annelida; class Clitellata; order Enchytraeida; family Enchytraeidae; genus Enchytraeus; species Enchytraeus crypticus. Next base: position 86,445 of record CAJHZI010000794.1, read on the forward strand.
CCCCGTCACAGAGCAATGATGAATTGAATTACTGCCTGGACTAGTGCTCGACTTAATCAGTTATAAGAAAAACTCTTATATTTGTCTAGAAGTATGTAATTTTAGACTCAAAAGATGGCAACATTGAATTACTTGTAGCTATTTATTTCTAGACGATTAGACTTTAACTTTACTGCTATTTGGCGCTCTGTTATTAAATATCTTATATCATTCGCCGATTCCATTGTGCATCAAACTCTGCACAACAAAGAAAGCTATTTCGCCTCAAGCCAGCGTTAAGAGTAGCGTATAATTAAAGACGTGCCTCGTTAGTCATAGTAATAATAGATAAACTTAGAGCCGACAACATCGAGTCGACCTCTAAAGCTGCAACCAAACCACGAATCACCTAGCGAGCCTGCTAAACATGATATATATCAGTGCACTGTCTACTGGCAGGTCCATGGTGTATAACGCCTCCTATCTTCTCTCTATCTTCCGTTTTCCTATTCATGTCTACATCTCTCTTCTTTCTTTCTTCAGTGCACTGCCGAGTGGCAAGTTCAAGGTACATATTCCTACTCAAAGTCTGCTTTATCGCTTCATAATAGCACTCCTTAGATCAACATGTTAATCCCTTCACAAAGTCTATGCCTTATCCATACCTTATGTAGCCTATAGCTTGGGAAAACTATGACTTCTGAGGTGGTTTCCCGTTGCCTTCCTCAGTTAGGTGGATTAATTACCATTTAATACTGGGGGAAAATATTTCATGGTGAGGCGGGTCCCCTCTTGCCATCCTCAGCTTCTGCCTTTAGTCGCCTCTTACGTACACGCGGCAGATTGTTTGCGGTTGCCCTATTCTGCAGTGGTCTAACCACAGCCGAACACAACACGGGGAATGTCTACATATGAGTGGAAATTTAAGTCATCTAACAATACTCATTCTTGTTGCTATATACCATTTTCAAAGTATATAATTAAAAAAAACTCCAGGTCACAATAAGATAAGAAATTGTCGTGCAATAAGTGTTTATGTCATATTTTACAGCAAATTTTCCTTTCCTTTGAATTTAGGAAACACTAAATAGTAGTAGTTCTTAAACGACAACGAAGCTGCTAATAACCACAACCTGAGTTTATCAAGTCTATTACGTAGCTCAGGTATTTCATCACCTTGAATACCCTCTAAACTTATAACCAGGCTAAACTTGCGGTGGCCGCAAAGATCTAAATAAATATTTCTCAACGAGCGAGTGTGTAACCATAAATAGTTGTGGATTAACAAAAAGAAAAGTGTTACAAACAGCGCTAGGCATTCTGTTATGCTTAGAGGTCATCCTATTTGACATTATAACCTTGATATAAATTTCTTGTTCTAATTTTAATTATATGACTTAAACGTTTCAACTTACTACATCAGATAATATTTCAGAATAATGCGTATAAATTAAAATAACAAGATAGCATCCGAGTAACATGAATGTCTTAATTTTATTTTATAAGAACAGAGCGCCCAGACAATTGACAGATAAATGAGTCGTTTCAGTGATCAAAAGAATAAGTGACAATTTACTAAAACTTCTCGGTGACTCTTGATAAGAGCTAACTACAAATTAAAGCGTCAAATAAACCAGAAGAGATAAGATATAGCTTATACGATGATCCCAGTCCCTCCAGAGGCGATATACAACTTGATCTATCGTTGTATACTGCGTTTAGATGTTGTATGCAATTCAATTGTTTGCACACCAGATCTGTACATCGGCTCTACAGCTTTTAGTTACAACCGCATACACTTCCGTTTAAGTGCCGTTATATCCATTTTACAGAGTCGACACGTAGGGGTCTAGATAGGAAATGGAGCCTTAGGGTAGTCTACCCTTCTGCCTGACACCAACAAGTGTACACGACTAGGTTTCTATTCGTCCATCGGAAGAGAAGCAGCATCGAACTCGCGACCTCTTAATCAAGTTACAACCAAATGCGAGTAGAAATACTATTAAATACAACGCTCCACCGTTCATACTGCTCCAACTACATCCATTCACCTATACAGCGGTCACAGCATAGATTCTGTGACAAATTTGACATTTAGGTCAATGGTGTGCTCACTACAGAGCGCCATAGAGTATAGCAAGAACAGGATCAACACGCGGTCCATGAAACTGTCATTTAAAGGTTCATTAAAGCGCAAAATGAGGTTTACCTAAAGGACAATACTAATTATTAATCACTTTTATTTTAAAAAAAGACGCTTCTGAATTCAGACGTTTTTTGCGCTTCAGTAGTGTGCTCAACATACGAACGCGTTTCTTCTCCACAGCACATTTCTTTTGCAGATTGATTTTGTTGAATTGATCTGTAGTGATGTGTGCCGTGGGGACGTCCCTGACATCATCCTTGAATGAGGAAACGGACGTTAAACCTTTATTATTATTAAAATGTAGATTACTGGTTAGCGATCTCTATTTTTTCTCATCACGACCCTACCAGACTCTCCGTACCACATTAAGCTCGTCGTAAAATACGCCTCAATCACAAAGATGTGAGAAAGATCTTCAGGGAACTGCCGCCCACAGTTCAAAAGGCAAACACGAAATTATAAGATTTATCTCTATAGCGCTCAGCAGAATGAAAGCTCCGTGTTTTCTCGTTTTAGCGTTATTAATATACAATACAACACACATTACAGTGAGATTTACACAGTCGATGTCTTTAATCGATGTGTAAATCAGGATAGAATCAACTGACAAGCATAAATAAAATTAAACAGCCTCAATTCTTCATTCTCTTTCTCTTGTGTTCTGCCAAGGGCAGATACGATACATATTTCTATTAGAGGTCTGAGGGCACGCTCCATAAGGTGTCCTCCATTGATTAGCAAGTTTATCCATTCACAACAGGCTAAGTCTTTTCCACACTTGAATGTAGTATACAGTTAGGGAATGATGTCTTTTGAGATGGCTTCCCGTTGTCTAATTTCCTTTATTCTTCATTATGAAATGATAATTCTTCTTTTAAATCAACATCATGTGTTCTACCAACATTGAACAAGTAAAATGTAAGCAAGGCAGATAATATAATATAGCTACAGTATATTCAGGAACAACAGAAGTTCTACATACAAAGTTTACTCTGTCTGATAGAAGCTATAACTCCGTAACATAATATTTTATTTCAAATATAAAAGAGAGGCGACCGATAAATTTATCGCATATTGTAGGAAGTAGAATGATTTTAAACATATTTAAAGAGAAAGAAATACAGCTATAGAAAAGTAATTTGGTTAGAAAACCTTCTGTATTAATTACTACTTATATAACTAAAGAGTACTATCATCTATAACAGCCAATCCTCACCCACTGATCGCTGTCAAAGTCAGAGAAGGGACAAATAAATGACGACTATCATATTTATCTCAAGATACCATTGCAAATACAACGAGTCAACTATAATAAGCAAACGTTTGATTCCAATAACACAGTGCATCAAAGGTCAGAAACTTAATACACAGTATAAGTATAGCGAACAGTAGTAACATTTCAATCCTTTAAAGTGATTACAAATTAAATGCTTAAATCAAACAAATATAGTCTAAAGAAGCTAACTACTACGGTTAATCACAAATCATATTTTACAGCTTTCGAAAGATCAGCTGCAATGAATCAGGAGACCCACATTGTACACAGCAACTTCAACTGTTCAAATTATTCCACTGTCAGTACAAAACTAACATCCTCTTCATCAGTATCTCCAGATAACGGACACTGCAGTGCACTCCTTACAATGAAATATTCAATTAGCTTACAATTAAGTTCACTAGATAAACAACTAACCTATTAGTAAAAGTAAAATCTTATATAACAAATGTTCGAAACCTTAAACTATTAAACTACTATTTTGCAGAGACATTTCGCTAGTCGAAAATTCGATAACTTATAGGCCTTAGATAAAGTGCGGCTTAATTTGTGAATACTCTCAGCCAACACCGTCGGCAAACCAAGGCACAAATTACTAAGATCCGAATGCTCCTACTGGCCACAAAAAATAATTTATAGAAAAATGTAAAACGATTCCTTTAGGCTAAATCAATGAAACTAGCGCCACACCCGCCTACAACTAAGCTTTTGAGTAAAACTTATCAAGTTAGAAATTCTTTGCAAAACTTTATTTCACTAAGTATACGTATCCACTAAGCCAATTCTGTTTAAAAATAAGAAAGTTTCAAGGGGCTGCTATTTATATTATCATACAGTACGTCAGACCAATTCAAAACCTTCAAATCAACAAAATAATTGTACATAAAAGCACAAGTGCACAGAAGGCATGTGCACTAGGCAAACACTATCTCTAAGCGTCATAGACTACATTTAAGTGCACGCGACAAATTGTCTTCAGTTCAATATATATATATATATATGTAACAATACATCCACAGCCATACATATATACACACACAAATATATATAATACACAGAGTAGTTGGACCATTAGTCGTTCTCTCAGCAGTGATGAAGGCTTGTACCAGCTGTACAACCCATGGGCGCCGTCAGTGACTGACGATCAAGAATTTAAGCCACGGGCCTGTGAGAGCGGCAGAATGAACTGGTGAGTCACCTCGTACCACCTGTGCTCTACACCAGCTAAGCTAACGTCCAGTCGTAAACGCTCTGATGAAATTCTGAACATTTCACATTTCTACTTCACCTCTAGAGGTTTTAACACACCTACAAGATGCAGTGTTTATAACTAAAGTTAGTTCTTGAAGACAGTTTCTCCTTGATCTCTAGTAGCGTCAGATCAGAATATTAAAATCCCCTATAACTAGTCTCTCTTTCCATAGATTACAAGTCGACGCAACTCGTTTTAGATAGCGCCTCTCTCTCGCACAGAAGCCTTGCACACTACTCGCGTTTACACGTACACAAGCCTCAAACAGTTTCTCCAGTCTCACAACGTCACTAGTCAATCCATCCATTCATAGTCCAGCTGAGAGTCCTATGAGTCCTACGATATCTTGTGAGATATCTAGAGTCAGATGAAGATCTCGTTTATAACATACATCTACGATATCTCGTGAGACATCTAGAGTCATCTGAAGATCACGTTCATAGCATACATCTACGAGTCCTACGATATCTTGTAAGACATCTAGAGTCATCTGAAGATCTCGTTCATAACATACATCTATGAATCCTACGATATCTTGTAAGATATCTAGAGTCAGCTGAGGATCTATTTACGAGAGATGGAAGGACAGCTGGCCCTCTCTGGCGGCCACGCCCAGTTTCTCTCTCATCACGTCTATGCTCGAGTAGTCGGGCAGCTTGAGATAGTTGACGCAGGTCATGACAGACGGCAGGAAGTCGTCTGGGTTCTCGTTCGCTTCAACCGCCTTACGCACAATGGTCAACGCTGGATTGAGACTCTTCAATCCTACAACAATAGTCGATCAACGAATCAATCAATCAATCAGTCAATCAATCCATAGTAATAAATCTATCAATGTTGCCAGCTCGGAGGAACTAATGTCGCCAATTAAACAAATATTCAGCAAAAATTGAGAAATTCCAATTTAATATACTAGTCAATCAATCAATTTACCATTAAATTAATATTACAATAGTTTATAGCGAGTTGAGACTATACCACGATTCAGCATTCTTCAATAATTACATAATGTACAATCATTTCAAAGAATACTCATATTGCTAGTTAGTAATACTAATCTTTTCTATATATATTTGATATTACTATAAGCTAAATAGAAAAAATCACAATAGCAATGTCAGTGACATCGCCTTCGAATTAGTAACTCAACGTTAAATTGTGAGCGCTAGTGTAGCGACAAACCTCCGAAGGGCAGCCTGGGTGAACCGGTCATGAACTGCATGAACCGGCGCTGCTCATCAGGCGTGTAGCTGCAGAGGATCTCAAACAAGAACTTGATCGACTGAGAGTCTGCCGTGTAGCCGTGGTCGAGGCGACACGACTCCAGCAGATACTTCACCGTCCACGTCTCGTGCATGCTGCCGCAGAACAGCTGCTCCATCTGAAGGCACAAATATAACAAAACAACGATGCCAGAACTGTGCCCGAAAAGCAGTCTTGCAGACCAGTTACAGGTCATTACACTGCTATAGAAGTGGTTGAGTAGAAGAGCACACATCAAACCTCACATGGAAATAATTCTCTACCTCTAGTATACAGTCCACTGCCATCTCTAAGCCAAGATTTTTTAGATGATGAAAATGATTTTGAAATATTAAATGGTATAAACGAAATTTGAGTTCATCATGCTTTTGTAATTAAAATAATTAGTGGAGCTCAGAATATAAGTGCTGCTATAATTCAATTTATTTGAGATAAATGAGGTATTTATAAAAATCACCGATTCTGCTAGTGTGCATTCTTACAGAAGTTAGTGAACTCAAAGAAATGCTTTTAACAAAAAAATCTGAAAGCTTTGGGTAAAAGTTTAGTTTTAGACTATGACCCGCAGTCACTTTAGTATGTATAGTAGTCGTCTCTAACAAACGCGTCAAGTTCACTGATGAACAGTCTCAACATTACTCAGATTACTAGCGTACCTCTTCAGGGTAGAAGAGCGAGAGAGAAGAGAACTGAACGAACGACTCAAAGCCGTCTCTGAACGCTTCAAACTGCCTGTGTGTCCCATCCACCAGCATCCAGTCTGTCACCAGCTGTTCACCAGTCACCAGTTACAATCAGTCACATTCTCTTACAACATACCAGCTAAAATCATTTACAATAATTCTATTTACAACATACCAGTTAAATCATCTACAATAATTCTCTTTATAACATACTAGCATATAACATAATTACCAATAATTTTCTTCAGAACATATCAGTTAAAATAATTAACAATAATTCTCCTCAAAACATATCAACCGATAAAATAATTTTGCTTAAAACATATCATCAGCTAAAATAATTAAGAGTAATAGCATCAGCACAGGAACAATAGCGCACCAGATGTCTGATAATTAATTACTGGTTAAGAACTCCTATAGAACATAATCTGATTACTGCAAACATGTGGGTCATGAATGGATCAGCGTAATTTATAGACTACAACAATTAATTTAGTCCAAGCACGCACACGCACGTGTAATACAGATATCTATTCAAACAATAGCAAATTGGTTATTTAACATCAAAATTTCAAATGATGCTTTTAATAAATAAAAGCAATCGTGTTACAGCATACCTTGATGTATTCATTAAGATTGTCTAGTGTCAGTGGAATGTCCTTTCCTCCCTTCTTCAGCTCAATGTTTGGATGTCCCGGCAGAATAAAGTCCAAGTCCAGATCTTCCACTGAACAGCCGTCCATCGTCAGGCTCTCCAGGGCCATCTGGCGACTTTCCGGGGTCTATAAACATCAATCAAATAGCCAATCACTCAATCAATCACTCAATCAATCAATCAATCATTCAGTCAATCAATCAATCATTCAGCCAATCAATCTGTCAATCATTCAATCAATCAATCTGTCAATCAATCAATCAGTCATTCTATCAATCAATCAGTCAAAACATCTACTAATATCAAACGAACTCCAGCACACACATAGTTACATACACAGATCAATCAATAAACACTTTCACTTGGTACAACGGTACATTACACAGCAGTAAGTCTCGCAGACATAAACACATCAGAAAATCAAATAACAAATTTACAAGTAAAAATAAAGGAGAGAAAATTTAGACAAAAATAAGCTGTTGGTAAGATGGAAAAGGGCATACATGTGATTTATCTGCTTCAATTCGTTTCTTCTCTCGCTGCAGCTGCAGTAGTTTTGCGAAGGAGCTGGCAAAAGAGGGATTGATCAGAGCCAGGTCGCTGACACCAAGGTTTGATTCTTGTCCTAACATCCATTTGTAGAACGGCTCGCTCAATGGCAGGTCCAACTGTAGCACACCAATCAATCCATCAATTTATAGTGTCAGACTTGTATACAATCAATTTATAGTGTAAATTTATACAATAAATTTATAGTCTTAGAGTAGTAAACAATAAATTTATAGTCTTAGAGTAGTAAACAATAAATTTATAGTCTTAGAGTAGTAAACAATAAATTTATAGTCTTAGAGTAGTAAACAATAAATTTATAGTCTTAGACTAGTACACAATCAATTTCCCAGCTCAGCATGATGCCCAGCATATAGCTCCAACATTTATATTTATTTATTTATTTATATCTTATATTTTCGCAATTTATGAATCCATTACCAAATCATCTTTCTTGTCTAGCCCTTACTTCAACTTTCCCAACTTAACCTTTCCTATTGCACCAACGCCATCAGAGCTATATATAAATTGCTAAAATGTATATAAAGACAAAACAAAAATATGTGGGCCTTATTCCAATACGTTTAGAAATACTTAAAAATTACACTAGACTTCACAAGTTCTTATTCCTATAGAACCTTAAAAATATGATCTCCAAATATATATCTGTCATTTCTAATAATTATAAATCAGCGCTACTATTTAAGACAATATAAAGTTCTCTACGTAATTATTTCTCTACGTAATTTTATGACAAACACAATAAATGTGCAAATTTTCAAACAATTCGCACATTTTTAGGCACCCAGTGTACAGGAAGAGGCATACCATTCTAGAATCCATAAGAGCTTTGCCCATGAACTTTCCCAGGAAGCGAAATTTGGCCTTAACTTTGTTGACGTGGGCCGCCTTGATTCCACGACCAATAGGCAGCGGATAGAGACCATGTGGAGAAAAGACATACAACGTTCCATCATCTCCTCCTTCTACAACAGCCACGTAATCAATCAGTCAATTAAGCAATCAATCGACAGAGCTTATTTACATACAGTACATATATACATATATATATATATATATATATATATATATATATATATATATATATATATATATATATATATACATATACATATATTCATTTATTCACTTGCTCATTGATAATAAACTTCCTTCATTCATTCATTTATTCACTCATCATTCATTCACTTGTTCATTCACTTCAGTCACTCGCTACATCCATCAATATAGCCAATGAACTAGTGGAGCGTACAAGTGACGTTCTATAAGCACAACACTGAAAGGGGATTCAAACGGTTTGATGGATTGACAGACACCAACCTTTAGGATCTCCCAGCTTGATGTGATCACCGCGCCACAGGTCCAGATCAGCTTTTTGCATTTCACGAGACACGAGGGAGTAGAACTCCAGTGTAGGACCCAGACCTGTTCCAACCTATGTAGAATACAGTACACCACATTGTATGGCACATCTTAACAACGACTCGTGTCTTCTACACCTTCTTACAGCAACAGCGGAATCATTTTCGTAAATATCATAGATTTATAAGCAAATCAAACAGTATTTTGCAAGACAGAGCAAGGAGACAGTTTGGGTCTAAGAGTCAACGGCAATTTTTAGGTTAAATTATAATATTATAGACATCATCTCTTATTAAGGTCATAATTAGGACCTTGCTTTATATGAAGATATTTCCTTCAGTAAAATGTAAAAAATTGCGTTGATTTCATAGTTCAAAAATGATATTAGAGTCGTCAAAAAGTTACGATCAGCTAGCAAACTATTCGCAGCTACTTATATCAGCCAAGTATCACAAGCTGATATAAGCAGCAGAGTTAAAAAATACCAGAATTCTGAAGGTGCTCTGATGTATGTATAGATACACAAGTCAACTTTACCTCGTTTTCATACTGAACTTCAAGAATTGCTTTAGAATTGCCCAGATCGTTGACAGCTTTCTCGGCTTGTTTCAGAATATCATCTCTAGATATTACAGTCTGTAACAAACAGGCGACATACACTAGTCCTTCTCAAGCAACAGCTGCCTTATTCATACACTCAATTTAGTCGATTACATATTAACAATTAATTTCTCTAACCTTGAACAATTAAAAATATATTCTATTAACACTATTTGCATTTTAGAATAACAACTTTCCAGAAAATCTTAGTGGATTTTTGCGACAAAACCATCAATCCAACGCTGAATTCATGATATCTACTAGAGTTACAAATATCTTTAAAAAATTTTGATTAATCCAAATGGAAAATGGTTTCCACAACTCCGATATTAGGTGAAAGAGTAGTAAGGCATCTATGAGACGACGCACCTTTTTTCGTTCAAGTCTTGGAGCGACACGCTCGCTGGCATCAGAGGAGCCCGGCTCATGCGAGGCATCCTGCAGCCGCAGCATGGCTCTCTCTCGGTCAAACGACGTCGCGTAGAACAGCGCCAGTCGCGTGTCAAACGGAAGCAGAAATGGACTGAAAAGAGAAATTAGCACATTACATGTTCATTTTGCAGAATACTACAGAGAGAGATAAATAGCTAGATTAGATAGGTATATATATATATATATATATATATATATATATATACAGAGAGAGAGAGAGAGAGAGAGAGAGAGAGAGGGGGGGGGAGAACATAGAGAAAGGGAAAGATAAGTCTTTCTATGTAGCATTATATACAAAATATGTCTACAAAAGTCAAATCTAAGCAATGAATAAATTAAATCAGTTTAATAAGAACACTTAGCACTTCATACGACAACACTGAGCTATCCGTCCAAAAGTATTCACCTCTATCCTATAAATATTATATGCACTGAATGATTATCGACAAGTTATGATCTAAACAAAAACAGAGATAATCAAAACAGGGGATCACAATCTGCATGTATCCTATAAAGCAAACTTCACAATTCCCTCGTTGAAACACTAAAAGCCGTACGTAAAGTTGTTTTCACAAACCGACAGAACATCAGTGGCGGACAATCTAAAATTTAAATAAACATCCAGTAACACAAAAAAGTAATTAAAATCAGAAGAAGAAGAAGTTGATGAGAGGATTAGTACCGACCAGGCACGTCCTATCTGAACGAGCCACTGAGGCATGTTGCCGGTCATGATGATGAGAGGGTCCTGTAGTTGTCTGCTCGCCTTGGCCGTCAGCTTACTGCTCATAAACTCCTGACTGCCAATCAGCAGCTGACACGTAACCGCCTACACAATCAATCAACCAGTCAGTCTATCAATCAGTCAGTCAGTTATTACATAATTTAATCAATCGATTAATAAATTCAGTCAATTACAATCAATAAATCAATGAATTAATAAATTAATTAGTCAAATCATTTAAAATTAGCTTTATTTATTATCTCTCACAGATTCAAAGAAAATTCAAAGAGAAAGTGTTAACTTTTTGTTACAGCCTTCTACCTATTGATGCTGTGGTTTAAATCTCTAAGTAATCTTGCTATTGAATCCAGAGAAGTGCGTAACACCCCACATCATTTGCCTTTTATTCAGCATCATTCATGCTCTTTGCAAAATTATCCGATATCAATGTTGTCTGTATAAAATCTAAATTTTGCGATTTAAATATAACCAGACATTTTAATATATTTCATCATAAATTACAACAACACCGGATATTCCACCGGATATTTCTTCTGCAAAATACTTGAACCACAGAACACACTGTACAGCCTGCTACAAGCTTTTCCACATCAGACGATGATGATGCTCCAGATGACGATAATGATGATGACAATATTAATGTTGGTGACTATCATAATCATCATCGTCTTCATCATCACGAATGTAAGATAGAATAGTTTTATTAACATTATTATTATTATTATTATTATTATTATTATTTTTTTTTATTTTTATTTTTATTTTTATTTTTTTTTTATTTTTTTTTTACCCCGGTGTAAAGAACCTGGGGTTTGATAAAAACGATTCGAGCAATACGTGCTGAATCGCCGCCCGGCTACTCGAGGTCATCAATCGGCTTAAAAGAATTGTTGAAGCAGACTGCATTAAATCTTTGCAAAGTCATGAAAAGCCTTTGCCAAAGAAAAGAAGTCTCTCGCTTATCGCCGGTGTGCTCTGCAATAAGTCTGCCAGAGCCATTAATAAAGTCAGCTCCTTCGGGATTCATCGGGCCCATGGTTTCAATGGCCACCGAAACAACTTCATATCCCAAGGACAGATCACGGTATTTATCCAACTTCCTAGAGGCGGCATGAACAGCAGCTCCACCGGCTGTGACTGAAGTCGTATTCAGGTAGGAGTTTGCCATAGTTTCAATGACCGTGACGTCCCATACGGCACATTTACCATTGCACCAGGGCACTAAAGTCATGCCGTCCGGACGCTTGCCGTCTGATCTGGACAACCCACTTGGTTCCTTATAGGAAGGGATGCCTGCTCTCGAAAGTGCTCGCCATATTATGTCATTTAAATTGTGATGGCGAGACATTCTACCTGAGCTTCGTTTGCAGGAGAGACCGTGGAGACCTAAAGCGTCGACTTCAAGACCGCAGGGGCACATGTGAGGCTCGCAAGGTTTCGCCCCTAAACGGAAACTAACAGCTACTCGAATCGCCTCATTGTCTAAAAATAGCCCACAAGAAGCAACAGGGAGAGCGTGAAGCCAGTCGCTGCTTCTTTTAGTTGATACAGCTAGGAGTCGTGCTCTGTCTACTGCATTGGACTGGGATTCTAACAGACTGTAATTATTATTATTATTATTATTATTATAGCTAATCATGGCGCAGACCTCGTAGAGCGTGAACCAGTGTCTATTGAGGCCATGCAGCACTCTAAGCAGCGTCACAACTTTCAGCGACGGGTCTTTGACTGTGACAGTTGGTGGCAGTGTTGAGCTGAGAAACTCCTGCAGCGGCGACACTGTCGTAGTGATACATTCCGACTCTTCTGCTATCATTAACAACACAACGGTGCAGTCGACATCCATGATGATATCGCTGGCAAAGCCAGAGTTATGATTAGATAGAGTTCTTGTAGCGGATCAGTAGGCGCAGGATTCAAATCCAGTGCTCACTCTTAACTGAAAGTTTTCATCAGAGGAAATTGACGCTAAATCGGGCTTTAGCTATAAATGTTGATCAATAAACAAATAACAGAAATAAATTTTTCTCACTTTACAATTATTTATTTAAATATTATATTCGTTCGTTAGACTTTTATAGGCACAAACATCTGCACGATGTAGACAGGAGAGGCAAATTTTCATTAGATTATAAAGTGCGCAGTCTGTCTCGTCGTCAAAATGCGAAATTAACAAGTCCTCACGAGCTATGCCCAAAAATTTAATCAGCTCTATCGAAGAGCCAGAGGCAGGACCAGTATAGACATTTATTTGGCTCTATTTTCACGTGTGAAGTGAACGACAGATGCTCTGCCACATAGAAAATAAAGGAAGACTCCTACGTAGAATGCTACATATATGAATTTCTTAACAAACAGAAACGCAATTACGCACTTCAGAACATCAGGTAGTACAGCAGTCAGACGAAAAATGAATAGAAATCCATCTCGATAGCTTATAATAAAACTGAAAGAGGAACTGCTACAGAGGGTACATACCTTTGCTTGATTTAGTGGCGTGTCTACGAGACTTATCAGACTTTGTTTTCTTTGGACTGATAGCAGAGTCTGCTCCATGGTCGTGATGATCAGGCGCAGGGCGAAACCTAGACGAGCAGTTAAAAGATGGTTACATTACATTAGGTTACACTACATTACATTAGGTTATACTACATTACATTAGGTTACACTACATTACACTACATTATACTACATTACATTAGGTTACACTACATTACATTAGGTTACATTACATTCCATTAGGTTATACTACACTACATTACATTACAGTAGGTTACACTACATTACATTATATTAGGTTATACTACATTAAACTACATTACATTAGGTTACACTACTTTATACTAGGTTACACTACATTATATTAGGTTACACCACATTATACTAGGTTACACTACATTATATTAGGTTACACTACATTACATTAGGTTACACTACATTATATTAGGTTACACTACATTATATTTGGTTACACTACATTACATTAGGTTACACTACATTATATTAGGTTACACTACATTACATTTGGTTACACTACATTACATTAGGTTCTACTACATTACATTAGGTTATACTACATTACATTAGATTACACTACATTACATTAGGTTACACTGCATTATATTAGGTTACACTACATTACATTAGATTGAAGACTACTGCCACCAGAGTGTATCTCTACCTTCACTCAACTCTACTACACAGTAGTTCAGGCATTTATCGGCTTTGCCCTCAACGCACAACGCAGCGTCGGCTGCCTCAGTCGCCTTTCAAAACCATATACCAATTCAGCAGATATAATTTTATCATAGGTTAAAGTTTTAAAATTAAATACAGATTAAAATTCCTAAATTAAATACGGATTAATATTCCGTCCGCTCAACTAACCAGATAGTGTGAGTGTTGACCCAGATGCTGGTATTTCCATACGGGTTTTCTGCATCAGTGTCGGTTTCGCTGGTATCACAGTTAGCGGCGTCAGAGAACTGCTTGACAGCCTCGTACACCGTCATGTTGTAGGGCAGCACGTTAGAGCCTATCAGAAACTCCAACCTGTGTCTACCACCACCGTGCGATAGAGACACCGCAGCCTACAATAAATCAATCAATCAATCTGTGGTGACCACAATCATAGTACATGACATAGAAGCCTATAATTAATTCAATTAATCCTAGAATTCAACAAATAATCAGCTATTACTTAGTATGGCACTTTACACCACAAATATAAAACAACTAACGGTACAATTCGTTTGACATAAGGATTAATTGTTAACTTGGCTGATGTTTGGCCTGAAACTAAGCTTATTACTCACACTGACAAACTGAATATTTTTTACTTCAACCCTTTCATGTTACTGTGAGGCCATGATTCCAAATTTCGCATTACTAATATATCCAATTATCCAATATGAACCATACAAGATAATTATAAGCATAGAAGTTAGCATTTAAAAGATTCAAAAGTCATGCAGTCGTTGATTAGAAATTTAACATACCATGGTGTCATCTATATCATCATCTGATGCATCATCATCATCACTTCCATCTGCATCAGCGTTCTAAACAAAACATCACATACAGTATAGACAGCATCGACATAGTATAGACATTTTCTTACAGTAAATAGTTATTTACCAGTAAAATATAAAGATCAAATTATTACACAGAAAATAAAACATTAACTTAAAAATAAAACTAGAGTGCTCATACTTAAAAGAAGCATTTTGCAATAATATTACACTATATACACAAACAGTTTGTATAAATGAACAAGGCAGGCACCTATGTTGCGAAATTTACAAATATTTACAGCAGATAATTAATAATAATAATAAAGGTTTAACGTAAGTTTCCTCATACAAGGATGATGTAACGGACGTCCCCCGTCACATAAATCCGTTGTGACAAACACTTGGTTCAAACATGAGAGGAGAAGGCGCTACACGTGGAAGAAACCAGGAATAACCGGAGGCTAGGGAAGATACGAAATGTACGAAAATGACTTTAATCTTGCATTGGTTTTTTAGATAGTCGAGAGAGTAAGTAACATGCGTGACTGAGATACCAGTCTGACGCGACCATATCCACGCATGATGAGATATCTCTCTATGGCCTGAACGAGAGCAAGCGGGTCAATCTTCACAGCGCCACCTCTCCACTGCTTCAGCGTCGTGCACGACGAGTGCCTCTGTAGGTTACACTGCTCAGCAACAACAACAACATGACAGTGTGTGTAATCTACGTACCAATCAGAAATTATAATGAAATTGTGCGTAATCTATGTGCCAACTACAAATTATAATGAATTGCGCTTAATCTACGTGCCATCCACAAATGATATCGAAATTGTGCGTAATCTACGTGTCGATCACAA
Source organism: Enchytraeus crypticus (assembly GCA_905160935.1). Lineage (NCBI taxonomy): Eukaryota > Metazoa > Annelida > Clitellata > Enchytraeida > Enchytraeidae > Enchytraeus > Enchytraeus crypticus. Next base: position 102,284 of record CAJHZI010000794.1, read on the forward strand.
AATATAATGAAATTGTGCGTAATCTACGTACCAAATACAATTAATTATAATAACATTTTGCTTAATCCATGTGTCAACCACAAATTATAATGAAATTGTGCTGAATCAATTAGCCAATCATAAAATCTCAAATTATACATTTCAGCGTAAAAATTATGCATATAATGTAATATAGTGCAATTATGTACAGTATGTACGCAATGTCGCGAAACTGTAGTATCAAACAATGTTGTGACCAGTCTTCATAAAGCCGTCTATTTTATATTACAGCAATCCATTTAAAACCTGATTTGTTTAACACATTAAATACGATCGTCTTACATAAATAAAATAGTAGGCAAATCCTTAATCTAATTAGACATTTATTTACAACAACAATTGAGTGCTACAGTCGTCAATGATATTACCGAGAACTACTGAACTAAATTCAAGTCAAAGGCAAAAAGTGAAAAGGATCTAAAAATGGTGCATTACTATCAAAAAACCCCAAAAATCATCATCATCATCTTCCCTTGAATACCAGTTTAATCAGAGTCGCGATACAAATAGACGGTCTCAAATCCTCTCCGTCCTACACCACACCACCAGCCAATCCCCTATTTGAGACTTTTCCATTCATTTAATTTTAAGTTCAAAGAACCCTAAAATCAATTGTAAGAAATCTAGGCAGGTACCTTGAGCTGATGCGTATCAAAGAACCTGAGAGCACTGGAGCCCCGGGCACCTGGAGGTCCACTGCCCCCAGGCAGGTCGTGCACTTTCACCTGAAACTATATAAGCACAATCAATAGAACATTAGAGAGCAGCGAGAGAATTAGTGTCCTAGTAGATAATACACGGTGTAGCAGACTAATGGAGGGTGTAGCAGACTAATGCATGGTGTAGCAGACTAATGCAGAGTGTAGCAGACTAATGCAGGGTTTAGCAGACTAATGCAGAGTGCAGCAGACTAACGCAGGGTGTAGCAGACTAATGCAGGGTGTAGCAGACTAACGCAGGGTGTAGCAGACTAATGTAGGGTGTAGCAGACTAATGCAGGGTGTAGCAGACTAATGTAGGGTGTAGCAGACTAATGCAGGGTATAGCAGACTAATGCAGAGTGTAGCAGACTAACGCAGGGTGTAGCAGACTAATGTAGGGTGTAGCAGACTAATGCAGGGTATAGCAGACTAATGCAGGGTATAGGACACTAACGCAGGGTGTAGCAGACTAATGCATGGTGTAGCAGAATAGTGAAGGCTAGCATACGTCTTGGTTCAACACAACATAGAGTTCTAACAGCTTTGCTAGTTAAATGCAGAATGTTTACTGTATGCATAGTTTATGTTACGCATGTCAACAACACTTGAAACGACCTAATGCTGCTTGTCTACCTGTTCTAGATGATGAAAGCAGTTCATGAGCTTATTAACAAGAGCAGAGAACGGCTCGGTATTTGACACATCAAGAGTCCAGCTATTCTCTGGATCGCTGCTCTATAAACACAATCAATCAATTAATACATGCACTGACAATGCGCCACACAATGTCACATACTCTACAGTATTGCTAATTTATACAGAGTGATGTAAATTTCCCGTTTTGTCCTGTTCGCCTACGTATAGGTCAACTGAGAATTGCATGCGTCGTAAGAACTGTAAGGTATGACTAAGCCAGACTGAAGAAGGCAAAGGGAAATTGTCTAAAATGCCACATTTTTCTCAGGGTTACACTACTGTGAAGATATGGCGGAGTCTTTTGTGATGGGATTAACTAGTTGTTTGATGCAGTGCTCATTATAGAAGCGTGAAAGCAGACTGCGAGTGGGAATATGAACATTGGACCTTCCACCACTGGGGCAGAATACTAAAGATAAAGTGATGCCAAACATCACAGCAAGGCTACATAGTAGGAAAGCTGATACCCACAGAGAGTGCAAGGCAGAAATGAGATCAGCAACTGTCTACAGTCAATCAACAAGCATTAGCGGGCACAGCAGAAGATTTTTTTGATATTTAATTACATATTGAGACTGGTCTAAATAGACCAACCATTAATTTTAAATTGACCATATTGAGCATATTTAACTACACGATATTATGCTACAATAAATCCATTGACAAATATTTCAGCTTTAAGACAAAATAAGTGGTATTAGGACTACTTAACACTAACGTTCAAATCATAGATGCTCTCAAAGAAAATAATTACATAACATTAAACTACTAAACCATAAATAGCCTGTATAGTGTTTATACTGTACATGAATAGACTGCATACTGTTTTAACTTCACGATCAAATGTTCTCAAAGAAATAAAATAATTAAATATCCAACATAGACTACATAGCAATAGACTGCATACTGTTTATACTATAGCATGCGTATGAACACTTGTTCTTCACAATTATAAAGTGAGGACATTGACAGAAATTCTTCACAAAATATCTTGAAGTTCAAACAAAATCTAACAAAATCAAAATGCAAGTTTTACATGAAAAACAAAATTAGCTTGACATATTGTCACTGCTTCTGTTATTTGGTATTATACTCAATTCTACTATAACAGTAATGCATTTATGCACGCAGAGTTATTAAGAAGCTTAGGCTATTGTAATTCTGGATTCGCTAGACTAAACGAGTTCAAATAATTTAGTTCTTTTTAATCTTCTATTGAGATTCTGATTATCCAGTAATTGAATCGCTTCTACATTTATATGGTGTAGAAGTCTTAGTTCGTGACTGCTTGCCGCCTTCTGTATTTGATCTGCAACCGAGGGTACTTGTAGATCACGATGTATATCATCATTTCTCAGATACCAGGGGGCATTAACAATGTTCCTCAGTACTTCGTTTTGAAATTTCTGAATAATTTCAATATTTGATTACTTTGCACAGCCCCAAATTTGGATTCCATACATCCATACCGGTTTAAAAATTTGAGAGTAGATTAAAAGTTTACTGTGTATAGATAATTGGAATTTTCTACCGAGAATCCAATAGAACTGCTGATATTTTAAGTTTAGTTCGTTCCTTTTTTCTTAATATGGTGTTTCCATCTTAATTTAACATCAAGGTTCATCCCTAGATATTTTGCAGCATTTTCATGCGGGACATACGTTCCATTAATTACTAGTTTAGGAGGATTAACTAGTTTTTTATTGGTAAAATTTATGTAGACAGATTTTAACTCGTTCAGTTTAATCTTCCAGCGAGCAGTCCATCCTAAAAGGCGATTAATAGCTCGCGGAACTTTTTCAGTTGAAATTTGTGCATCATTTCCTGTTGCCAAAATAGCAGTATCATCAGCGAAAGTTGCAACCGTAGTTTCCTCCATCTCAGGTTAAGTCGCTAGCATATAGAACATATAATACTGGTCCCAATACACTTCCCTGAGGAACTCCTGCATTTATGTTTCTGAGGTCAGAGTATTCATTTTCACATCTAACTCTGAAGGTTCTTTCCGTTAGATATGACGTTAGAGTATCTGCGTATTGTTTGGGCAACAATTTCTTAAGCTTGTAAATTAGTCCTTCGTGCCAGACTTTGTCGAAGGCTTGGGCTACATCAAGAAATATTGCAGTGCAGACTAATTTATCCTCTAAAGAACGCTCAATAACATCCGTAATGCGATGTACTTGATCTATTGTTGAATGTTTCTGCCTAAATTCAAACTGATAATTTGGAATTAGGCTATTATGTTCAATGATTGGTTTAAGTCTTTTAAGGAGTAGCTTTTCGAAAACCTTACTTATTATGGGAAGGAGCGATATAGGTCTATAAGACTTGACGTCCTGTCGTGGTTTGCCTGGCTTTGGTATATTATGACTTCTGCTACTTTCCAAATGTCTGGAACGCAACTAAGTCTGAATGCTGCGTTTATGAGTTAGGTTAGCATTACAATAGCTTTGATAGGCAATTCTTTAAGGATTGCCCCAGTGATCAAGTCGAAGCCAGGAGCTTTGCGGGCAGAGAGGTTTGTTTTAATAACCTGTGCCACTTCCTTAGGTGTGGTGAATTTTATGCTTTCACTGATTAAACTCGAGAGGCTATCCAGTTCTTCTTCTACATTTGATTTATTTGGTTTGAAAATATCAGTAAGACTGTCTGCAAATAGATCGGCCTTTTGTTTATTGTTTCTGGCCCATGGACCTGTGCCAGTTCTAATTGGAGGAACTGAGACAGTAGGCTGCTTAATGTTTTTTGTTGCTTTCCAGAGTGAGTAATCTGACTTCATATCTGCAGATAGTTCATTCAGATAAGACCCGATTGACTCATCTTTAAACTTTTGAATTTCTCTTTTAAGTCTTTGTGAACTATTATTGAGGATATTTTTACTCGTTGGGTTCCTGGATTGTTGCCATTTTCTTCTTGCTTTTCTTTTCTCTGATATCAATTTCACTATCTCTAATGGATAATTATAAGGGAAGCCTTTGGCAGTTTTTGTTATATGTCTAGTGTTGTTAAAAGCTGCTTTCTGTATTGCAAGCATAAATTTTTCAGACTCAACATTTAGTTGCAGATTCGATTTAAAGCTTACTTTTAAGTTTATTTCATTATGTAAGTCTTGTCTAAAATCTTCCCAATTTGTTGTTTTGTTGACTAGAGTTGGTCTAGCTTCCTTCATCATAGCATTTTCACTCAATGTTAACAAGACTGCCGAATGATCTGAAGACAGGTCAAAATTGTCTTCTATTTTAATAAAATTATTAGAGACTTTTTTCGTAATGAAGAAGTCTAATAGATCTGGAATCTTTAGAACATCAGTAGGCCAATATGTAGGTTTCCCTGTTGAATGGAAGTTACAGCCTAGGTCTTTTATAGCTGTTCTTAGTTCTTTACCTTTCAAGCTGGTTAGTCTTGATCCCCAATCAACGTGCTTAGCATTAAAATCTCCACCTATAATATACCTCTCACCTGCTTGCTGTAGTATTTCTCTATAATCAGAGGATTTCAAATTCTGTCTGGGAGGGAAATATGATGCTCCCAAACATACAGACTGCTTCAAGGTTTTAAGTTGCACGAGGGTTAATTGAATTTCTTGCTTTTGGATATTTTGTTCTTCATAATGAGAGATGGATTCCTTGATCACTATAGCACTACCGCCTTTGGCTTTATTATCTGGGTGGTATGTATGATAAGTTCTATAGCCTCTTACTTTAAAATGGCTTTCTCTGGTAAAATGAGTTTCTGAAATTAGACAAGCATCTATACTGTGAGTGTAAAGAAATGCTTCAAATTCTTGTTTCTTGTTGGTGATTCCATTAGCATTCCAAGTTGCTATCCGTAGACCTTTATGATCCATGCAATGAAATAGATTTTGATGCCACTGGCGTAAGTCTGGATTCCAGGTTATTAAGTCTAGCATATATATTGTTAAGTGACAGCATGACTTTCTGCAGTGTCTGATTCACATCTAGTTCCCGACTTTCTGCATTAGTTGTAGTGGCAAATATTTGATTTTCCTTAGATTGGCCGCTTGCAACCTGGGTATATGAGGTTCCATTTCTTGTAGTACTGTTAGTTAGTGTATTTGTCGATTTTTTCTGAGTGGCATCCCTTCGCTGCTGCAGCTGCTTAGCAATGATGCAGCCTCTGTAATTAGCTGGATGTGCTTCGGCGCAGTTACAGCACTTAGCTGCGAGATCTTTGGGTTTACTACACTGCGAGGAAAGATGTTTTCCTGCACACTTCACACATACTACATCTCTATTACAAAAATTCTGCGTGTGTCCAAATCTCTGACATCTTTTACATTGCGGAATTTGTTTATTCTGCCGCAATGTTTCAACTTTAACTCGCATATAGCACAGGTACTGTATGTCATAGATGCGCTTGACGTCTTCAGATTTATCAAAACTTAGTAGAAACATAGGTAGCGGTTTTTTCCCCTCCGGTGTTTTCTTAAGCATCGGCTCAACCGTCAAAATTTTATAATTCTTTGTGAGCAACTCAGATTTTATATCTTCAGGGTTGCATGAAGAGTGCACATTTTTTACCACAACTCTTATCGGCCTATCTTGCTTGTTTTCATATGTATGCCACTGAAAGTTGTTCTGTACCAAAGTATCTCTTAGCACTCTGTACTCTTCCGGTTTGTCTACATTGATTTTAATCTGACCGTTATTCATATATGTTGCTCTGAATGGAAGGTTTTCACTTTCTAGTACATTCTTCACCTCATCATATTTGACAACTTGGCTGACAATGACTGGAGGTGGTTTTACAATTTGAGCCGGTTTTGGATTTAGCATAGTTGCTGACTCTGATAAATTAGTTGGTGGGGAACTCTGAGGGGATTTTTCAGCTTTATGTTTTTTCCTGGGTTTGCGACCAGTTAGCCAAGCAGTTTCTGAGTTTACAATTTTCTCTTCTTCAGAGTGAGTAGGGCTATCGAATTTATCTGCAGTTATCTTACTCTTAAATGAGGCAAGCTCCATCTCCAGCTCTTTAATTCTATTGAGAGCATTCTCGAGTAGCTTTTCAGTGCTTAGAGCTGCCATCTTACGAATGACAATATGGGCACAACAGGAATATCAGTGATTCTACAGCAGCTACTTCTGTAGGAACCAGTGATGCGTGACGAAATTTTGAGTAGCAAATCCAGGGAATATTATGACTGAGGGTTTTTCCAATCTATCTATTTATAAAGAATGGACCAGTAAATATTTCTTCCAAAATATGTCTGGGGCTGCAGGCGCCTAGAGCCGCCACTATCCAAATACTGCCGCAACGACCTAAAGTCGGCCGAGCCGTAAAGACGGCCGGTACCTCCAACAGAACACAGAAAGTTCTATTTATTTATAATATTCTAATTATTTTAATATTTTAATATGCTGTTTACATAGATACGTAAACTAATAATACAGCAGAAGATGAAGCAAATACATCAATAGCACAAGCTAGTCAGTCAGACATCATAATCGCACAAGCTAGTCAATCAGGCATCATAATCATCATCTATCCTTAAAGCACACTTTAACTAGGGTCGGGATAAATCATACAAAGGTCAACAGAGTAATAATGAAAGTAATAATTTCAAAGTAATAATGAAAAAGTGGTCCAAGTGAAACAAAGTCATTAATTAGAACATAACAAAAATATAATATTTCGTAGCTAAAGCTGGTAATCTAAGCTTCTAAATAAATAACCAGTAGGCCATGGCTCACCAAAAAACTTATTCGGGCAACAAAATCTCATACACATTGGTACGCACCTGTGACGCGGAGAGAAAGACGGCTAGGAAGCGACGTAGACGAGTATTTCTACTGGCTGCAGACAGATCTGCCGCTGAAGCCGATGAGGCAGAAGCAGTGGCGCCCGCGGTGGTAGCAGTGAGATATGTTAGCAGAGCCTCGACAAGACCGCTGTGTAGCATCTCGAACGGTGAGATGTCGCTGCTCACCACTGCCTCGGCGATCTCTCTCAGTCCTCTCATCTCCTCCTTCTACACACAACAATAACAACAACAATCTCTCTCAGTCCTCTCATCTCCTCCTTCTACACACAACAACAACAAAAATCTCTCTCAGGCCTCTTATCTCCTCTTTCTACATACAACAATAAGAACTTCTACAAGTTCAGAGTTTTTAGACTTAACTGTGTTACAAAAAACGAATTGGAGCATCTGCAATATCTGCTAAAAAAAGTAGTTAATTCAATTCCAAATCCACATATATCGTTACTAGCACGATATTAATTAATAGTATATTATGCTATTGACTGTACGTCTTTAAAGGTACTACTAGCAAAATTTTGATATGAAATATATATTATGACTTCTTTTATTGCTGTTATTTTGACATTGATAAATAATAGAAGATATATTACTAAAGCCATTATTGCTACATGATGCTACTATTAGTGTTATCCTGACAATAAAATCATACTACAATGATTTACCTGATTGGACAGAGCACTGGTGGCTGCACAGAACTGATTAAGAGCACTAATAATCACTACAATGATTTACCTGATTGGACAGAGCACTGGTGGCTGTACACAGCTGATTTAGAGCACTCATGGCGGTCGTGTTAGATGAGCGAGTCTCTGAACCAAAGTACTTCTCACTGAATTGTATCGCTGCTCATAAACACACACATAGTCATGCCGACCCATTGAATACATCTCTCACATTATACTTGTTCGTTATAAATTATATTTAAATACACATTCTTGAAGACTGATTGATTAGACGATATAGCACATTGAAGTTAAAAAGGGTAGTAGAAAGTGTTTAAGCATAGAGCAAAGATTGACTTAAAGTGTATACAAAGACTACAAAATAAATTTTAATATTGAATCAAACACTGTGACGAGATAGACTAAATATATACTATAAGGCATGATGCGTAAAATGTTGAAGTTAAAAATTTAGTGTACGGAAATGATTAATCGCAGTCTTCTGTGGCATATCCTGTAGTCACCTCTTATAAACATATCCAGCGTTTTACAGATCTAGCCACAATACAGTACACAAAATATTGAACTGTCACCTACAAACCCGAACGTTACCGAAAGTGACATACAATATATAAGCCTGAGTAAATTTAAATTTGGTATCTTCCGGTTGGCTAGAAGGATATAAACTGAACTAAGAGTTTGACGTTCCTGACATTGCCATGGCGAGGAACCGGACGTTAAATTCTTATTGATTGATCGTTTGAGAAGCAGACCTTGTTCAGAGATCCACTTTCTGATCTTCTCCCTGTTGTCCACTGGACTAGGCCTAGGAGGCAAGGGTGGAGTACGCACAGCCTCCTGGTAGAGTATGTGTGATAGGCCGATACTGGCAGGCTACAACAAAAGTACCATAGAGTAAATACAGAGCCGATACTGGCAGGCTACAACAAAAGTACTACAGAGGTAATAAAAGTAATATTAGAGGTCCAGGCGGTAATAGCACAATACAATGAATACCAGCCTAGGAAGAAATGAAGTGTGCATTGATTGTTTACAGAGAACTGGCTTACCCAATCGTATTTTGTTGTGAAACTTCTACTTTAACACGGGAAATATTTTAAAGTATGGTTTTAGCTTCGTTTATCTGTGTCCCTCAACATCCTTAGGATCATCACCTCAACAGTCTGGGGGTTATTACCCCCATCTGCCCCTGAGTGCCTCCAAGTGACCCAGTCATGCTAGGGCGAGGTGACCTTTAACCATAACCACAAAATAATGTAACAAACATAAAATACTCAAAATATTAGCGCTGAGCAGAATAAAAGACTCAAATCTGAGAAAATCTCTTCTTCCTCAGAAAAATGTGCCTAGATGTAAATAAGATTACACTTAAATGCACAATTTAAGACTAATCATAATTAAAATTATTTAATTAATCTTATTTAAGACTGCGGCTCAAAGAAAGGCCACGAGTAATGTCAAGCTCCTACCAGAGGGGGTGAAGGCCTGTCCCCGGTTGAGCTGGACCTGCCCCACCTCGACGGGTGAAGCCCGGCAAAGAACGAAGCTTTCATCGAGCTGCTCCACTTTCCACCGCGAGTATGGGGGGGCTGCTGCTGCTGAAGCCCCAGAGACGCCCCCAGCCCACTCGACCCGCCCATCTCACCCATACCACTGGAACCAGGCAGGAGCTGGTGGTGCGTGGAGTGGTGTAGCCCACTGGTAGCTGAGCCGCTGGTGTCCATGCCACCGCCAGCACCGGCTAGCTCCAGCTTAGAGCTCTTACGACTGCTACCTGACGTGCTGCTTCTCTTCGACTGCTTCTTGTGCTTCAGCACGCTGCTCAGTCTACTGCAACAGAACGTCACATTGGTAGTATAGAGAAAATACAGTCAATAGATATGTGTACAGGTCTTACTGCGATGATCTGGACAAACAGCTTGAAAAGCTAAGGTTAACGTCCGTATCCTCACTCGAAAGCGATGTCAGTGACTGGCGACCCCAAGATTTGAACCCTGTACATACTGATCTGCGGTCGAGTGTCTCACTGACTTCGCCGATTTTACACTGACCACACTTCACCTGTCCCTGCTGTCTACCTGATTTTATTTCTATATTCACAAAACTACTTATATTTGACAAAAGTCACAAAAATTGTCAAAACTGTCCAAAAAACTAAGACATAACAAAGTTATTATAAACTGTGAGTATTAGATTATTATTATTAGATTCAGAACTATATAACAACTGTATATAATCTGTAAAACCACGCAGTCTATCTATGGTAACGTCACAAAAGCAAACCAATCATAAGTTATAATAATAAAACACAAGTTTAAAAAGCTGGAATGACTAAAATGAGTAAAAGATCAGGAAACGTACGTTAAAGCTTTATTATTATTATTATTGCTATTAATAATAATTATAATAATAATATTATTATTATAATTATTATTAATACAGAACTCACAGTCTCGACGAAGGACTCGTAACGCTCGACTTGTCCAACGAGTCTGTCGGAGTCGACTGAGAGTCGGGCAGCAACATGGCCGACATCTGCGACTGCTGCTGCTTCTTCGTCAGATGACCGACGGAAGCGGATGCGGCTGCCGGCGGCTCTGCGCTGGAAGTGGCACTGGACTTAGAGTGACCGGTGGAGTGGAGTGAGCCCAGCGACATGGAAGCTGAGGCAGGGGTCGACTTCTTAGAGTCTGAATGATCCTTCTTAGTGGATAGGTCTATCGCCTCGGGCTCACACAACTTCTTTATCTGATGTATCACACCTGAAACAATCGATAGCAAGCATAAATAGTAAGGTAAGGCTAATGTTACACAACTTCTTTATCTGATGTATCACACCTGAAACAATCGATAGCAAGCATATATAGTAAGGTAAGGCTAATGTCACACAACTTCTTTATCTGATGTATCACACCTGAAACAATCGATAGCAAGCATATATAGTAAGGTAAGGCTAATGTCACACAACTTCTTTATCTGATGTATCACACCTGAAACAATCGATAGCAAGCATAAATAGCAAGGTAGGGCTACGGTTAATGTCAGTTTCCTTACTTGAAAGCGATGTCAGTGACGGGCGAGCCCAGGATTTGAACCCTGCACATTCTGATCCGCAGTCAAGCATTTTACCGACCTCAGCCGGTAATTAAATGCTAATGATAAAATAATAATAATAAAATGCTGCTGCTAATGCTGCTACAACCACCACCACCGCAACCAACCACAACAACAGTAATAACCACCACCACTACTACTACTAATCATCATCATATTCTTCCTGTTAATCCCAGTTTAACTAGAGTTTTACTACTACTATTAATAATAATTATAATAATTACAGCAACATTACAAATAAAAATGGTTAAAAGTTTGCTTCCTTAATCAAAGATAATGTCGGATACATACTTGTAGCATTCATCGTTGCAGAAAAATTCCGAATCAATCAAGTATTACAATTAATTATACACTGGAAGATTACACGTGTGAATCTTAAATTCTACCAATAGTGTCTCCATGATGCAATAATATATAGTAATAATAATAATCATAATCATCATAATAATAATAATGGTTTAACGTCCGTTTCCTCATACAAGGATAATGTCAGGGACGTCATATTAGCTATTGTGCGTAGCAGATACCTTCTCTGCAGAAGTAGACGCTGAACACTTGTGGCAGTTTTTCCATCAGTATATTTGCCATCTGAATGCCAGCCACCACAATCTTCAAGTCCTGTGAGGCCATCATGGCTGCTATGTGACTGCATCAATCAATCAACAACACAGGAGGTCGATTAACTAATCCAACAGGCTGGCAATTGCAATCGATCAATAATAATATAGGCAATTATAAAGGCTAATCGATTTACAAATCAACAAAAAATCGATCAAGCAATCACAAACGTTATTGCTCAGTCAATTGCACAAGCAATCGATTAACAAACCAAACTCACAGCTGAATAACATTATAACTACCTTCTTCAGATAATTAACAGCTGTCACTAACTCAATTAAACATTAAATCAATTAATTAATAACTAAATCAATCAAAGATTTCATAATAAAATGCGGGTAAAGCTAGCGTTAACATCAGTTTCCTCATTCGAAAGCGATGTCACTGACGGGCAAGCCCAGGATTTGAACCCTGCACATAATAATCCGCAGTCGAATATCTTACTATCGTTTGTCATTGATGCAATACGCCATATAACTATAACACATAACTATATCCACATATACCTTCAACAAAACAAATCAAATAGAAATTGCTAAAAAGTCTGTATAGGAGTATGATAACAATATTATAGAGAATACCAAAATACAAGTGAAACACTTAAATTAAAAAATTTAGCCCTAGATATTAAATCTTGTTTACCATTGATCATACATAACAAGTGTCACTGGATTAATTTGATAAAAACAGTCTACAAAGACCACAAGATTAAGTTTCCCAACTTTAGACATCTATTAGTTTACAGCCAACAGGCTACACATAAATGAGTCGACTGAACATCAAGAAAGAAGAAGAAGAATACCTGGAGACGTTGCATGAAGGCAGAACACTGTTGAGCAGCTCGGCTGACGAGTAATACATCATACGTAGTATAGCCTGAAGGCACTTGTGGCGAACGGCTGGTCCAGCCTGTAGGAGTAAGTAACACAAAAAATTTAACAATTTACCTTTATCATAGCAGTAGAGCAATGTGTAACGAATATTGTAATCATAGTGAATTTAAACTGACAATAAAGTAACCATTATTGTTTGCACTATTTAATCCAGAAAATTTATTTGAGCACTAGACTCACATGCCTAATAAACATGTTATTAGACAAGAGTTTTAAAGAGTTTTGTAGATTAGGCACTATTGTTGTTTACAGTATTGTTTGAACCACAGTTTTACTTCAATCAATGACTAAACTGCTGATACCGAATGGCTTTAAGTGAAATATTTGATTTCTGCTTGTTGTACAAAACATCATCATCATCAGATCAGTTAGGCCACAAGTATTGGCATGCACAACAACAATACAGTAACAACCTGTATACACGGCAAACATACAATACACAAACAATCATCATCATCTTCCTTGCATCCCAGCTTTAACTAGGGTCGGGAAAAACAAACAATAATGACAGAATGAACAAAAACCACATAAATACGAAATAAAATAAAATACAATAAAATATGAAAAATAAAACAAAATAAACAACAAATATATAACATACAATAGGATAAGGAAGCAAGACAATAACATAAAATACAAAAACAATAAACAAACTGAATAAATATACACTAAGAAACAACAAACAAAAGTATAAACAAACGATTCAATAAACATACAACACACAAACAATATAGGACACGGTAAATAAATAAATTAATATACAACGAAATAATAAACAGCAACAAGAACATAAACATACCGAAGAGCTGTAGACTTCGTAGAGAACAGAGAATAAGGTTTTAATGAAGGTGGCGGCTAGATTACAATCTTCATTCAGCACATCTTCACGAGAGTCGCTCTTCACCAGGAATTGCTTAGGAGCTACGAGAGAAATATTACAATAAACATTTAGTTTAAAACCTCATATATCACTCTGATAATCTTCTGTTCTTATCATCTTATCAATATCAATTAAAATCTCATAAGAAGAATCACGACACCACAAAACAGCAAATAGTCTTTAAAGAAAATGAAATTCATTCAGATAGATATACCATGAAGCTATATATCAGCTTAAGCCTATGCATCAAGAATGGAAAGGATTAGCTGGACTCAAAGGGCTGCAAATGAGGAAGTTCTGCAGGGAGTTGGTACAGATAGAGAGTTGAAAAATGCATTAAGAAATACGAAGAAGAGTTGGATAGGATACATTCTAAGCGGGGAGGGGGAAAACCTACTAAAAGAGGTCACTGAAGGCAGAATGGAAGGAATACATGCAGAGGCAGGCCGAGATTAGGAATGTTAGATGATTTAAAGATCCATTCATATGTGGACATTAAGAAAGAGGCGAAAGACGGAGAAGAGTGGAGGTGTTATATGATATGGACCTGCCAGTAGGCAGTGCTCTAAGAGAGAGACAGATATCAGCTTAAGCCTAATTTGACATCAATATTGGCTATTACTCTTCATTTTGCAGTCAAATTGCACTAACAAAATCCTCCTGAAATGCAAAACCCCACGATCAAGGCTAACTACGTTACACAACGTAAGTTAGTTGATCATATGATCTCCTCCGCCAAGAGTTCTTACTTTAAGAACTTGATCTTGCAGAATCAAAACTGCCCCAAAAAACTTTGGGGAACCCTTGATTCATCGCTTGGTCGCACTATCCCAAAGTCTCTTCTAAATTCCAATTCTTCGTCAAATCTTGCCAGCAATTTTCTTAATTTCTTTGATGACAAAATTACCAGACTCTGTTCTTCTATTCCTCCTTGTTCTGAGACTATTTCATATCCGTCTATGCCAAATCCTCCTCTGCTGTTAAATTTTAAACCTGCTTCTCTTGAAGAAATCCGTCATCTAATACTCTGCTCCATCGACTCTTCTTGCTCGCTAGATGCCATTCCAACCAAACTACTTAAATCTTGCATTAATGCCCTCCGACCTCCAATTACCCATCTGGTTAATCTTTCACTTTCTGAAGGAATTTTTCCATCTACTTTTAAAAATGCTATTGTTTCTCCTCTGCTTAAAAAGCAATCTCTTCCTAAAGATGATCTTTCTAGCTATCGTCCCATTTTCAACTTAAATTTCATTTCCAAAATCTTGGAAAATCTTATCTACACTCGCTTGCGCAGCCATCTCGAACCTTTCCTTCTCTATCTTGTTTTCAATCTGCATATCGAAAGCTTCACTCCACTGCAAGAAACTGCCTTACTCAGCATTCATAATGATCTTTGCTTAGCCTTAAACTCTCAAAAGGAATCAGCCCTTGTACTACTTGATCATTCGGCTGCCTTCGACACCATCAATCATAACATTCTTACTAGTAGACTTAAAACGTGCTTTGGTATCTCTGATTCCGCTTTCTCTCTGATCTCCTCCTATCTTTCTGGTTGCACTCAATCTGTTATTATAGACAATGAATGCTCCCCTGAACTACCTCTTCTTCGTGGTGTGCCCCAAGGATCTGTACTTGGACCTTTACTTTTTTCCCTCTACACTACCCCACTCAGTTATGTTTTAGACAATGCTTCAATGAAATTTCATTTCTATGCTGATGATACTCAGCTGCACATTTCATTTTCTAGCTTAGATTCTGACTTGAAATTGCAACACCTTTCATCTGTTCTTGACAAAGTGTATTCATGGTTTTGCAGTAATCGTTTCTCTATCAACACCTCTAAAACCGAATATCTGTTAATCGGCACTCCCCAGCAAAGAACCAAAATTGCCAATTCCTCCATCTATTTTCAAAATCTTGCTCTCACTCCTACTCCCAAGGCTAAAAACCTTGGTGTCATGTTTGATGAAAATCTTGATTTTAAATCTCATATCTCATCTGTCTCTCGTTCATCTTTCTTCCAGATTTGTCAAATCAGACAGATACAGTCATCTCTTGATAAAAATTCATCCATAATTCTTGCCAACTCAATAGTTCATTCTAAACTTGGCTACTGCAACTCATTGCTATATGGTTTACCTTCTTCTCTCATGCGTTTGCAACACATTCAGAATATTCTAGCACGTGTTGTCTGTCGATCCTCGAGGCTTCAGGACACCTCTAGTTCGTTGCTTAATAACCTTCATTGGCTTCCTGTAGTTCATAGAATTACGTATAAAATTGCTCTTTTAACTTTCAAAACACTCCTTTTTGGTAAACCTTCTTACCTTTCTGATCTCCTAATCAAATACCATTCTCGTAAGCTTCGTTCTTCTGATACCAAACTGCTCAAAGTTCCCAATATCCTTACTTCGTTAGGTAGACGTTCATTTTCTTTCTCCGCTCCTACTGTTTGGAACTCTCTTCCTCTTGATCTTCGCTCATGTTCTACTACTTCCACTTTCCGTTGTAGTTGAAAACACATCTCTTCCCACCATAGATTTTATTTCATCTTGCCTGACTGTTTTTTTGATCACCAGACCAGCACTGTTTAGGATCTTTTATTTCTCTTTAGCACATGTTTTTTCGGATCGTTTGGGGTGAATCGATTTGTAGTGACGTGATGGGGGGACGTCCCTGACATCATCCTTGTATGACGAAACGGACGTTAAACCTTTATTATTAACAAGTTTACTGTTAGTAAACTATAATTAATTCTTAAACAATATAATATTTGAAAAGCCACTTAAAATCACTGATTTGTAGTGAGATGTTAAAACAGTAGAAGAGACAGAGAGATTATCCTCACCGCTAAGAGCCGTATTGACTTTTCTCTGCACATGCCTGGCTGTACCCGTATCATCATTTATCTGCTGCATCATGTCGAAGTCTATCGTGTAGCTTCCTCCGAATATAGTCAGGCTTACTTCATGATCACCGTTCTGGTGAGCCGCCTACAAAATCAATCAATTCAGTCATCAATTAATCAACAATTAATCAATCACTCTTCTTCAGTGTATAGTTGTGTAGACCTTCAGCTGCAGTCAAGCTGTAGATAAATCTTTGAGTACAGATCAAACAAAGAATTTCACGTTCATTTCAACATCAGATAAGAACCTGACGTCAAAGACGTCCCAAACAGCCCAGGTTAGGCAGCCTAGGTTACACCCGGCCGCCAAAATTCAACCCATTCACGAAACAGCAATGGTTCAAATCTGTGTAAGTTAAATGAAAACACCGATCGCAAATAAATAAATTTGTATCAAGAACAAAATAGTGTCAAGAGAGTAGAATACAGATGAATAATAATAATAATAAAGGTTTAACGTCCGTTTCCTCATCCAGGGATGATGTCAGGGGTGTAATGAAGCGGCTACTAAGTAAAATAGTCAAAACTACGTTAAGACGGTCAGTAAAACAACGACAACAAATGTTCACATTTAAAGTAACTGACGAATGCAAATTAAACGAAGAAAATCAGTACCTCAATAATGCGACTGTCAATGAGACTGTACCAATGCCAGATACCGTGATCACCCAGCCACTGCCAGGCAACTTTGTCTGCTTGCTGGGCGGGATGCTTGCGTAGCATACCATCCACTGCAAACAGGCCATCTGTGGGCAGCTTGGGCATCAGTTCTCTACAATCAATCAATCCATCTAATGAACGAGCCGACAGTCGTTCAATGCAACAAGTAAAATCAAAATAACAGAGAAACGAATCGCTTTAAATATTAACCGCTAGATAATTATATTAATCGTAAATCAATAGCAGACTCGCAGGCAAACACTCCTTGAAATTACAAACTAATGTGTCTACAGCGAATATTTTTATGAGCAAAACAAATTGTTACTACAAGCATACTGTACATGTAAATGTATGCATGTAGTAAATTTAAGTATAATTACGTAATTAATTATAATTATTTGTAAACTTGGAAAAGTCTCAAATAGGGGATTGGCTGATGGATGTTACGATGTATGACAGAGAGAATTTGAGACAGTCTATTTGTATCCCGACCCTAGTTAAACTGGGATTCAAGGGAAGATGATGATGATGAATTATTTGTAAACTTAAGGATAGGAAAGCAAGCAAAATATAGTAAAAGCAAAGTATAATGTATACTAAAGTATAAAGCTATAGCTCCCGTTAATCCGATGCTTACCCGATCAGGCAGACAATTTCGTATAATTCTTGAGGAGATCTCTGAACAAGCTGCAATATCAAACACGCAACAATATAGACGAGCACGGAATAATAGCAAAAATCACTCCAAACACAATAAAACCTAGTCTTTCGCCTCCATTTAAAGTAAAGTGTGCATTCGTAAATACACTGAGAATAAAGGAAAGTACCAAATGGGTAAAGAATTGTTTTCTCAGGGAATGACGCCCCTGCCCAGTAAATGTTAGTTGAAGCTGAGGAAGGCACAGGGGGCCCATCTCATCATAAGCAGAATCCCCCATGAATAATGGTATATCAAAAGGAATGTTATAGATGATTTAAAGATTACTCGTACGTGGACATGAAGAATAAAACAGAAGACAGAGATGAGTGGAGAAGTTTTATACCATGGATCTGCCAGTAGGCAGTCAACTAAGAGAGAGAAATGAAAGTAGTGTCGGGGATAAATACCTCGATACACTGAGCAGCTCCCTGATCTGATGGACCTACGAGCAGAAAGCAGAGCGTCTCCGCAACATCTGCGTACAAAATAAAACCACAGCTCAGCACCTTCATTTAATCTAGATTCACATTTATATACAACTGACTTAGATATTTAACTATAGATGATTGGTAGTTTACAGCAGACTTTTGTTAGATCTCACTAAGTTCTCGTTTTCTAATATTTAACTGTTTCACTACAGAGATTGTTAAATAAAAGTAACTGAATGTATTTTAGTAATTTAACTATGTTCCCCTAGCTCTCATTTTTCTGAAGTGCACTCTTATGCTAGGGGCCCATATTAGATACTTTATGACCTGTACATTATAAGATACAAAATTCTGACCATTCCACAAGCTCACAATTCCAAAAATTCCAACTTTAACCGTTGCCCGGCTACAGTCGTGGCATACAACAAGAGATAACCGATACAACGGAGGGATAGGCTGAACTTACTCTGTTTAAGAAGCTGCACGGCCAGGTCTGGACAGTTGGTGCACATGACGACAAGCATGTGCAGGACAGTGACAAACATACCAGAGCTGATGAGAGGTGGCGCCATCACCAGCTGCTCACACACATCAAACCATAGAAACATATAACATCACTTTAATTCATCGTTGTCATCATCGTCGTCGTCATCAACATCATCATCAACACCATCATCATCATCATCATCATCAAAAGCACCACCACCACCACCACCACCACCATCACCATCACCATCATAATCATCATAACCTGCTTCTTTTTAATCCTAGTTTAACTAGAGCCAGGATACGAATAGACCTTCTCCACTCTCATATCATATTACCAGTCAATCTCCTAAAATTTCTTCCAATCGTCTTAGATTTTTTTAAAGCTATTTCTGAAGCCTAAGCGATCACCAACCGAATGCTCTTTCTGACTTCGGTCTTGAATCCTTACCATCACTTTAATTAATCGTACATAGTATAATACATGATAACTATATAGTACAGTTACAAGAGTAACAGATTTAGAATATCACAGAATCAATTATATTTATAACTATTAAATATTAAGTTTCATATAAGACTGTTCGAGAAAACGTTACCCTAGCTAACATGCAACTTTGTTCTGACTATCTCAAGGTCAGCACTCAAGCGTTAGCATCTATGACTATAACTAGTCTATTGTCGCATAAGCCAAAGGGATACATAAGATACACTATTCAACAGAGATGCGTTATATTTTATTACAATAGCAAACAAACTAATATAATAACTCAAGTTGGATGAACAATCTAATAGCAAACTTGTCTTAGAAGCAACGAGTTGAAGGTTTCTAGTTCAAATCCTGATGGAAATTAATCTGATACATATTCCTAGTGATAAGAGAGAAGTAGACTAAAACTGACATGAGATGCAGTAATTAAGATGGACAAGAAAAATAGATGATTGACTGATGATGGTGATTGACTGATGATATGGTGTGATACAGAGAGGATTGGAGTAGGTCCATTCGTATCTCGACCCTAGTGAAACTGGGAATTAAGGGAAGATGATGATCCCTTGTGATATGAAAACAGAAGTAAATCAAGCTATATCAGCTAGATGTCTTACTAGATTCTGTTGCGATATAAAAACAGAAATGACGCTATATCAGCTAGATGTCTCACCAGATTCTGGATGCTAGAGAGCAGACCGTGACTCGCTATTTCCTGCAGAATTTTCTCGTCAGACTGATAATTATCCACGAGTCTCGCCATGCACAGACAAACACTGTCCAACGACTTCTTGTCCTACAGTCAACCAAATAGAAGCCTACATAATTAATCAATCAATCAATACCTAGTCGAATGCCAATCAGTACATTACACTTCCTTTGGCGATCAATCAATCAATACCTAGAAGAATGGCAATCAGTACATTCGACTTCCTTCAACAATCAATCAATTGCCATCAATCAATCAATACCTAGTCGAATGGCAATCAGTCTATTCAACTTCATTCGACAATCAATCCATTGCAATCAATCAATCAATACAATATCGAATGGCAAGCAGAACATTCGACTCCATTCGACAATTAATCAATTGTAGTCAATCAATCAATACCTAGTCGAATGGCAATCAGTCTATTCTACTACATTCAACAATCAATCAATCAATACCTAGTCGAATGGCTATCAGAACATTCGACTCCATTCGTCAGCCAATCAACAGCACTCAATCAATACCAAGTCAAACGTTAAGCATTTTGAAGATTTCTGCGTGCCTTACCTGACAAAGCGACGAATGCAATAAGTGCAACTACTTGCTGGTATTGGCACATGTTATGCTTACATTTTGTCATAGGAGCACCTTTCTAATTATTTCCTTATTCTTAAGAATCGAACCCAGTGAGACTAGGTATAAACTAAAGGGACTAACAGCCTAACTGCGAACATCAGAATATCATAGACATCTACTAGTCTAGGCTACACAGTGACAGGCACTATTTGACTAGCAACTCAACTCAGCTTGTCTCACAGCTATGATCAGTTTACTTGTCAATTTAAATAATCATTCTGACAATTCAACTGATCAATCAATATCTCCTTAGATATCTAAATAACACAGAAAAATCACGTAATCTACAATAAACATCAAGAGCTCACATATTATGGTTAACTGAAACAATTACATAGTGCAATCAGAATACATGCAATTAGATTACACAACAACGTAAACAAACTAAAACTAGCTGAAAGCAAATAGCTATAACCTATATTTCAGCAATAATTTCTATTAGGCAGTTAATACAGCTTAACCATGGACTAAACATTTAATAAATTAATCAATTAAACAATCGATCGATCAATCAATCAATCAATCAATCGATCAATCAATCAATCGATCTATCAATCAATCAATCAATTAATGAATCAATCACGTAGACTATTGACAACATCCACTAACTAATCGATCGATAGATCAATCAATCAATCAATCAATTAGTGAATGAATCAAGCTGACTCGTGACAACAGCTACTAACACTCTGATTCAGCCTGGTGGAGATAAGTGGGAGAGCCTCTTTAACGAAGTGGAATTCATCAGGCGTAAGATTTTGACAGCAGTTAGCAGCTATACTCAGAGCAGACCTTTGAGCGGGTAGCGAGAAGAAGTCTACGTACGTTAGGCACGCCAGCATACCGTTCTGTCAAATGCACAAATAGCATAGCCATTCCATCAGTCCCAATCAATAATTGTACATGTGTATAGTCGTTCGTGCATTGTAATTTATTATTTAATTAGTACATTTTTATTTTTTATTTATTCAAGGGAAGATGATGATGATGATTTCCATTGGTGAATAGTTAGTTAGATAATGAATTTGTGAAAAATAACATTCCTGGCATTGCCGCTGGATATAAAATTATTAGTGTTCTGTTTTCTATTATCTTAACTGAAGGCAGAATGATAGCTATTAAATTAGTCTAAATTCTTAACGGCATTGCCATTGAATATAAAATTAATACTGTTCTATTTTCTATTATTTTTACTGAAGACAGAATGATATCTATTAAATTAGTCTATATTCTTAACGACAGTTCTTGTTGAAATTAAAAGTAGCTAGTATAAAGTAAACGAGACTACACAATGGTAAAGACTAATTAATCAATACCTACTGGAAACATTGTGAAACCAAGAAAAAATATAAAAAATTTAAACTCTTGCAATAATCAAACTGAACTCTACGTACACATGATATTATTATTCTGTTTAAAACCATGGAATTAACGATGAATAGAGCTAGTACATATTTAGTCAGGTCAAGAATCTGGATGGCATAATTAAGAGTAAATTAGGAGTCTTAATTCATTAATTTATTACTTTACAAATTTCACAATTAAGAGTTAGTTAAGAGAGCTAAGTCATTCATTTATTAATTTACAAATTGCACAATTAAGAGTAAATTAAGAGCGTTAATTCATTAATTTAAAAATTACAATTAAGAGTCCTAATTAACTGACCTAATTAACTTACCGACTTCGCCACCGGTTGGAGCCTGTGGCAAAGTCGGTAAGATACTCGACTGCAGATCAGTTGATGCGGGTTCAAATCCTGGGCTCGCCTGTCACTGACATCGCTCTCGAGTGAGGAAACTGACGTTAACCTTAGCTTTAAGACTCGTGACACACTACTACAAGGGACGGGGTAAACAGGTAGTGATGATATAGTCTAGACAACGAATGTACTTACAGCATGAAGAATGGCCTTGTTGTGTTTCTTAGAGAGCATCTCCAGAGCCTGCAGTGACTGCTCTGCCACGTCCATACAGTGTATCGCCTGCAGCTGTCAACATCATAACAAAGTGACGTCACTGACACTGCCTGTGGCGAGGAACCGCACATTAAATTCTTATTGATTCATCATCATCTTTGTCACTGGCTGAAGTTGGTAAGACACTCGACCGCGGATCAGTATGTGTGGGGTTCAAATCCTGGGACTGATATAGCTTTCAAGTGAGGAAACTGACGTTAACCTTAGCCTTACCTGCTTTATCACCATCTTCCCTTGAATCCCAGTTTAACTAGGGTCGGATACGAATAGACTGTCTCAAATCCTCTCTGTCTTACATCATATCATTAAATTCTTATTGATTGATTGATAATTATAATAAATAAACAAGTTAAATAAAATGCCAAGCTTTAATTACTTTATTGCAACCACATCAGAGAAGGCCTGGTTGGGATATTTCAGATGACCATCTATTTAGGAAACAATAAATACGATTGCTAAACATAGTATAAATTATTATACAGCCAACAGACAAAGTCAATAATAAACCGATTTCTTAATTATTCTCGGTTGAGATTGATTGACATCTGTATTTAAAAATCAGTAGTATTTCCTGTAGATTTTGCAAAGACGTCTACAGTATTGCTGGTAGTTTTCTATTGCATGTCATCACTGACTATACGAAGATGTATTTACACCCAACTAACAAATATCGTTAAACAAAAACTTCAAAATTTTCAGACAAAAACACTAGATAGCTTCTATGGAAAGCTGAAGACAGAGGAGGCGTTATATACCATGGGCCTGCCAATAGGCAGTGCACTAAGAGAGAGAGAGAGCTTCCGTGAATATCTTAGAAACCTTTTCGAGCAGCACTGGCACGGCATCGACAACGACAGCGGACGACCTGGGCAGTGCCTCCATCATGTAGGTCAGGGCACGGCACGCGTGGTGCATCATGTCAAAGTTGTGCTCCATCTGCAGCAGAGTGATCAGTGCCGGCACCACCTGCTTTATAGGAAACCCTGCCAGAGTGTCTTCATTGCCCATCACCAGCAGCTGTTGATCAATCAATCAACCAATCAATCAATTAAGCCAGAGTGTCTTCATTGCCCATCACCAGCAGCAGTTCATCAATCAATCGGTCAATCAATCAATCAATTCATCGAGCCAGAGTGTCTTCATTGCACATCACCAGCAGCTGTTGATCAATCAGTAAATCAATCCATCAAGCCAGAGTGTCTTCATTGCCCATCACCAGCAGCCGCTGATCAATCAATCAATTAATCAATCAAACCGATTATCAATCCATCAAGCCTTCTTTAGAGAATGTATTCATTTCCCATAACCAGAAGCTGTTAATTAATCAGTAAGTCAATCAATCAATTGGTCAGTCTAACCATTTAATTCAGTAACCCAATCAATGTATTTAGCATAGCATCATATGTAAACCAGTTAGCCAAACTCAGCAAACATCAATCAACTAGTTTATCAAAACAGCCCTATACGAACACAACACTCAGCCCTATACAAACACAAACACAACAATCGGCCCTATACAAACACAACACTCAGCCGACATACCCATCAATGAAACCAATCTATCAATCAGCAAATCAATCAATCAATCAATATGCTATCAATAACTTAGGCAAGTAATCACATCAGAGACAATCAAAACAACTATACACGACCACACTAACGTGCATATAAGCCCGCACTGAAACAAGCACAAGGTAAGAACAGATACCTGACACATCTCAATGACTGCAGACAGCTGCTGGCTCTCTTCTTTAGACGGCTGAAGATTCTGCAGAAGCTGTTGTGCCTTGCTCACTACAACATCAAGCACCAAACAACTGCGGTGAATATGCCACTCATCTCATACAACAATCTTAGGCAAATTTACACAAATAAAGTTAGATTTCAATGAGTTGTACCTTTTCCTACTGCTACAGAGCAAACGAGGCATATTATGCTTTGATTAGACCCTAGTACAGTTTCATCTATTTAGGAAAAAAAGACTATAGTTTTTTATATGGATGCACAAATATTACTCTTAAAAGCTGGTACATTTGTGAGATATAGATCTAGCATCCAATTTTTCACATTACAATCTGAGTGAACAGAAGTAGTATGAAAATTGTGATTTTTTGTAACAAAATTACAGCATCATATATATGCAAGAGTTAATACAATCATCAATCAATCAGGATTATAAAATGACCACTACCTGAGCCACCAATCATAGATCTATGCAAGAGTTGATGCATGCGCGGGCCCAGTGCTCCAAATAAATGAGACGGCAATCCTCGCGCTTCCAGAAGAGCTGCATATACATTATCAACAAGTCAATTTACCAACCAATCAATCATCTGATCAGTCCATCAATCTATCAACTAACCAACAAATTAATCCATAGCAAAATAACAAAAGTATTTTACCTAGAGGTGCTGCTTGGAATCTCGAGTGGTTATTTAAATAGTTAACAGTTCTAAGCGATTCATAATTTTACACAGAATATCATTTTTGCACAACACAGAGCAACATCAGGCTCGACTGTACGTCCTAATTCAATAATTCACTTCACAGCAATCTCTATTTTACTTGTCTAAGAGTATGCCTTTCCAAAAACCTGATCAGATGATATCAGTTGCCTAAAGTTGTCCTTCAATACCTCCACTACTAGCCACATAGGAACAAGCGTGTTTCTTAATGAGTATTAATATGGATGTCTTTGTTCGCTTCCATTCCTCTGTTGTACAACCAAATGATATGATTTCCAAACAATGCCCTCCTGCAAATCAGGCTGCCAACTGTCATTCGAAATAAGAGAGCTTCATGAATATAACTTGAATCAGTCAATTTCTGTAGTTAGTTCACTCTCAAATAAATACTCTTTGAGAATGACTATTGTTCTTAAATCACTTTAATTAACTAACTTTAGCTTTACTGAACTCAAAAAGACATCCTTACTAATTCTTTCTAAGCCTACTCAGATTAGAGCAACATTAGTTATAAAATATCTATCTTCTGATAACAGATTTTAAATAAAGTTATACGATATATATTTAGAATTATTTTATCTATATTCTTTCAAAATTTGGCCTAAAGTTCCCCACGACTAGTCGTATTATTAAAGAGAGAATAAAACCTTGCAGATGCCCGGCTTCACTGCCATCCTGTTCCATACCTGGCAGTAGTGAAGCAAACGTACCAAACGCTGCACCGGCTGTGTGTTGTTAAAATACAGAGTAACATATCCGATGATTAATCGTGAATTAATAACTGAGCAATACCTAAGCCATAATACCTACATTACAATACCTACTGTAACGTAGGTATACCCACATTAACATACCTACATTACAATACCTACATTACAATACCTACATTCAATTACTGTTAAAGGCAAATAAAAAACATCATAAAAGTTATATATACACGCATTAAATATTGCTAAAATAGCCTACACAGCACAACCTACACAGTATCAATGTGTAAAGCACAAACTACAATCGAGCTAATTCAGTCATCTGCAACATATCAAATCCATAGAACTACGACTTAGAACAGCACAATAGAATAACGCGTATCAATTTACCAGCAGCTGCAGAATTATCTGCAGCAGCTGCAGCAGCACCATCAGTTCCCTCAGCCCTGGCTGCTGCGCTGCTGTAGCCTGCAGCAGCAGCAGCTACACCGTTAGCTCCACCAGCTGCTGCAGCTCCTCCAGCTGCCGGCACACTTTCCTGTCCTTCAGACATCGCACCGAAAAACCTCAGTGCCACCGTCCCCGACGCCTGTGCTTGCTGAGCGGAAACTGACGAAGATGACGAAGCTGCAACGTTAGTCGACGTGGAGGTTGTGCCTGCGGTCTGCTTACCTACCACCACAGACGCGCGCCTCCTGTCAGCAACAACAACAACAACAACTCGTCACGAGCTTTTCACTTACCCGTAATACTTAATAGTTCAGATAGTAATGTTATAGAACTTATACTAGTAAGGTAATTAATTAATTGATAAAGCTGGTAAAGCTAAGATTAACATCAGTTTCCTCACTCGAAAGCGATGTCAGTGACGGGCAAGCCCAGGATTTTAACCCGCATCAACTGATCCGCGGTCGAGTATCTTACCGACTTCGCCACAGGCTCCAGCCAGTGGCGAAGTCGATAAGATAGTGCACAAGATATCACTAGATATCTTGTGCACTGGATATTTGTGCGGATCAGTATGTGCGGGGTTCAAATCCTGGGCTCGCCCGTCACTGGCATCGCTTTCGAGTGAGGAAACGGACGTTAACCTTAGCTGGATCAGCTTTACATCTCAGCCACTGCATTGTGACCTATCTCCACAAACCAGGATGTATAGCTACTGCATGTGGTTTTATCCTTTGTCTTTCAACATTCCTTCTAGCTGTTTCATGGGTTATCGACTATGAACCAGTATGTGGCGTGTTCAGATCCTGGATTAGCTTGTTGCTAATACGTTTTCGTGAGTTTGAACATGCTAAATTGGCTTAAGAGTTTAGTCTTTAGTTAAAAAGAAAAGATATAGCAACACCTCAAATTATATTATACACATTTACTCACTAACCGACTACTTGCACAGGAACCCGTGGTTCTAGGTGCGGTACTGCTCTTTGATCTGCTTCTCCTGGCTTCACTCGCTAGTCCCTCTTCCTCCTCTTCTTCTCTTCTCCTACGACTCTTTACCTTACTCTTGTCCTTGTTCTTTCTCCCAGAATCCTTCCCGCTCGTTGCCGTGGCGACAGAAGCGGTGGATCTATCAGCAGAATGCTTTAGTTTCTGCTCGCCAGCTGACGAACCCTTCCTAGGTTTCTTCTTTCTGTAGGGACTCGCGGAGTCTGAACTATCCGACGACAGTGTACGACAAGATTTCTCACCAATATGCGCTCTGCCGGACTTATGTCCTAAGGCCGAAGGCTTCTGTGCCTCTAAAGCTGAAGCCCGTGCTTCAGAAGTGTCCTGCAGCGATGCTTTTGAATCAGTTGAAGTGTGCAGCACTGTAGAATGTTCTGGAGATGCTCTAGACTTTCTTGAAGTCAGCGCTCCAGAAGCCGAAGGATGATCTTGAGATCCCTTAGATCTAGGCACAGAAGTCTGTGCCCCTGATGTAGAAGGATGATCTAGAGGTCCCTTAGACGAGCCAGCAGCGCTAGCTGTATGAGAGCTACCACTACGAGCCCTCTTCACCGGCGGCAACCCGTCCACAAGCGCTACGTTCTGATTTGACCTCAGAGACGCTCGAATACCTTCCCTCTCTCCTCCTCTCTGTCTAGGTCTTCCTCTCCGCTTCTCTTCCTCTCTCTCTTCCGACTTCTCCGGCAGCGACCGCTTGCGCGAGTAAGTTGACTTGGATTTGTCCTTGCGCTTCTTTGAAGAGCGCCGATCGGTGTCTGTATCTGTGGTGCTGTATCTACTCTCAGTGGTGCCACTGTCACCACTAGTGTTGATACTGTCCGTGCTACTACTCAGTCCAGCGTGGTACTGCGACCTCAGAGAGTGCTGACCTCTGACGGCCGAGTGAGTATTGTCCTTGCTCGATGCTTTATTCTTCTCCCTTTTCTTCCTAGAAAATAGAAAAACTTTTAAAACGCTGAAGAGGTCGAATCCGCCGCTCTCACACTCTACGCTAACGTTCCACTTAATTAAGCGATACTGAGGCATATGGTTTCAATGCAATGCCAAGGTACATATACTGGTAGTATTATGATGTGTCCTGTGATAGGAATATTAGGAAATTGAGTAAATTAGGCGAAGATATCTGACAAAATGAAGTCTTCAAATGCTAAGAAGTCTGGAAGTGTGATCTATTATACTGAAACAGATTTTCTATTATAACTTTTAACATCAACAGAACAACTGCAATTAACTTCTTATGCTCCTTAAATCATACAAACTACAATTGACATGCTTTTTTAAATTACTGAATTTATATATACCATGCAGTCTTCAAATAAATGGGCTTCTAATTTTGCTCATAGAAAATCTCTATGAAATATTTTTTTAGTAATAATTTAATTTAATAGAAAAACTTACAGATTACTAACATCAGAGATTCCTTTACAGAAGCCTGAATGTAGAATACCCTCACTACTGAACTTAGTCATTACTAGATTTAATGAGATATAATTAATTTATAACTGCATTACTTTCACACATCCAAACGTATGGCTGAAGTTATTTCTATCAATTCAATTACAGACATACATGATGATGCCACTCTTCAATTATAATATTTTACTTAATAACACACATCAAACCTCTCTTCTCCTACGAATCATGCAAACTACCAGACAAATGTCTCTGAATGTTGCTATATATGGAACTCTATTCCTGTTGAAATTCGTAATCTAAAATCATATGCTTCATTTAAACAATCTTACAAAAGTTTTCTTACAGAATTGTAACAGTGTCATCTGTCCATTCTTGGCAGAATAGTTTGCCATTTTGCTGTGTTTGCTAAGTTCATTCTCATTTGTTCATATTTGCTAATTTCACTAATTTTGCCAGAATGTTGGCAATTTTTTTCCGTTTGCTATTGTTGTTATTATACTTGCTATTTTTGCTAGTCTGTAGACATGTAGTACTTTAACTACTTATATCACTACTCGAACTTATTTTCTGTGGTGGTCAGCTAGATAGAGCACCGTGTGCCCTCTCTGATGGCCACAGGATTCAATGAATAAGATGTTTTGTTTTGGTTTAAATAATTGATGAAATTTAAATGTATGATGCATTTAGGTTCATTGGTATGCTGTTTGCATGATGTGTCTGTGTACTGTGATTTCACCTATTTATTTACTTTGGTTCTAAATGCTTTAAGAAAGTTAATTTAGAGGTCGGATTTATCTAATAAAAAAATTGATGATGAGATTATATCTATTAAATTAAAGTATCTAACTATTAAATCTATAACCTTTTATTGGACGATTTTGCAACAGCAGGTTGATTATCGCTGACTGAATGCTGTTGAGAATTTCCTGACAATGGCAGCAGTGCAGAGTGTTTTGATTTCCCTCCGCGCAAATCTTTAGCACTCTCGGCCATAAGTGTCGACAAGGTGTAACCGGACGGGTTGCACAATCATACTAGAGGGCAGCGAGAGAATTACTGTATCAACTGAAAGTTATATATCATATAATACTTTATCATCATCGTCATCACCACCACCACCATCATCATCACCACCACCATCATCATCATCATTTTCATCTTCCCTTGAATCCTAGTTTAGCTAGGGTTGGGATATGACTAGACCTTCGCTTTTTCATTCGTTTTAGAAAATTTTGTAGCGATTTATGGAGCCTAGGCATCCACCAACCGAATGCCCTTTCTGACATTAGTTTGGATCTTAGTACAAAATAACATTTCATAAGAATATCAATTAGATAAACTTCATGTCTGGCAATCAATGCCATAAGTTTATAGAAATTATTAGTTATGTCATTAATAATCATTCAAGAGTTGAAACTTGCATTAAATGACTATACCCTATTATATCATATCTGTTTATATCATATTTGTTTATGATATAAACAAATAAATTTAAAGCAAATTTCAACCATTTAAACAGCCTTGTCATTCTCTACTTGTACGAACAAGGACTGATTAGGTAATTTTCAACAGTTAAATAAAGTAGCCTGATACTAAATTCAGTTTTAGAAGAGACCCAATCTTTCAGAAAATTAATTAGCCTACAGCTGTAAAGTACAATAAAACCAAAAGAACTAGGAAACTGTACAACAGAAAAATTGATAGACTAAACTGCATTTATAAGTGGAGGTCCTATCTTGAAGTGGATGTCTCTTATGAAAATTTATATAGCCAGGACAGCAGAGAAACAAATCATTATTATAACTATAATTATTATAAGTGTAATTATGTTATTTCGCATTAGCCACCTAAAAGTATGAGGTAGTTAGCGAATTAAAATGGTTAGTACTAAATTTGTGTGGTACTACAAAACTTAGGGAAACATCATGGCTGCAAGGGTACAACATATGAGTACGTCCAACTTTAACACTTAAAATGAACAATATTATAACGACTACCACCGCCGTAAATAGCACATACAGTTTCCCGAAAATATTAAAAGTTCACTAAACGACAACAGCAAGTGTTTCTCTTGGCAGATTAAAAGAGATATCGTTTCGACCAAAACTAAATTTGGTATATATAGTCTGTTTGTTTCTCAACAGCAATAGCTGAACCCAATTAGCCAGACGAGCGTTGATATTGGAAATTCTAAATAATTCCTGATATAAATGCACATGATATATCTTTAATACGATGGACTGAGAGAATAAGAAACAGAAAATGACATAATTAGACGACGTCTATTGTTAGGCAAAAATAACAACATATTTCATAACATTACAAATCGATAAAAACTATTGTCATACCTCATTTATCGCACGAATTTAAACAAAAAAACCGGACGAACTCAAATAATTAGGGCTTAGAGACCAAATTTCGTTGTTTGGGAGCAGATTTCGATCAATTTTTGGCAAAATTATCGAATTTTCCGTTGTGAAGGAACAGCTGAATATAAATCGTTTCAATCACTCCCTATTTTCTCTTTTCACCCTAATAGACAAAATTAATACAGCGAGGGCGCCACACGATCGTTCAACATTTCTTAACAGAATATATACTGGTACCGAAAGTCTTGTAGGATTCGCCAATTTATCATGGCATTCCTTTAATTTTTTGGCCGTCACATATTCATAAGTGCATTTACTAAGCAGTAAAGTTTCAGATTAGAATATGACTTTTGCTAACTCTGTAATTCTTCTTAAATTTTAGTCAAAACTTTAATGCGAAAATTAAAGATTGTTGGACAACCAAAAATAATTAAGGAGCAGTGAACTGTTCAGTTTAAAAGATAAATGAAAGTTGGTATCGCAGAAGTCTAATTTAGACGAGGTCTAATGGGCTAGATGTTTTAGTCATTTATACTCTCAATTTTTGATCATTTAGTTGCTTAATTGTGACGATACCGTGCAAATGTAATATTATATGCCGTGCATTATAATATTATGCGCATTAAAATTCTAAAGCCTATAAATAAATTTCCCGTCTTGTGTCCGTGCAACATAACAATAACCGTTAATTGCATTTGTCGTTAGTGGCCACTTTGCAACTGCTAAGAAAGGCAACGGGAAACCACCACAGATGCCTTATTTTCTCCGAACTGTATATGCATAGAATATAGCAGTGATGGGCATTAAAGTAGGCCTACATGTATTTTCAAAATTGAAAATTATTTTCAAACATAGAAAATACTATCCGTTCGGTACTTATAGCGTACCGGAACCTTATGGTACATTTTTAGGGCCAGCGTCAAGTTGGATCCGCAACGTTCTCGTATAAACTTAAAAACAATATTTATAATATATATATATATATATATATATATATATATATATATATATATATTATATATATTATATATATATATATATATATATATATATATATATATATAATTATATATACATGTATATATATTCACCAAACAAGTGACAGTATTACAAGAAAGGAAAATAAGATTATTTTGCATTCTGGAAAAATAAGAATATAAAATTTGAGCTCAATTACTGCACATTTTTGCTGCAACTCTTATAATTAGAGCTCTCTCTGTTCGGTACTTATAGCGTACCGGAACTAGGTGGTACATATTTGGATTTTGGAGCCAGCGTCAAGTTGGATCTGCAACATTCTCGAATAAACGTAAAAACTATATATAAAGCTCAATTACTGCTAGGCCTCTCTATCTAGTAGCAATCTCTCCCTCTGTCACTCTCTCTCTGCCTATGCATCCCTCCCTCTCAATCAATCTCTGTGCCTTACTCTCTCTCTACTCTCTCTCTTTTTCTGATTATTGCTCAAGTAGCGGTCCTAAGATGTGCTCTAAGAGACACGGGGCAGCCCGCCCCAGCCCCTGGGGGGGCTGCCCCCCAGGGGCTGGGGCGGGCTCCCGGCTGCCCCCCTGGGCAGCCCCGCCCAGGGGGGCAGCCCAGCCCCCTGGGCGGGGCTGCCCCGCCCAGGGGGCTGGGCTGCCCAGCCCCCTGGGCGGGGCAGCCCCCGGGGGCTGGGGCGGAGCTGCCCCGCCCAGGGGGCTGGGCTGCCCCGCCCAGGGGGCTGGGCTGCCCCGCCCAGGGGGCTGGGCTGCCCCGCCCAGGGGGCTGGGCTGCCCCGCCCAGGGGGCTGGGCTGCCCCGCCCAGGGGGCTGGGCTGCCCCGCCCAGGGGGCTGGGCGGCCCCGCCCAGGGGGCTGGGCTGCCCCGCCCAGGGGGCTGGGCTGCCCCGCCCAGGGGGCTGGGCTGCCCCGCCCAGGGGGCTGGGCTGCCCCGCCCAGGGGGCTGGGCTGCCCCGCCCAGGGGGCTGGGCTGCCCCGCCCAGGGGGCTGGAGTAGCCCCGCCCCGGGAGCCGCCCCGCCCCGGGAGCCGCCCCGCCCCGGGAGCCGCCCCGCCCCGGGAGCCGCCCCGCCCCGGGAGCCGCCCCGCCCCGGGAGCCGCCCCGCCCCACGGCGGGGCTGCCCCGCCCCGCCCCGGGGGCTGCCCCGCCTCGAGGGCTGCTGCCTCGAGGGCGGCTGTCCCGGAAAGGCCTGCCCCTGGGCATTGCCTTCCCCCGGACGGGGCAGCTACAGGGCAGGCCCGCCCCGCCCCCGGGCAGGCCCGCCCCTGGGCTGGCCTGCCCCTGCAAGCCCGCGCCCATCCCAGGGCAGGCCCGCTCCGAGATGGCCCACTTCGAGCAGCCCTTACCCGAGCAGGCCCGCCCCAGGCAGTCCGCTCCAGGCAGTCCACCTTGTTGACGTCTCAGTTAACTGACGACGAATGTGGCAGTCACTCACGAGCCGCTGCTTTTATACTGTCGCTGAGGAGAACCGGTTAAGTTAACTGGTTATGATAATTTACCGGTTGAGTAAGCTAATTACGCTAATTTACCGTTAAATAAACTGGTTACGGCTCATTAGATTTAGCCGCCTTTCAGAATTAACATATTAATGTTTGTTTGATTTTAACTTACAATTATGGAATATACAGAAAAATTATTAAAATAAAATTATTTAATAAGAATTATTAAATTCGTGGCTTATCCATCTTGCTGGTGTGTATCTTAAAGAACACATAACACAGAGTACGAATATGTATAAAATATATGTTTCTACTAGGGTTATTCCTACTTGAACACTAACCAGAGAAAGAGAGAGAGAAAGAGAGAGAGAGAGAGAGATAGGCTGTGAGAGAGAAAGAGATAGAAAGATAGATAGAGATAGATAGATAGAGAGAGAGAGAGAGAGAGAGAGAGAGAGAAAGAGAGAGAGAGAGATAGAGAGGGTAAAATAAAGTCAATAATAAATGATTTTTGCAGCAGGTTCCTACAAATAGAATTAAACTGTCTACAAATTATTAGAAAGTAGGCCTAAAATTTTATAATTCAAGCAAAGTAGGCTCTGTAGTCAGCTCCGTCAAGTTGGCTCCGCTACTTCTTCAAATAAATCGAATTAATATGCCGAAAATTAGAGCTCAATTAATGCTAATTTTTGTTGTGAGTCCCACAATTAGAGCTCGTATTTGGTGCGTATCAAAGTTTTGCTGAGTCAACTTGAAGAGCTAAAAATGGGCCGTCTAGCAAAACTCACCTAAAAATGGAACTAGTGGAACTGAGTTCATTGCGACCCCTCCCTCCCCCATTTTAACCACTGAAAATGATCCATTGAGAACAAAATTATACATGTGTAGCTGGGTGGACAACATATGCGCATATATTGACGAGACAATCAATTAAACAAGTCGATCGATGGGCACCCAAATGCTGTAAGAATCAAAAGACTGTTATGAAGATCTTGCTTAGCCATTACTGATACAAGTCAGTTACATGTAGGTATGATGATAGACTGTACTTAACGGACCAGTTTCAGATTCCTAAGAATGTTATTAAATAAATAAAAATTTATATCCAAATAGTCTCTGTTCGCCGGCTTGATTTTGACTCAATAGTGCTCGATGTTGTTATTGATGACTTTAGCACTATAATTGTTGTTATTATTGTTATTAATAATTAGATATCAGGCTTATTGTAATATTATTATGAATAATATTATTATGTTGTTGTTATCAGACATGTTGTAAAGAAAATTGTAGAAAATAATGAGGAAACTGACGTTAACCTTAGCTGTATCAGCTTTTTACTAACCCGGACACAAAACGGTTAAATTTAAATAATTAATAATCAAATAATAAAAAATATGTTCGAAGTAATGAGTACGGCACAACCAAACACTCCTCTAGTTCGATTTGTTGTCAATTCTCAGCTCATACATTTCTGTAGAGAATTCACGTTTATAATGTCACGGTATAAACGAAAATTATCGACCAGAAGGTGTTGTTGCATCTTTATTTGCCTACGTGGCTCAATTTAGTGAATTCACTCGACCTAAGTTCAATCAGTTGCCCGTTGTGCAAGATGAGAACTATAGAGGGGCCTAAGCATGACAATTATTTAGACAGATTAGTGCTATACTAATAGTTAGGCCTACTTAACTAATGGATTAGATGTATGACTATGTTTAATATTACCAGTGTAATCGGGCTATCGATATTTAGCTACAGATCCAGTTTATAATAATGTTAATAATCGATATTTAATAGTTAATAATTAGGTTCCCTAATTACTTAGTAACCAATAGTGTGATTCTCTGTCTTAAGAAAAACGCATGGTTTGAGTGAGAACATTAATTCTAAGCTAAATATTCTATCTCTCTTCAAAGTCTTCATTATATTATAGTACTCAGTTAGGCTTATAAGAGCAACACTTCGAATACTATACATGTATATTAATTAGAATCGAAATTTTGCCATACGTGTTACATTGGTCTGCACGTCCTTTATATTTCTTCATATTTCCCGTTAGTTAGTAATGAACCTATTATATTACTAGCCGTTGCTTTTTAGTTTATTTTATTTCACTAGTGAATATTCGTTCCGCATTAAGGATATGCTAAGATCTTTAGCGTTATTCTCCTAATATATCTCCATAAGGTGAGTAATGCAATGAATTTTTCTAGTTGTCAAAAAAGTTAAAGCTAAAGAAATGTGATTATAGGAAAAAGATTTTATTGATCCAGAAAATTGAAAAAAATATTACAAACATCATGAAATAACAGAAAGCGAAGAGGTACAGTGCTCCTGGTGAAAACTTGCGTGTAGCTTGAGAGACAGACTCGGTGCGTCTTCTCTTGAGTGATAACGTCTTGAGTGTGACAGAAAGAAGTGCGCATCTGAGCGTTACGTTAGGATAACTGGGAAATATTTTCAGACTCAAGTGAAATGGCAGTGGACTTCTCAACAACGTTTCAGCGCGTGTCTTCTAGAAGCTTATGTATCCTTTTCAATTGCGTTCCTGGTCATATTCAAGAACGTCAATGGACCCCTGTATCCTTTATCGTTTTCTATTATTACCTCGGGAGATATGAATGTTTAATATTTCAGATTTCCCGGTTAGGATGCACAGAAATGAGGGAATGCGTTACAGTGCGGGCATAACTCTCTCTCTCTCTCTACTCTAAGTAATAAAAAGTATATATTTTTCTCAAAAGGCAATGCCTATGTAGGCATAGGCTATAAAAGGCAATGCCTATATAGGTATAGGCTGTAAAAGACAATGACAATATAGGCATAGGCTATAAAAAGCTATGCAGATAGATGATTTAGAGGCATCCGAGGATATTACAGTATGCTGATCAACTCAGTCGCGGTGTATTTTGATCTATATCAAACGTATGAGCTTACAGCCTTAAGGATTCGAAGTCATGAACGTCAAAATACAACCTGATAACTTGTATATACCGATTTGTTACCTTAATTCATATTATTATAGCGTGAGATTGCTATGTTATTTTTAGATTCCAGCGCTGGAGTAGGTAAATTCGAAATGGCCTACCACAAGATGAGAGTTCTATTCGACGCATTCAACAGCCAGCGCAACTGTACGCAACTAATGGACAAATTTCTCATCAACGACGGGAACGACAATTCAAGAAATTTCAATAATTCAAATCCCATTGACAACTCAGCAGCGATTGACAACTCAACTGGCTCGGTTGAAAAGGCGCTTTTCTTTGAGTTTCTGAAACCATTCAACCCATGGCCTGCGATTCGATCGAAGAGGAATTCAGATCCGAATATGGAAACCAAGACATATAGTGAATTATACAACTTGATTTATCTGAAACCTCTGCCTGAAGATGACAGCAACAACAACAATTACGCAGATGAGCCAGGAAGCGCAGTGGCTGTTGGAAAACAGGAGCATCGTTAGTGCAGCTTATTAAAATATAAAATATCTAATAAATCATTCAAATATATCTATAATTAATATAATAATAATAATAATAATAATAAAGGTTTAACGTCCGTTTCCTCATCCAATGATGATGTCAGGGACGTTCCCACAGCACATATCAATACAAATTTCTGGAACGACTCTGCTTCAAGACATTCTACTCCAATTCCATGACATTTCCCTTCTTTCATTTTACACGTACGAGCCTTTAAGTGCCTTAATACATTATCTAGATATTAATATGTCAGCTCTATTATGTAAAATAAACTATTTGAAGTATTATCGTAGATGTAGGGCTAGGTTTATCGTTTACTTTCCACACCACTTGGGTTGTTTATATTAAATAAGCTTATAATATGCGAAGAGTGGAGCAAGAGTATTTCTCTAGTCAGCTGTTAGAGAATGGATTCGCTGGATTCTTGTTCATCAGGCAATTTTGTTTACGGTTCGAATATTTCACCGGTATTTACAAATATTTATTTGTAATTCATCATGTTGCCTGGAATACTGGTGAATGAGTTATTAGAAAAGCAACGATTCTTCTAAAAGCTAACTCCAAATGTAGATATCTCATTCAGGCTCACTCTGAGAGCATTTAAATTCTTGTGGTTAAAGCGCCATCAATTAACCGACACTGATGCAAATTAAGAAGATGTTGTTCAAAGTTGCTGATAATAGTTGTTGTTCAAAGTTGCTGATAAAAGTTGCCTATAATTTAAAGTTGTTGATAAAATTTTCTGAAAAAAGTTGCTGATAAAAGTTGCTGACAAAAGTTGTTCATAAAAGTTGTCAAGGAAACTGCTATATCAACTCGGATGGTAGTGTTAAAGTATGAAAGTCCAAAGTTAATATTTTTATTTAGGAGTAATTTAACACATTTCTATAGCCTGGCTCCATTGAAGGGCCTATAACAACGCATTATACAATACAGCAGAAATCCATCTTTCCATTATTAATTTATGGTAATATTTTAAAAACCCCTAATAAGCGTTTCTTTATCCAGCCACCCAACTAAACGTAGACGCCTGTAACTTTAAATATTCAATATTTAATATTTAATATTTGAATATTTGTTGCTTTGATTGACTTTCTCAGATGTCTGTGGAAAAATTATGTGTACTATGTTCTGCGAATTTGGGTTTGAAAATGACAAATACGGTTGTCCTATCTGCAAGTGTGTGCTACCATGTGAAGTGAGTACTAAAAGTACTTGTATAGATACTGAAAATACTTGTAATAATAATAACAACAATTAGAGTGCTACAGTCATCAATGACAAAATGTTTATTTGTAATACTTGTAGTAAGCCTAGGTGTACTGTTTAGTGATTATGCTTATGTTTATCAGCTGTTAAAACAGGAGTGCACAATTTAATATTAAATGAAACAGAAATTGAAACCAGTGACTAGTTTAGATAATTTATAGTTCTAAACTGTATTTATGATACTATATTGCACAGTTAAATAAGTCTGCGTATATATGGGATTTGTTTGGGATGAATGGGATGTAAAGTGATTGAGTGGACAGTGCTCCGGCCTGTTTAACCTGGAAGCTTAACATAACATAACAACACTAGGTCAGAAAGCACAACTGCTTGTTTGAGACTCACATAAAATAAAATAAAATTTACCTACACATCTAGCATAGCATAACATAATAAACACATTTTACTTAATAACCAGTACTAATACAGGAAACCAGCACACCTGTACTATTACCCTGTACATTAACAGATACAAATACTACTCAATATGCTAACACTTGTCAAATTACAATATACGTAGGCCTACACATCCTCAAAACCACACATACCAAACATTACAGCAAAGACAAGCGCCATTGTACACAAAAAGCTAAATAAAATATATAAACCATACTTAACTATCAAAACTGATACAGGACTACTTATATAGCTTCTGGGAATCGATTCTTTGCCGGACAAATCTCTGTAAGTTTTCTTGTGGTAGGAAACTAAATATTCGCAGTTGTATGATCATACAACTAAATTATGTGTAATTTTACCAAGTTCGTATCACAATGAACTTATATATTTAAGATTGAATGAAGATATAATAATAATTTATTAAGCGGTATTTCAAGAACTAATAGAAATAATAGTTTCTTAGGTAGTTTCTCATTGCTTCCTCAGTTTCCATTTAATCACTTCTTACGACATGTGCTGTTAAGGGTTAGTCTATTCCATAGTGACCCGGATACAACAGTTATTTTGTTTTGGATTTTAATTCAAAGCCATATTTGCTTACCGTTCACAGAGAGTATCTTGCAAAGCTAACGAACATTGCGAAGTGCGAACTCTGCAAGTTCCAGCTATAAACACCGTCGCTCCTCAGGGTGTTTGCGTTCCTAACGGTAAGACGTGAAAAGAAAATAACTAATTAACTAATAATAATAATAATAATAATAATAATAAAGGTCTAACGTCCGTTTCCTCATCCAGGGATGATGTCAGGGAGGTCCCCAACAGCACACATCACTACAGATCAATTCACCCAGACCATGTGCAAAAGAAATTTGTTGAGGAGAAGTAAGGTCCTAAACGAAAGCCAGTCCGGTGATCAAAAATGGTCAGGGTAGATTGATTATGTCTTTGGTGGGAATAGGTTAAGTCTGAAACTAATTAACTATTTAATTAATTACAATAACGAATTATTGCTATGAGCCTATCTATTATGACTTCCGAGATAATGATCCTGTCCAAGATCTGATCTCTGACGTTAAAATAGATTAGATTAACTGCAAGTTACTAAATAGCGCTTTATGTTTTAGCTTTTATTTATTAATAATTAATTTTGTGACTAAACTGGCAAATAATAATGGAATCTGCCTGAAGTACACTCCGCACGAATTTACTGTTTCAACATCACATACAATATGCCGTCATCTTCACACAGACCTAATATAGCCTAATCAAAGAATACTTCATCAATAAAATTATTTGGACATTCATATCGCTTTTCCGCTTTTATCGCTTTTATAGGCTCCAATGGCTAGTGATACTACTGAACTAATTACCGTAATTAATTAACCGGTTTAATTTGCTTATTAACTTTGCTGAAGCAAATTAATTAATTAATCGAATTAAGTATGCAGATTAAATAATATTAATTAATAATCTTAAGTTAAATTGAATCGCGTGTTATGCTGAATATATTTTTTCTATATATTGCACTTTACGACACGCACACCTTTTATTTAATTTATCTAATTAAACTTAAGAATTAATTTAGTTCATTTTTATTATTAATTAAAAAATCATTAATCTATCGTTCTCATTCCACTGCGAAAATACGCCGTATTTAAGTTTTTCTGAAATCTTCTATGTGATATCGGCTGATCTGCACTCAGATCTCCCTCCCGTCTCGCTCTTCACCAACTCCGATATCATAGAAAATTGCTCCCCACCAATCAGCTGACTGCTGCGCTCCCGCCTCATTCCAGCAGCATGAGGCTGCTGTTGATGTAGCAGTGGCAGACCAAACAGCTGCTGATCAGATCTCGTGGGAGCAGACTGAGCTCTACCAAGAGGCTGTATCAGAGCATTGATCTCCAGACTGAACGGATGGTTGACGTAGAACGGAGAGAGCAGGTCAGCCGTGGGTTGAACGTAACCATCTTGCGGCGGCTGAGAGGTGTCAGTGTCAGGACGCAGAAGAACCTGAGGGGTCAACCCAGCCGGTGAGCTGATCGGGTTCTGCGGCTGGTGTCCCCTG
Organism: Enchytraeus crypticus; assembly: GCA_905160935.1. Classification (NCBI taxonomy): domain Eukaryota; kingdom Metazoa; phylum Annelida; class Clitellata; order Enchytraeida; family Enchytraeidae; genus Enchytraeus; species Enchytraeus crypticus. The sequence goes on from CAJHZI010000794.1 coordinate 142,750, forward strand.
AACTTGGGGCACCTCACTGGGGAGTCAACACTTGCAGTGGCCAGGCTCGAGAGCTGAGGCCCTGCCCCTCGCAGAGGTTTGTGGGTCGAGGAGTGTGTTGGAGGCAGGGAGCCAGATGATCCTGGTGAGCTCACAGAAAACCCGATATGCTGTCGATCAAAGCTCTGATGTTGTTGTTGCTTCTGGAGATTGAAATGAAGCACCCGCTGAATCTGAGGCCTCCACGACTGCATCTTCTTCTTCTGTTTCATATGAAGTGTCTGACGGCCGTGATGTGATGGAAGTGCAATGTGATGGAAGTTCTGCACTGAGGCAAAACTACAGTTCAATACTGGCGAAACACTACCACTACACAGAACTCTCGAGGTCAGCATCAGCAAATCCACGTCGTAGCTGACTTCGTAAGCGATAGCTGAAGGTTTGTACAGCGACATATTCCCTATTGATGATGTAGAACATCGAGGTAATGCAATGTCATCGATGTTGAGGGGCTCAAAGAGTTTAGGGACTTCAGGCGACAACACGCGACGTTTGAAATTTGTTTGTGATTTGCCACCCAAGACACAAATTTCAGCAGAACGCGGACATATAGCCGTACCTATAAGTACTTCTACTTTCTTCTTCTTCAGCCCCGCCACCCAACTCACTCCATTAGCAATCTGATGATTGTGGGAAGCAGAACAATGCAAAGGTTTACCGGGTGTGTCGAGAGTAGAGCCGGTGAACCCGTACAGATCCTTGACATATGAGATCCCAGGGATGTAGGATAGATTTATGAGAGGACTGATGGCCACCGAGTTACGATACTCAAGAAGAAAACTGTGAACATACATAAGGATCTTACTTGATTCAGACGATTTTATTGCTGAAAATGATGATTTTTCAGCCGATGAGTTCTCTAGGATCTTTCCCTCAGGCCCTTCATTAGTCTTAGGGTCTGTGACTATGAAGTTCATTGCCTTTGTAGGTTTCTGTTTTCTCATGTCATGAGTCTCGTAAATCCTATTAACATTAGATTCTGGATGTGGTTTACGCTTCCTTAGTTGTCGACTGGACGAATTGTCCATTTCTCCACACATTGCTTTAGCTTCAACGATGGTCAGGTCAAGAACAGATCTGCGAGATCCTCGTCTGCTTCTCTTTGTAACAGTAGCAGCTGAGTTAAAGCTGTCCGTGTTATATGCTACGACATCGTTTCTGTCTTTCTCATTCGAACCTACCACTTCTAAATCATATGATGACGCATCATTAGAGATCGAAGACAGCAGTGGATGTGCTCCATTGAAAGGTTCAGAAGTTTCAAATTTTTTCTTATTTAATATTCTAACGCTAATAATCTATTTATAAAATTTAATAATCTAACGGTAACAAGGCTAGCTATATAAGGAACTCGCGTCGCTGATGCTGCCTTCAGCCTCGCAACTCGCCGTTGGAGCACAGCACAGGACGTTTGTTCGGTCCGTGACTATAATTGAATGACTAGGCCTGCTCTAACTAGAACACATGAGATGGTATTTCTCAGAGACGCGTGGGACTCCGATCTGAAGTAGTTGTGAGGATCTCTGCGATTAATCCTTACTGATAAAATATCGAAGTCAAGGCACAGATTTCTAAATCGTATCTCACAATTTAATAGTAAATAAAAACAGCACTACAATTTAATATGTACGAACGCTAAAACTTAAAACTGAACATAAGATTTAAACACACAGTCCCTGAAATATCAATAATTCGGATTCGACTACGGTTTCGGCCTACGCCGTGTGGACTTGCCCGTCCGGCCGCCACAACTTGAATCATCCCCTCTTACACGAATCTGCCAGTATTCTACCACAGGTGACTCCTGGTCATTTGGTAACTGACCAATCAGATTCAATTACTCTGCAGCTTTGACCACTGCCTGACCAATAGCGCAAATGCTTGATTGCGACAAAAATTATATCCATAATAATTAATAATAGATTAATTATATATGTATAATTTCAAGTTCTCAACAGCTAGTTACCAAACTGCTTGGCTGATATACTATATCACTTTGAAATAAATCAATATTATTCGGTATTATATAAAACTATTAGTCTTGAATTACTAAACATTTGTATTAAATAAATAATTATAATTTTTTCATAGCTTGCTCTCCAGTTCTCTGCAGAATGGCATGTCAGTATGGATTTATGAAAGATAAAATGGGCTGCGAGTTTTGTCAATGCTTTGAGCCTTGTGAGGTTTGTAGGCCTACTTGATAACTTTATAGTTTCTAATCAATTCACTGATTTTGTAAATAACTAAGAACCCATCTCTTTCCGCCATATGTCTAAATTTTGACCCGCTTGCCTTGGATCTTGTACTTGCACTGTTTTGATCTCGCTTTCTCTTGCGGTCTCTGTGTACTCAGTGGTCATCGTGTGGTACTTTGGCGCCTGTTTGTGTAGAGTCTGCAAGAGACGTCCCTGACATTACCTTATGGCGAGGAACCAGACGTTGAATTGTTATTGATTGATTGATAAAAATGCATTGTACTTAAAGTTAACTTAGGTTAATTTATTTCTGTTAATTCATTAACATTTTTTCATTGATTTGGTTTGGTTTCGAAAACAGATTATATTTGCACAGGCTAGGCCATTCAACTGGGCCAAAATATGCATCGGCCGGGAATCGAACCCGGGCCGCCCGCGTGGCAGGCGAGCATTCTACCACTGAACCACCGATGCTTCACAGGGAAAGTGGATCATTTGTATATTGCAAGTGAGACTTGCATTATCATCGCACGAGCGCTGAGGCCTACGTTTACAATATTGGTCTGGCATGCTTGGCTTGCTGCTTATTCAATAGTACCCATTCCTTCCCACTCATTGACCCACTGGCCTGGACATATACTACTACTACTAACAACAACAATACGATTAGAGTGCTACTGTTGTCCATGACAACATTAAGCACTGTGAAACCAAATCAAAGCCGATAAGCAGAGTGAGGGGTCCATAAACGGTGCGAGCCAAAATCAGGGTGGTGACCCCGGTGGTCAGTCCAAGGAAGGGTACTAGCGGAATGGAGGTTTACGTGTTGGTCTCAGTTCGTGGACGTTTGGTGGATATGAAAAGTCGAAAAGAAAATATTATATTGTGCATTATACTATTATCATATTATACTATTATATATTATACTATATTGTGTACACTACGTAAGTTACGTAACAGTTCGTTTCGGCTTCTAAATCGATGTCGATAGAGATCCGACCGCGGATCAGTATGTGTATGTTTAGGCAAATTAGTTAGTCGATAACAGTAACATGGATCATATTCCTTTTAAAAAATGAAGGAAGGATGGAAAATGAAAAATGGAAGGATAGAAGATGAAAAAGATGGAAATGAAAAAGATTGAAGATGAAAAATGGAAAGTTAAAAATTTGATATATTGATTTATGTCATGATTTTGATTCTTTATAGATAATTGTTATTGCTATTTTTAGCGCGCTAACTGTAGTAAGAAGCAGTTTTGTGAGGTAAAATCATCAGTTCCGTGTGATTCCCATCCGTACACCACTAAAGGGGTGTGTGTACCCAAAGGTTAGCAGGCTTTCTTAACGTTAAATCCTTTGCTTTGTCCACTAATGGGACGAGACCTTATTCCAAACTAAGTCAATCAGAACATGTAACGAAGTATAAGAGAAAATAACTTATATATATACATGTATATATATATATATATATATATGTTATACATAAATATACTACATTTTGAAGTTCAATACTTAAATTATGGTATAAATGGACGATGACGAAAATGTATGATTTAAATTCAGTTCAATAAATTTTTGTCTTGAATCTTGTTATAGGGCTTATATGGTATAATTTTTATTATTTAAAAACATTTGTATTTAAAATCAATTGATGATTTTAGAAGCATGCAGTCCGGTGAGATGTAGAATGCATTGTGAATACGGATTTCGGAAGAACGAATTAGGCTGTGAAATCTGCAAATGCCATCAGCCGTGTGAGGTAAGTTAAATCACAAGTGCCTTTTTTCCTTTCCAGACATTCCTGTTAGTGAGAGCCGTAAAGCCGATGTTAACGTCAGTTTCATCTCTCAAAATCGATATCAGTGACGGGCGTTCCCAGGATTTGAACCACGAACCGACTGATCCACGGTTGGATATCTTACCGACAACGCCACTGGCTCCAGCTATGTCAGTAGTAGTGTACCTACTTCTGTAGCTACCCAACACGCTAACATAGAACTCCCATTGGCAATACCAGGTACCTTTGTGATTTTGCAGTCTATTATTTAATTCGAAAAGCCCCTTGTAATGTACATGTATTTTATAGGGAAATGTAGAACATATTGTAGAAGTTGCGTGTCAAATACATATCATCGTCAGTTAGTAGATTGAAGACCATTTTGGAAGATATAGTGCTGGCAAGATTCTTTAAAAATCTCAGGATTTTGGAAGGTTATTTGTAATCCCCGCTGACTGCAATATACAACAGTGCAATCTAAAGCTTATAGGCATCGCTTTCAAACAGTCATGAAAAAGCAGTGGCGGATCCAGGGGGGCCCGGCCCCCCTTAGGTCCGCCGATAAAAAATGTAAACTATATTTTCATTGTTTCTATGGCAATTTCGATGTGAAAATATGTTAGTAATGGAGGCGATTAGGGGGGGCTCGGGGGGGGGGGGTAAGACAGGGTATAGTTTCATTGTTTCTATGGCAATTTCGATGTGTAAATATGTTAGCAATGGCAGTGGTTAGGGGGGCCCGGGGGGTACGTCAGGGAACTCAGTTCCAATAGCTCGATTTTTTTCTAGGCTATACTAGGAGCACTGTATAATGGAAGGGGGTCCAAAACAATGTTGACCGTTTCACTAGCTCCTAATTTTCACTTGAACCAATGCATAACCACTGCATTAGAGGAAAAGAGGGTGTAAGTAAAAAATATGAACTCTGTCCCGTAGCAGTGGTGCAAACAGCCTTGGCTGGAAGGGGCTTAAGCCCATCCCACAGCCAAAATTAGGTCACTTTTGCAATTCGTCGAAATCCGCAGAGTTTCTTCAGAGGTGAAAAAATTAACCTACTTTTCCAAACAAATGTAGGATTTTAGATTTTCCCCTGACGGTTATGAGCGGGGGGGGGGGTAAGGTACGGGAATACACTCACTCTATGCGCCGAACGCAGTATTGAACAAATCAGAAATTTGTCTAGTTGCTTCACATGTCCCAAAGAAAGCAAAAAATGTACTCTCAAAAAATTTCGGCCCCCCTTAAAAAATTCCTGGATCAGCCCCTGAGATAAAGGTAATAACGAAAATCTACAAAAACTCCATACTTATAGATATGATTAATGACTAATTCATTGCGCAAATAATTGGACCGAAACCCAATTGAAATTTGTTCGTCAGCCTAGACATTCAGCTTCCCATGAAAGACTATAGAGCCATCTACTGTTATAAATTGATGGCGCATATATAATCTATCTACACATATAAATTGCATATACTGTACATTTTGATCACCGGACCGGCACCGTTTAGAATCTTTTTCTTTCTTTTTCAGATCGTTTGGGGTGAATCGATTTGTAGTAGCATGTGATGGGAGACGTACCTGACATCATCCTTGTATGAGGAAACGGACATTACACCTTTATTATTGTTATTATTACATGTATGGATGTAAAATTAATGTTCGTACATACTGTTTTTCCTAACCTATCGCGTGATGATTAGAGCAATAGTTCAGAACAATACTGCGATCCAGGTTGTTGCCAATCTATGTAGGTGTAAAATTCAAATTTCAGGTTCGTTAGTTCTGATGCCCTCTGATAAAGTTAAACATTAATTCTAAAGCTCACATTTGATGGATAAGAACTTTATAATTAGAATGCTATATAATGACTCTTACTAAGTTTCTATGAAACAATGTCTGCATAATGCTATGTTTATTGCTTTCTTTGTTTCCATTCCTATGTGTGTACGTTTTCTGCGGTATGTCAGATTTCATGTTATAAACGAATATATAATATTAAATAGGCTCTGGTATTTAATTCTTTGTTTACTTTGCTCGTTGTAGACGGTAAAGTGTACAAAGGACACTCGTTGTGCGGCGGTGGAAGTTTCGTCGTCTGAATATGATGTTAGTCTCTACAAATATCGAGGAGCCTGTGTTCCCAACGGTTTGTAGTCTGTTACTAATCAATAGTTTACGCGTCTGTTGAGTTTTAATCAATTGATTATCTCACTAGTGAATACTGCCATTACTCGTTCAGAAAGCAGCACAATCTGAGTCTTCAGTGCCATGTGTTTTCTGTTTATTTAATTAATTTAAATAATTAAATCATTTCATCAAATAGAGCTTAACAAGTCTCACAAAATAAAGCAATTCATATGAAACGAAAAGGATATAAAGGTTCGAAGGCTCTAACATGTGCCCTAAAAACTTTCTTAAAACTACAGTATACAGTATTACATTTAGGTCTAAATGCTATTTATTTGCACAGACCAGTACAATAAAGTAGAAATGAGCAGTACAGTAACTTTAGTAGCTTATATGTGCACATTATTTTGCTACATAATTACAAAACAGTAAATTCTGTGTTCTTAGTGATAAAGATCCGTAAAAATGTACGTTCACATAAAAAAAATTATTATCGCCAACTGAACTGTAGTCATATACTCATAGGAAGGGCTATAGTCAGAAGTAATAAATCAAACAATACATAGCCTACTTTATGCCTCAGGCGTAAAGTAGAACAGAAAATAATTGAGTCCATTGTGTACGTACAATCAGATAAACTATCTATTCATTATTGCGAAACATTTTTTCATAATAAGTCAATACTTTACATTTTACTTGATATTTCGAATCCCAGTGGTCATACAATACATATTTTTATTATTTAATTATTTATCGATTGTAGTTATATTTCATTTTCTAAATACTTTGTACACATCGTATCTATTTGTTCCTTATTGCAACTCAGACAGGTGAAATAGAATTAATATCTCTCTGCATTGTTTAATCTCTTGTCGTAATTTGACGAGACACTGGAGTCTAGTTCATTGTGATTTTATTGACTGATTGATTTTCTTGTTTCTGTTATGTATAGATCAATGTCCACCGATGAAGTGTTCTCTGTTCTGCAATTACGGATACTTGACGGATGAGTACGGATGTTTTTACTGCAAATGCTATGAACCATGCTCGGTATGTAGTATCTGCATTAACAGGCAAGGTAATAGCTAATCTGTTTCATCGAGCG